>JAYKKM010000320.1:952500-1290260 GCA_035772405.1 Chrysogorgia sp. JL179-B06
AGAGTAGATATACATGTAACTTAATCACAATTTATGTGTTAACCCCTAAATATATTACAAATCAATCAAGACACAATATAAACAATTGCAAAATTTTTAACATGTTAGTTCCTCGATCTCATCCACTGGTATAAGCACCACAAGTTTGTTAACAGCTCTATCCACCGTTACGTAGTCTTGACCACGATATGTAGCTGTTGGTTCACCAAGTTTGGGGTTCTTGTATATTATTGGATTTCCACGTTTCGCACTTTTCCGTCAGTCCCCGGTTTCACTTTAGAAACATTGGCAAGCTTCCAGTTGCCTCTCACCTGATTTGAATCTTGAACAAGCACAATATCACCCACCATCATGTCCCTTCGAGCCGTGTGCCACTTTTGTTGAACGATTAGGCTTGGGAAAAAGTCTCTGGTCCACTTCTTCCAAAAGGCATCCACAATTTGTTGAACGAACTCGTGTCGGTGGTTTGGATTGGTTGTTTCCCGAAACGGACCACTCGGTACTCTGGAAGTAGCCCGACCCAATAATAAATCGTTGGGGCAGAGGTAAGTTCCGTCTTCTGGTGACGTTGGATGTCTTCCAATTGGTCTTTCATTCACCAGGTTAGCTGCCTCGAAACAGACGGTTTGTAGCTCTGAAAATGTCAAGACACTGTCACCAATTGTAACGGCAAGTGCTTTCTTTACGGATTTTATCAAGGCTTCTGAACATCCGTTTTGCCAAGGTGCGTCAGCCGACGTGAAGTCCCATTGCATTCCCTTTTCTGCTCCAAAGTCCTTGAGTTCATCCCAATTCCATGCTTTAGCGATAATTTGGAGTTCTTCGTTGGCTGCGGTAAGCTGCGTACCATTGTCTGATCGTAGATTGGCAGGATAGCCTCTCATGGATACAAATCTCCTCAGTACCATCAGGAACTTCTCTGCGCTATAATCCGGTGCTAAGTCGACGTGAACAGCTCGAGTCGCAAGACAGTTGAATAGGACACCGCGTATATGCTTTCCCGATGGTCCTTTTCTTCACTTCGTCTCTGATTTTAAAGGGTCCAAACAGGTCAATTCCAGTGCAGGTCCAAGGTGGCGATGGCTTTAGACGATCTTCTGGGATTTTCCCCATCATTTGACCGGCAAGCTTCTTTCCGATCTTCTTACATCGTATACATGCAGTTAAATTTGATCGACTTTACCATCTTTTGTAGTCCGATGATCCAGAATCTCGATCGGATCTTGCTCGTGGTGGCTGCTACACCTTGGTGCCCTTGGTAGTGGATTTTCTCTGCATACAATCGAGAAAAGCGATGCTTGTAAGGTAATAGAGGTACAGTACCTCACATTTGTTATAGCTCATTTGCATCCACTTTTCTGCGCGACCGCCGACAACCGTTACTCCATCCTCACGAACTCTTGGACACAGACGTCTGAGTTTTCCTTCGTCGAGATCTTGTTTAATCGACGCTTGAGAATCTTTTATCCAGAATTGTTCAGCCTTTGCTATATCTGCTGCTGTTAATGTTTTAGCTGCATTCTTCAGGCTCGGTATCGGATCCTTCTGGAACACGGCTAAGATTCTCGCGGTTACTCGTATCATCCTTGTATACGTGCAGAATCGAGCGATATCTATCTTTGATGAATGGATGTCGTTGGTCTTTGCGTTAATTGCCATTACGACTTTTATTCTTTCGGGTAATTCTCCTTCGTGGAAGGTCTGCATTACTGGCCACTTATAGACACAGGAAGCTCCAGGAATTTTGGGCCATTTTGCCACAAACTTATTAGGCCAATCTCGTCTGTTTTTTTCCCTCTTGTTATCCAATCATGTTGGATACCCCGTCTATCCAATTACCAGTCTCCAGGCTTTGTTTCCTCTTGAATTTCGCCTATGCGAGTAGCAGCGAAAGTGTTGAATCCATATGTTTCTTTCTGGATCATTGCACGGACAATCTGGGAATCGACGATGTGGTACTGTTCTGTGAAGTGGTATCTTGATTCCTTTTCAATAAACACCTTCAATCGTTTGTTGAGGACTGCTGCACACAGTTCGATTCGGTCGATCGATTGAAGGTGTTTATTGAAAAGGAATCAAGATACCACTTCACAGAACGAGTGTTGGAATATATACATTTTAAGACCAAACCGGGAGCAATATAATATTATAACTTGTAATATACCCAGAATCTTATCCTGGCATTACCATCACTATATATACAGAACTCGTAACTAGGCTCTCGGCAACGGCTTCCTCAGAGCACTGCACTAGCATCGCAGGGTCGCGGGTTCAATTCCAGCCGGAAGGCCTTGAAGTTGCATTTTTCGCAACTGGTTTGGTCTTAAAATGTGTATATTCCAACACTCGAAATTTTCCTTCACCATAAATCCTTAGAACCTATATATATATATATACTGTATATATATTGTCAAATACATATATGGAAAAAGTGACTGCCCCAATCGGGAATCGAACCCTGGTCTCCGAATCAACGTTTCGGCGCTCTGACCTTTGAGCTAATGAGACACGGTCAGTGATTTTCCCATATACACATTAAATTCGCCGCTTTCACTCAGGGGCGTAAATATAGGGGGGGATGGGGTGTATATATACTCCCCAAATTTTGGAAAACAATGTTATATACCCCCCCATATTTTGGAAGACAATGTTGTCATTCCCCCATGCATGAGTTATGAAAGAAGAAAAGTTATAATAAAAACTCAATTCATAAGAAAAGGCACATCTTAATTTGGGCTAGTCTGTCAACACATATCATCTGCGAAGCGTGTAGGTTTAAAATTATTAGAAACAGCCAAACACGGCATGATTTTATGATTTTGATCAGTGATTTGATAGATTTTAAAATGAATACTACAGAGTAAAGAGTAGTAGTACAAAGTCAAGTTCTACATTCGGACAGCTGAGGCCCACATGGGTCAATATGAAATTTTATAAACTTCTGAACTGACTGAAAATCACCGCTCAGAATGCAGGAAATGCCATTTGCGGAATTCTATATTTCAAAAATTTCAGGTTGAGCATGCATGGACCCCCCTAGAAAGGCTCGCGCATACGGCGCTCGAGATCATCCCCCCCACCTCTCACAACAAATTTGCGCCCCTGCTTTCACTTAACACCAACAGGCAGACATCGCATCTAACCATAACGTGGAGAAAGGCCTCTCGAGCGCACTTCCCAAAGTAGCGAAGCGATACACAACTTCTTGTATATATATATATATATATATGTATGTGTGTATATATATATATATATATATATATATATATATATATATATATATATATATATATATATATATATATATATATATATATATATATATATATATATATATATATATATATATATATATATATATATATATATATATATATATATATATATATATATATATATATATATATATATATATATATATATATATATATATATATATATATATTATATATATATATATATATCTGTCTGTGTGTGCGTGTGTGTGTGTGTGTGTATATGTGTATATATATGTGCTATTCACAACGGATTTGAGCGGAAGTGTTGTATCGCATATACAAGCTCGATGCGAAGGCGACAGATTGTATATCCGATACAACACGGCGCGAATGTAAACGTTCATGTTATTGCCTTATTATTGGTTTGCTTCTAAGACAAAATTGAAGTTATTTATCTAACACTGTCGTCGTTCTGTCTGCTGACAGTCCTTACTGACATTGCTAGCAATACTGAACTAAATATAGAGCTACATACAGGCTACTAATAACAGTAAACGACGAAAAACTCGTTTGCAAAACATAATGTAACAACTTACGAAGACGAAATGACGGCGATAAACTGCACAGCAAGTGATTTGAGTATCGAGATTTAAAAACCAGAAGAACCATTGATTAAGACAATTGTGAGACAAGTGTTTTGTTTGTAATTATATTCGTGAAGGTTCATACATTTCTATAATACAAAGCGAGGACATAGTTCATCGACTACACAGTATGAAACAAAATCACTAATCATAACGTGAAAACCATTCTACAAGTACAACACCATACGAAGCTTTCCAACGAGATTTATGTGACAATCCACTGTGAATTTTTCAACAGATTGTCTTTTTAACACAGTGATTGTCGTGTCATTTGGTTTAAAAACAATATAGCACACGTGCATATAACTAAAGAACAGTAGGAGGCCGTTAAAGTGCTTACGAAACGAAAAATTCAAAATAGAAAAATGTCCGGAATCTTGGACCGAAGCAGCAGTATAGTGACGTCATACGTTCGGGTGTTTTGATATGATAATTTATGATAATTTAGGTCATTTGTATTTGTTTACTCTGTTGATGTGATAATGATGAGAAATATGCAACGCTCTGCAGTCTTGTTCATGTAAAGCATTCATCCTAAAACCAACTAATTCATAATACATCCATGATTTTCTCGTATAAATATAATGGACGAACAAGTAGATATCGACTGCAGTTCTTGATAATTAACCAAGCTCTTATATTTCGTATTTGTAGTAATAGTTACTCTAGCTAAATTAATCGAGTTTTTTAACTGGCCAATATTATTATCGACCAGCCGATCCGAGGGCCATTTTCGCCGACCTTCAACCGTGGAGGCAAAATGCCCTGGGTAAAAGGTTGCATCTAAGTTGTTTTGTGTTTTGGTTATACCAAAAAGCATCGTCCCAAAGACGCGGACTGTCGGCCGGTGCGCGATTTGGGCCATGGGGAACATGGATTATTGCGAAACGTATTTCTAGTCCCTAGAATTTACGCAGAAACGTGTGACGTCAAAAAGGTGATTTGACCGCGCGATGAGGTGGGACAAAATTGGTGTAATTTTTCCACTTTTGTATAAAAATAAAGCACTTTCCTTTGTCGTGATTGAAAAACCGATACGACCATAAGATTCAGCGCATCAAGAAGTACCAAAATATGTTGTTTATATGGAGGTGAGATAGTCCTCTTAATAGGGGTGGCCGTCTTTAACGAGCTGATCCACCTCAGTCAAATCTTTTGGAAAATTTGCTTTCGTTTATATGAGAGGAGGGCCAGCCCTCCTTGTAGGCGGGCTGGAAACAAATAAGCTTAGTGTCGTTTTCGTCGAAGGAAACTGGTTGTCAGAGCCTGATTAACTCTATTGCAGAAGCGGAATTTTGTTTTCGTTGCGCAATTTTAATTTCACGCCTTCGTTCTTTCTTTTTTCCCGAACAATATCCTCTAGTTTAGCAATTGTCCTTGGTCGAGGGTTTCGTTTCCTGATTGTCTTCCTCAGAACCACCACAGGTTCTCCACTGGGTTAAGTTCAGGACTTTTAACTGGCCACTCAAGGCTTGATTACACGATTTCTTGTTTGCAAGAGCATTCCTTGCCACTGGTTGCTGACAGGTGACACAGACAGGGGCGGATGCAGCTAAAAATCTGACGGGTGCTCGAGTAAAAATTTACCTTTATTTGATTTGATTACTATGTAATGTACCGATCAATGCGAAACTTCACCACCCCCCACCCCCGCCGGGCCGACCCCGGGAATTTGAACTGTTGAAAATTTGGTCGTTCAAATTCCCATCCCCCCAGGGCGAGAAAGTGTTCAAATGCCCTACCATGTAGCAAGAGATTAAACGGGCAAATGCCCGACCCCATGGTCAAATTACGAAACTGGAAGTACAAAAATTCTATTCCATTTTTGACAAACCAGTCGTTGACGAAAGCGGAATCTTTCCCTTTAAAATATAACAATAACAATCGTTAAACTGATTCCACCGCCATTGTGAAGAAAATGGTGGTCCCGCGAGCCGGCAAAGGCAATGGGAACGAGATTGACCGCAAGCAGGAATTCCACCCGAAAACGCGCGAATTCTAGACTTCCGGTTCAAATTCCCCTGGTTCCTAACTGTTTGATATGGATGTCTAGGGCATCTTCATGATATTTCTTGGCTTGCTGTAGATCACCCAAGGCTATGTGTACATTGCCGAGGTTGTTGTAAGAACCAGCAATATTAACATGGTTGGGTCCTAACTGTTTGATACGGATGTCTAGGGCATCTTCATGATATTTCTTGGCTTGCTGTAGGTCACCCAAGGCTTGGTGTACATTGCCGAGGTTGTTGTAAGATTGAGCAACATCAACATGGTTGGGTCCTAACTGATTGATACGGATGTCTAGGGCATCTTCATAATATTTTTTGGCTTGCTGTAGATCACCCAAGGCTATGTGTACATTGCCGAGGTTGTTGTAAGAACCAGCAATATTAACATGGTTGGGTCCTAACTGTTTGATACGGATGTCTAGGGCATCTTCATAATATTTTTTGGCTTGCTGTAGGTCACCCAAGGCTTGGTGTAGATTGCCGAGGTTGTTGTAAGATTGAGCAACATCAACATGGTTGGGTCCTAACTGTTTGATACGGATGTCCAGGGCATCTTCATGATATTGTTTGGCTTGCTGCTGGTCACCCAAGACTTGGTGTAAATGCCGAGGTTGTTGTAAGATTGAGCAACATCAACATGGTTGGGTCCTAACTGTTTGATACGGATGTCTAGGGCACGTTCATAATATTCCTTGGCTTGCTGTAGGTCACCCAAGGCTTGGTATATAATTCCCAGGAAATTGCAAATATCTGCAATTTGAACTTCGTTAGGTTCTGTCTGTTCTTCGACAATATTAAGAGCTGCAGTTGTAAAATTCTTTGAAATACGAAATTCGCCATGGTCGTAAAGGACTGTTGCATAATATTGGAATGGTTTACAAATTTCAGTGATTGTATTGTTTGGGTACAGGGTTTTGCAGTTCGGAAATATTTTTTCCATAACAGCATAGAATACTTTCAAATGTGGAACTAAAATTCTCGCATCGTTACGGTTTTTGAACTGATAAAATGATTCAACTGGCGAAATTAAAGCTACTCGCAATGTCATCCATCTTTCTTTCTTTTTCGTAAATTTTAATTGCATCGTGTATCACGCGGTGTAAGCGAATGGAAGGATCTTGACCGGCGTCTGACAGAATTAAAGAGCATTTTTGAATCTTGATACCGACTTGCTCTCTATCTTGATCTTTATCTGCAAGAAGGACGTACTTTATTACTACTTCAAGGGGCAAAGACTGGTGGGACGCCAACGATAAAAAGCGAAAAGTGTGACGCAAAATTATGTCAGTTTCAGCAGCTTTCTCTACGGCAAGAAGTACAGCTATCGTCATGGTTTGTGAATAGGCTGGATTAATGTTACGGAGTTCCTCTTCTGTTACTCGTATTTTTCCTTCATCAAGTTTTTTCAAATAATTACGCCAGGAAAATTCTGGTGTAAAATCTCTAACGTGCTTGAGGTAAACTGCGGCGGCAGCTAACGCGAGAGGTTGATAATCTAATACTTCTGAAACTTCCTCTAACATCGGGTCATCACCTGCAGTTCCGGAAACTGTGGCTAACAGACGACATGATTCAGTTACCCCCATACCGGGACTTACGGAGACGTGATGAATGAGTGAGGAATTTTTAGGGATGTGGATACTGTCTTGTGTGGTGACTAATACCTGACCATTCCTCCACTCTTCACTTCCTAACTCTGGTAGAAGCGAGGACACAAGCTTCAAGTCCTCGACATCATCTACGATGGCAAGCCAGGACACGTAGTTCTTGATTCTTGTGGTAATCTGTATTTTCAATTGTCGGATTCTTACTTCTGTTGTTTGGTTAAAATCCAAAATGCTTGCTACGATTGTCTCTTTACAATCTATAGACGGCGAGCAAAATCTTGATATGATTCTAGAAGGCTCTCCGGAGTTCTCGCATTTATCGTCATGACAAAAGTTGACCCACTTTTCATTTTATCTATGTAATAAGTTGTTCCAATTTGTCGGGCTAACTGGGACTTGCCACTACCAGGATTACCGGAAATGTAATAATAGGTCAGTATACCACTGTTGTTGGTATTTTGCCTCATTAAATCACCAATAATTGCTGATACATTATTATCACGGATGACGACGTCGTGGGCTGGGTGTCCTGGAAGAACCTGAAAGGAAGTAATGGGCTTTTCTTCGTATAGAAATATACAAATGCTGCTGAGAATTAGAAAAACTAAAGAAACAATCAGAATTACTGAAGAAACTATTTTGACGGGCTTCCTCTCGATGTTGATGTCGTCTATCTCTTCAGTTCCAAGTCCAAGAGCAAGCAAAAGTTGTCGAACCTTTTCTGATGTATCTTCAAACTGCTGTTTAGACAGCTCACCTTTCGGAGCATGTAATATTATGTTTCGTAGCGTTCTCAAGTTGTCTACTTCTGCTCTAATGACAGGATTTAGGCCAGCTTGACCTATGCGGTTGGAAAAAAGGATTGCATCAAAAAGCGCAGTGCAGTCCAATTCTTCTAAATTCCCATTCTTGTATTTATCCAGGTTGCCATATTCCAGTTTCCATATTAAACAGCTATTGTCCGCTTCTAGCAGTGTTGTCCCATGCGCCATGAGTAGCTTCGTAACGGTCGTTCCATTCTTGTATGAAGATTGTTCGGAGACCTTTACTTACGACATTTATCAAAATTTGCACCATGCAGGGAAGTTTTGTTCTTCATTATTACACCAGTATAGATTCATTTTGGTTTATTTGTCGTAAACCTATTCAACAAGATTATGAAATAAATTTATTTGTTGGGATTGCTATATTTAGAATAAAGAAACTAAAAATAAATATGTTTCATAATTACGTTGCTGCTAACTCGAGCTCTGATTGGCCCATGGCCATGTTTAGATCAATAGTATATAATAATTATATATATATATATATATATATATATATATATATATATATATATATATTATATATATATATATATATATATATATATATATATCTTAATAAGTAAGATATATATATATATATATATATATATATAGTAAGATATATATATATATTATATATATATATATATATATATATCTTACTCTGATGAAGGGCTCCGCTCGAAACGTCAGTATCTCGTCACTAAATTATTGGCAGTTTACCACCTTTTCACTTTGCTATATATATATATATATATATATATATATATATCACTTCGGTGTTGTTAAGCACTCTGTGAAGTTGGTGTGGGTGTCCTTTAGAGATAATGCAACGCCCACTACCCTTGTGGTAGTTTGAGCACTCTGATCCTATGCTGCTTCACGCTCTCTGGATGTGCGCATGACTGCTATTGTCCCACAAGCGGTTGTCACCGGCAATCGCTTGTGTCATATCTGGATTGTACCGAGCTACACTGATGAGCTGTGTAACAGCGAAACACGTGTCTGTAGATATTGTACTATTACGCTCCTTCACTTCGGTGTTGTTGAGCACTCTGTGAAGTTCGTGTAGGTGTCTTTTATATAGCGATAATGCAACGCCCACTACCCTTGTGGTAGTTTGAGCACTTAGGCCCTATACCGCTTCACACTCTCTGGATGCGCATATGATCCAAGCTACAATGATGAGCTGTGGAACAGCGAAACACGTGTCTGTAGATATTGTATATATTATATATGTGTGTGTGTACATGTATAAGTACATAACTGGACGACTATATGTTCTGGTATTTAAAAATGTTATCTTTTTTAATCTGGTATTTATTTATTTTTATTTATTTATTATTATTTTTTTTTTTCAGTTAATAATATTAATAATAATATTAATAATATTAATAAAGACGTATTAGGAGCATTATACAATAGTCTCAATGCTCTTACAACAATATATTCTTAATGTTACTTATAAAACTAATTACAGTTTCATTATAAGATAAAGCCTACTACATATATTACCACTATGGACAAAAAAACTATTAATTTAAAAAAAGAAAAGTCTTAAGTGCTGACTTAAAACTACTTAACATATCAAAGCTTCTAATTTCCTGTGGTAATGAATTCCACAGTTTTGGTGCGGCAACTGAGAATGTTCTGTCTCCATGAGTCACCGTTTTGGATTTTGGCTCAAGTAGCAGATTTCGGTCAGGTCATGTGATCTAACGCCGACCCAAATACACGGCCGGTGCGCGGTTTGGGCCCTGGGGACCTGGGTTATTGCGAAACGTATTTCTAGTCCCTAGAATTTACGCAGAAACGTGTGACGTCAAAAAGGTGATTTGACCGCGCGATGAGGTGGGACAAAATTGGTGTAATTTTTCCACTTTTGTATAAAAATAAAGCACTTTCCTTTGTCGTGATTGAAAAACCGATACGACCATAAGATTCAGCGCATCAAGAAGTACCAAAATATGTTGTTTATATGGAGGTGAGATAGTCCTCTTAATAGGGGTGGCCGTCTTTAACGAGCTGCTCCACCTCAGTCAAATCTTTTGGAAAATTTGCTTTCGTTTATATGAGAGGAGGGCCAGCCCTCCTTGGCGAGATCTCGCTACCCCGAGATCTCTCCCGTAGGCGGGCTGGAAACAAATAAGCTTAGTGTCGTTTTCGTCGAAGGAAACTGGTTGTCAGAGCCTGATTAACTCTATTGCAGAAGCGGAATTTTGTTTTCGTTGCGCAATTTTAATTTCACGCCTTCGTTCTTTCTTTTTTCCCGAACAATATCCTCTAGTTTAGCAATTGTCCTTGGTCGAGGGTTTCGTTTGCTGATTGTCTTCCTCAGAACCACCACAGGTTCTCCACTGGGTTGAGTTCAGGACTTTTAACTGGCCACTCAGGCTTGATTACACGATTTCTTGTTTTCAAGAGCATTCCTTGCCACTGGTTGCGGGGCGGATGCAGCTAAAAATCTGACGGGTGCTCGAGTAAAATTGTACCTTTATTTGATTTGATTACTATGTAATGTACCGATCAATTCGAAACTTCACCATCCCCCCCCCGGGCCGACCCCGGGAATTTGAACTTTTGAAAATTTGGTCGTTCAAATTCCCATCCCCCCTGGGCGAGAAAGTGTTCAAATGCCCTACCCCATGGCCGAATTATGAAACTGGAAGTACAAAAATTCAATTCCATTTTTGACAAACCAGTCCTTGACGAAAGCGGAATCTTTCCCTTTAAAATATAACAATAACAATCGTTAAACTGATTCCACCGCCATTGTGAAGAAAATGGTGGTCCCGCGAGCCGGCAAAGGCACTGGGAACGAGATTGACCGCAAGCAGGAATTCCACCCGAAAACGCGCGAATTCTAGACTTCCGGTTCAAATTCCCCTGGTTCCTAACTGTTTGATATGGATGTCTAGGGCATCTTCATGATATTTCTTGGCTTGCTGTAGATCACCCAAGGCTATGTGTACATTGCCGAGGTTGTTGTAAGATTGAGCAACATCAACATGGTTGGGTCCTAACTGTTTGATACGGATGTCTAGGGCATCTTCATGATATTTCTTGGCTTGCTGTAGGTCTATACCTAGGCTTGGTGTACATTGCCGAGGTTGTTGTAAGAATCTGCAACATCAACATGGTTGGGTCCTAACTGTTTGATACGGATGTCTAGGGCATCTTCATGATATTTCTTGGCTTGCTGTAGGTCACCCAAGGATTTGTGTACATTGCCGAGGTTGTTGTAAGAATCAGCAAGATGAACATGGTTGGGTCGTAACTGTTTGATATGGATGTCTATGGCATCTTCATAACATTTCTTGGCTTGCTGTAGGTCGCCCAAGCCTATGTATACATTGCCGAGGTTGTTGTAAGAATCAGCAACATGAACTGCATGGTTGGGTCCTAACTGATTGATACGGATGTCTAAGGCATCTTCATAATATTGTTTGGCTTGCTGTAGATCACCCAAGGCTATGTGTACATTGCCGAGGTTGTTGTAAGAACCAGCAATATTAACATGGTTGGGTCCTAACTGTTTGATACGGATGTCTAGGGCATCTTCATGATATTTCTTGGCTTGCTGCTGGTCACCCAAGGCTAGGTGTACAATGCCGAGGTTGTTGTAAGAATCAGCAACCTCAACATGGTTGGGTCCTAACTGTTTGATACGGATGTCCAGGGCATCTTCATAATATTTTTTGGCTTGCTGTAGGTCACCCAAGGATTCGTGTACATCGCCGAGGTTGTTGTAACAATCTGCAACATTGACATGATTGGGTCCTAACTGTTTGATACGGATGTCTAGGGCATCTTCATAATATTTCTTGGCTTGCTGTAGGTCACCCAAGGATTCGTGTACATTGCCGAGGTTCTTGTAAGAATTTGCAACCTTAACATGGTGGGGTCCTAACTGTTTGATACGAATGTCTAAGGCATCTTCATGATATTTTTTGGCTTGCTGCTGGTCACCCAAGACTTGGTGTACAATGCCGAGGTTGTTGTAAGATTGAGCAACATCAACATGGTTGGGTCCTAACTGTTTGATACGGATGTCTAGGGCATCTTCATGATATTTCTTGGCTTGCTGTACGTCACCCAAGGCTATGTGTACATTTCCGAGGTTGTTGTAAGAATCTGCAACATGAACATGGTTGGGCCCTAACTGTTTGATAAGGATGCCTAGGGCATCTTCATGATATTTCTTGGCTTGTTGTAGATCACCCAATAATTTATGTACACTGCCGAGGTTGTTGTAAGAACCAGCAATATCAACATGGTTGGGTCCTAACTGTTTGATACGGATGTCTAGGGCACGTTCAAAATATTCCTTGGCTTGCTGTAGGTCACCCAAGGCTTGGTATATAATTCCCAGGAAATTGCAAATATCTGCAATTTGAACTTCGTTAGGTTCTTTCTGTTCTCTGACAATATTAAGAGCTGCAGTTATAAAATTCTTTGAAATACGAAATTCGCCATGGTCGTAAAGGACTGTTGCATAATATTGGAATGGTTTACAAATTTCAGTGCTTGTATTGTTTGGGTACAGGGTTTTGCAGTTCGGAAATATTTTTTCCATGATAGCATTGAATACTTTCAAATGTGGAACTAAAATTCTCACATCATTACGGTTTTTGAACTGATAAAATGATTCAACTGCGAAATTAAAGCTACTGGAAATGTCATCCATCTTTCTTTCTTTATCGTAAATTTTAATTGCATCGTGTATCACATGGTGTAAGCGAATGGAAGGATCTTGACCGGCGTCTGACAGAATTAAAGAGCATTTTTGAATCTTGATACCGACTTGCTCTCTATCTTGATCTTTATCTGCAAGAAGGACGTACTTTATTACTACTTCAAGGGGCAAAGACTCGTGGGACGCCAACGATAAAAAGCGAAAAGTGTGACGCAAAATTATGTCAGTTTCAGCAGCTTTCTCTACCGCAAGAAGTACAGCTGTCGTCATGGTTTGTGAATAGGCAGGATTAATGTCACGGAGTTGCTCTTCTGTTACTCGTATTTTTCCTTCATCAAGTTTTTTCAAATAATTACGCCAGGAAAATTCTGGTATAAAATCTCTAACGTGCTTGAGGTAAACTGCGGCGGCAGCTAACGCGAGAGGTTGATAATCTAATACTTCTGAAACTTCCTCTAACATCGGGTCATCACCTGCATTTCCGGAAACTGTGGCTAACAGACGACATGATTCAGTTACCCCCATACCGGGACTTACGGATATGTGATGAATGAGTGAGGAATTTTGAGGGATGTGGATACTGTCTTGTGTGGTGACTAATACCTGACCATTCCTCCAATCTTCACTTCCTAACTCTGGTAGAAGCGAGGACACAAGCTTCAAGTCCTCGACATCATCTACGATGACAAGCCAGGACACGTAGTTCTTGATTCTTGTCGTAATCTGTATTTTCAATTGTCGGATTTTTACTTCTGTTGTTTGGTTAGAATCCAAAATGCTTGCTACGATTGTCTCTTTACAATCTAGACGGCGGGCAAAATCTTGATATGATTCTAGTAGGCTCTCTGGAGTTCTCGCATTTATCGTCATGACAAAAGTTGACCCACTTTTCATTTGATCTATGGAATAAGTTGTTCCAATTTGTCGGGCTAACTGGGACTTGCCACTACCAGGATTGCCGGAAATGTAATAATAGGTCAGCTTACCACTGTTGTTGGTATATTGCTCCTTTAAATCACCAATAATTGCTGATACATTATTATCACGGATGACGACGTCGTGGGCTGGGTGTCCTGGAAGAACCTGAAAGGAAGCATGAATGGGTTTTTCCTCGTATAGAAAGATACAAATGCTGCTGAGAATTAGAAATACTAAAGAAACAATCAGAATTACTGAAGAAACTATTTTGACGGGCTTTCTCTCGATGTTGATGTCGTCTATCTCTTCAGTTCCAAGTCCAAGAGCAAGCAAAGGTTGTCGAACCTTTTCTGATGTATCTTCAAACTGCTGTTTAGACAGTTCACCTTTCGGAGCATGTAATATTATATTTCGCAGCGTTCTCAAGTTGTCTACTTCTGCTCTAATGACAGGATTTAGGCCAGCTTGACCTATGCAGTTGGAAAAAAGGATTGCATCAAAAAGTGCAGTGCAGTCCAATTCTTCTAAATTCCCATTCTTGTATTTATCCAGGTGAATGTTCGCATGCCATCTTCCAGTTTCCATATTAAACAGCTGTTGTCCGCTTCTAGCAGTGTTGTCCCATGCGCCATGAGTAGCTTCGTAACGGTCGTTCCATTCTTGTATGAAGATTGTTCGGAGACCTTTACTTACGACATTTATCAAAATTTGCACCATGCAGCGGAAGTTTTGTTCTTCATTATTACACCAGTATAGATTCATTTTGGTTTATTTGTCGTAAACCTATTCAACAAGATTATGAAACAAATTTATTTGTTGGGATTGCTATATTTAGAATAAAGAAACTAAAAATAAATATGTTTCATAATTACGTTGCTCATGTTTAGATCAATAGTATATAATAATTATATATATATATATATATATATATATATATATATATATATATATATATTTAGATCAATAGATAATAGTATATAATAATTATATATATATATAAATAGATTCTAAGCGCGCGTTCAAGATAAATTGGTCGCTAAAAAAGAAAATTCCCGCCTACAAAATCGGCTCACGAAGGTGTAACTTGTGCTTGGAAGAAAAACTAATCGTACTGAAGGACCGGAAACACGAACTACTGAACAGACGCTCTGAACTTTTTAGTAAATGTAGACACGTAACACGACACCTCGTTTCATCATGTAAATAGAGTTTAACTAGATCGAGTCTGTCAGTTGCCTGACGATCGCGTATAAGCGTGAAACTCGAGTAGCGACAGCTTTTTCACTTAATAAATATTCGCTCTACCTATAATGGTATTGAGCGCTCTAAAACCTTTTGCCAACTGTGTGACTTTGTTACATATTCTTCTTGGTATATATATATATATATATATATATATATATATATATATATATATATATATATATATATATATATATATATATATATATATATATATATATATATATATATATATATATATATATATATATTTATATATATATCACTTCGGTGTTGTTGAGCACTCTGTGAAGTTGGTGTGGGTGTCCTTTAGAGATAATGCAACGCCCACTACCCTTGTGGTAGTTTGAGCACTCTGATCCTATGCTGCTTCACGCTCTCTGGATGTGCGCATGACTGCTATTGTCCCACAAGCGGTTGTCACCGGCAATCGCTTGTGTCATATCTGGATTGTACCGAGCTACACTGATGAGCTGTGGAACAGCGAAACACGTGTCTGTAGATATTGTATATATTATATATGTGTGTGTGTACATGTATAAGTACATAACTGGACGACTATATGTTCTGTATTTAAAAATGTTATCTTTTTTAATCTGGTATTTATTTATTTTTATTTATTTATTTATTTATTATTATTTATTTTTTTTCAGTTAATAATATTAATAATAATAATAATAATATTAATAATATTAATAAAGACGTATTAGGAGCATTATACAATAGTCTCAATGCTCTTACAACAATATATTCTTAATGTTACTTATAAAACTAATCACAGTTTCATTATAAGATAAAGCCTACTACATATATTACCACTATGAACAAAAAAACTATTAATTTAAAAAAAGAAAAGTCTTAAGTGCTGACTTAAAACTACTTAACATATCAAAGCTTCTAATTTCCTGTGGTAATGAATTCCACAGCTTTGGTGCGGCAACTGAGAATGTTCTGTTTCCATGAGTCACCGTTTTGGATTTTGGCTCAAGTAGCAGATTTCGGTTAGATGATGTGATCTAACGCCGACCCAAATACACGGCCGGTGCGCGTGGGGACCATGGGTTATTGCGAAACGTATTTCTAGTCAAAAAGGTGATTTGACCGCGCGATGAGGTGGGACAAAATTGGTGTAATTTTTCCACTTTTACATAAAAATAAAGCGCTTTCCTTTGTCGTGATTGAAAAGCCGATACGACCATGAGATTCAGCGCATCAAGAAGTACCAAAATATGATGTTTATATGGAGGTAAGATAGTCCTCTTAAGGTGGTCTTCCACACAAAATTTTAAAATTTTATATTTTGTTTTGGGCTAAATTGTTTTTAGAGAGATATCATAAGACTGATGGTAGTAACACTTTTCATTAATATGTTGTTGCCATGGTAACCAAGTAACGGACCGCCAACAGCGAAAAAGTTACCTATTTTGTGCAAAGGATATCTCAAGAACCAAAGTTCGTACATTCTCAGAAAAAGGCTTAAAATTATCTACAGATATACCTTTTTGTTCTGAAGCTCAAAAATCTTAATAAAATTGTGTTTCTAACAAGAAAAAAATATTTTTTCTTTAATGACTTCATTACTTGTGACGTCAGCACAAATTTGTCCATTCACAACCACACAAAAATAAATTATTAAAATTTTCGAGGTTCAGAACATAAAACAACACCATAACAACTATTTGTGAAAGTTTCAACAAGTTTGGTCATATATTTACCCAGATATCCTTTGCAGAGTAAAGTCAAAAAGCTCAAATTGCAGAATTAGAGAAAATCAAGTTCAAAAGTTGAAGTCGATAACTGGATATGTTATCACAAGGCAGTTCACCTTCACATTTAACAACAATAGACAGTCCAATAAAGATATATAACTGTTTAAAAAGCTCCAGTCTTATAAGTTATGCCCTACTTTTCTTTTCTTTTTCTTGGTCTTAACCATTTCATTTCGAGTCAGGTTATATTCTTTGGGTCTAAGTCACTCGTTTGCGACTAGGTAGGGCTTCGCGTGGTGGACGATTTAATGACAATTGTATCTCTGTTTACACAATTTTCGGTGGAGTATATTTATCTGCGGGAACAAGGATGCATTTTTTCCTCGTCTTGAATTGCCATTATTACTTTATTCTCAGTGGATATATAATGTATATTCTGTATACCTTAGATTTGTTTGCTTTGGGTATAACAAAAAGTCTAAAATGGTGTGACGAAACTGTTCACACGGTTGTAGTTTACGATTACACGGATAGGTTTCGTAATATATTTATTTCATCTATAAAACTTTCGACTTGTGTAGCAAAGGACTGATCGTCACGAAGTGATTAGAATTTTACTGTTTATAGTTTTTGCGAGTGTTCTTGTTGATATCGTCATGTTGTTGTTTTACATTGGAGAAGAAGGTCGAAGGGCATAAGAATTGGCGCGCAAATTGGTGGCACGGGGATTGTTATTAGTGTATACATACACAGTACTAGTTCATTATACATAAACACATGCCGTATGCATCACCCGGCAAAAAAATACCTATATAGAGCATTATGCCTAGTCGTAGCCAAAAATGACATGAGCCGTAGCCCGATTTTATCAACGGGGGTAAATAATACCGTACTAAAACCGGAAGTCGAAAAGGGAACTCCAAATACACCTTAAGCGAGAGATTGCACACTTTAACTCATTATTATAAGTTTAAAAAAAATCTTTTCTTCTACACTTTCCACTCTAGGGTCGTGTTTATGTTTAGCAACAATGGCGGATGCTACCAGTTTCCTACCGTCACAGCCTCCCTCGTTAGGATCCTGTATATTCTTTTACAGGACCAGGGATCGGGTCATTGGTCTTAATGATGTCCTCGCCAACTGTGAAACACGGCAATGTGGAAACTTAGCCCTACTAAATTAAAAGCAGTTTGATTCCCATCAAAAGCGGCCGCCCGTTGAAAAACTTCTCTCGCTAACATAAACCAAAATAAACAATATCACATATGCCTGAAGACCGGTCACATGACCACGCACCAATCAATTCACTCTTAATGTTTTAAAATATAATACAATTTCATTCAGGGAGAGGTGGTGCGGGAGAAAATGTGCGCAACATGGAAAAGTAAGCAGTTTTTGCATCCAAATATACGTTGCTAAGGGAGTTACTAAGTCAACAAAACCAGACTAGTCTTAGAATTTTCTCAATTTTCTACATTTCTATGTATCCAATCGCAAAAATTATTTTGACTATCTATTCTTATATCATTAAGTATCTCAATTATGGACATTTAAAAAATTAGCCAAATTCTAATATTTTGGGTGTAAGACCACCTTAATAGGGGTAGCCGTCTTTAACGAGCTGATCCACCTCAGTCAAATCTTTTGGGAAATTTGCTTTCGTTTATGTGAGAGGAGGGCCAGCCCTCCTTGGCGAGATCTCGCTACCCGAGATCTCTCCCGTAGGCGGGCTGGAAACAAATAAGCTTAGTGTCGTTTTCGTCGAAGGAAATAAAATAACTGGTTGTGAGAGCCTGATTAACTCTATGGCAGAAGCGGAATTTCGTTTTCGTTACGCAATTTTAATTTCACGCCTTCGTTCTTTCTTTTTTCCCGAACAATATCCTCTAGTTTAGCAATAGCGCTCCGTCGAGATGACGTCAGTACCGATGTTTGTCCGCTTTTACCCATAATTCTTTTGGCCATAACAAAAGAAATAGCTCATTTGCAATCATTTGTGAGTCAAATTTGGTTTGTTTGTCCGCTTTTTGAGCTATTAATAGCAGCCAGACTCTACGCTATTGTCCTTGGTCGAGGGTTTCGTTTGCTGATTGTCTTCCTCAAAACCACCACAGGTTCTCCACTGGGTTGAGTTCAGGACTTTTAACTGGCCACTTAAGGCTTGATTACACGATTTCTTGTTTGCAAGAGCATCCCTTGCCGCGGATCCAGCTAAAAATCTAACAGGTGCTCGAGTAAAAAAAATTTCAAAATCCGGAGGGGGGATTACACCCCTGATTTTCAAATTTTAATTTTATTTGATATTTTGATTTGATTACTATGTAATTGTTCAACGAGATACTAACCCTAACGAAGATTTATCATCAGAAGAAAACACGTAACCTCACCAAAATACTAACCGTAACAAAACACTAATCCTTAATCAAATCGCGGGATTGAACCTGACATGTCATGTATCTGATTGTTTCTAGTGCTAGAATCAATATGACATGTCTCTGTCTTGAATATTTTTGTTAACAAACGTTTCTCTTTTGCTAACGTAACACAGCGCAGTTTTTAAGCAAACAGCCGCACGGTTGAGTCATAATTTTTGATCATATGTTCTCTCTCGCCGCGCCGCGTGAAATTGTCAGTCATATCAGGTATCACAATAAGTTATAACTATAGGTTATTCAACTTTTAATTTGTGAGTTCTATCAAAGCGCAACTAAGCACTCGCACGGCAAAACTGGTCTACAGGAAGACAAGAGCAAAACCGTGTGGAAGATGACTAGAATAGAAGTATATTTTCATAAAAATGAAGCGACGCCGAGGCGAACCAAGTGACTGTCGTCTAAATAAAATACGTCTAAATATAAAAATGCAGCGCGTTGTATTAAATAATTCTGTATATCTCGCTCCATCGCTCTTGAAAATATTAAATATATGCTATAGACTAGTAATCGATCTATTGCTTACCTTGCTGGATTCAAATTCCCCGATCGTTTCTTTTAACTCGCAGGAAACTGAAACTGGGCAAATGGACAAATACGCAGCGATAGCCATGTACCGAATCGCGCAAGACTCGATACTTCACCTCGTTTTCGCTCGAGTCCGCGATGGGGACTGGTTGAGTGTTTTTGAAAACCCTGGGTACGAGGTTGGACACTTCCGGTTGTTACATTTTAATTTTATCCGCGTAAGATTTTCTTCCACGTTAACGTTTTCAGTTCGATGATACAAGATATCTCGCAGTTCGCTCAGCAGTTCGACAGCCAATTTATTGTGCGAAATTGCGAACGGAATACAGATCATACTGATACCACACAGATTCAAACAATTGTAGTCAAGTGTTTGTCATTGGCTGCATTTAATTACGGGTGCTCACTTTCCCGCGAGCACCCGTCAACAAGGCTTCTGATTGGTTCTGACTTCTGAGGGGTGCTCCCGCCAAATCTGAGCACCCGTCAACTCGACGTCTGATTGGCTGTATCTATCTGATGGGTGCTCGCGCCAAAACTGAGCACCCCTCAGAATGGCGCGAGAGCTCATGATTGAACGGTGCTACGAGATCGCCCGCGTGTGTGATACACGGAATTGATCGACTTTTGTCGTGTATTGCTCTGGAGCATGAAACCCCAGCCTGCGTGCACAGGCTAATAACCCGGCAGGCGATGTAATTTGAGACTCGAATGAAATCAAAAATTGAAAATATGTTTTCAACTTGGTTAAACGATCGCGCTACGCTAAAAAACTGATTAACGATAACCACAGCTGAAATTTAATGTTGAGAAAGCCGTAGTAACTCAAAAAGTGCTTCGAGTGTGGATTTCACAACAATTAGATCGTAATATTGCGCAATATTTCACAAATTCTGACGGGTGCTCGAGCACCCTTCGCACCCCTCTGGACCGCCTCTGCATGCCTGGAAAACCAGAAATCGTGTAACAAGCCTTGAGTGGCCAGCAAAATGTCCTGAACTCAACCCAATGGGAAACTGTGCATGGTTCTGAAGAAGGCAATCGGCAAAGAAATCCTTGACCAAGGACAGTAGCTGAACTGGTGAAAAAATCCCCCCAAAACAGCCAGACCTTGGTTGAATCCATGTCTAAACGAGCAAAGAAGGTCCTCAAAGCACAGGGGTTTGCAACTAAGTATTGACAGACGCCCCAACATTATCCGATACATTTTGTGTTGACTTTAGCTTAAATAAAATCTTGTCAGCCAATTATAAAACTAAAAGCATTGTTGAACACGTAACAAGTAATTGTGAAAGATTGTAATGATTTGAACAATATTGAAATTTTTGAGATTGTATTTAAACTTTTGGCAAGTAACTGTAAGTTTCTAGAAATCGCAGACAAACATGCACCAATTAGGCAACGTCGAGTTAAAATTGAATATAAGCCCTGGCTTACGAATAGTATGAAAAAAATGAGCTACAGGTATCATAGAGATTACCTTAAAGAGTGAGTGTCAGGGTAGTGCTTAAAACTCCGCCGCACACGACAAGAGGAAACAGCTGAGCAAACTGCCTTGCCAGGCCATTTGCTAACCTGTTTCCTCTCGTATACGGCGTGTTTTATGTTATAAGCCACTAAGTTTGATATATCCCGATACAGGTTATAGACTGCAAGTCAAAGTTGTGCAACTTTACCTTTGAAGAATCAAATGCGAAAACATGTCAACAGTGTATGGAGCTTGGAGAATGTTTTAATCAACAACAAGTACAACAGGTAAAAGTACATATTGTTTTTTGGCTTTTGTATTCACTTAGTTATCGAATCTTGTATGTGAGATGTGGGATGTGAGTTTGTGGCACCTATACGTCACAACCGAACACGTTGCGGAAGACAGCAAAAGTTTGCCGAGATTGTTTGTTGACATATGCGTCTAAATACAGGAATCGCACATCCACTTTATATTAGATTACACCAAATCCTCAATATATTAGTATTAAGTAATAGTACTGTAAGTACAGGTTATATTAATTGGATTACGGTATTTTGCGAACGAAATAGGTTTGCAAAACGTGTTTTAAAGCTAGTTAGGCGGGGGGTTAGGGTTAGAAAACTCGTTTGGGGTGGGGTTTATAAGGGTTAGGATCTTTGTTGTTTTAGGGTAGGTTATTATTATCCACCTCGTTAGGCAAGTTGTTGTTTCGTTTCGTAAATCTGTTTAAGTACAGGAAAACTAAAAAATAATCCTAATACTGATAATACTAATATACTAACTGTAATTACTATAATCTATAAATCACTACAACGTATATTGAGGACTTGGACCAAGGTAATTGTCGTATATCGAAATCTAGTATTGAACCTTGTTGTTTATCGAAACCATTTGCAAACGATCGACTTCACCGACCGACTTCACCGACAGTCTATTAAACAGTTCACTCGATCGGCCAAGGTAATGGACAAATATTCCCGCATTGTGCTCGTTAAAATCAAACTAAACAAAGCCATTGGACTCGTTGAAAACAAATACTAACTGTCGACAAACTTACTGAACATGCAGACTGTAGAAAGCCTCTGCACTTGTCAAAATTATAAACATCTAGACAGTTCATTGTCTTGCAGTTGAATTTAAATACTAAACATTGGCCTTAAATATGGGAATTACAATTGAGCAACACAGAGCCAGAATTGGTTGCAAACAATAACTTTGTTAAAACCAAAATAATACTTTTGGTCACCAGGTTTTTTTGGAATACATTTAAAAAATTCATTTTACATATTTGGAACAATGTTGATGCTATTTTATCTAAGTGTATTTAATTTTATCTGCCAACATTACAACAGCTCACAGAACAATATAAAAGTTGGAATCGAGTAATAGTGTGGTTTGCTCAAACATTGTGCTATAACGTATTTGTTCCACTGTTATTGAGCAAATGTGTTGAAGAAAATCCAGCACCTTATCATATATGATGTTGATGATCCATCTAAAAACTATATGTGCTGATTTTAGCCAAGGCGATGTGAGAAAATTTAGACTAAATGTCTTTGACTGCAATAATTACATATTATTATATGGCTGAGAGGTCCGGAAAAAAAGCGCATTGCCCTCCCGGCGCTGTGAGAGGGCAAGACGCCTTTTTTCCGGACCGGTAAGTTTTGGCGGGAAAGTTTCTGAGTTAATTTAGATGAAAATAAAAGAATTTCATTTTGAGTATGTTCGTTGAAAAATTTCGAACAATAACACGTCCTGGAACATTAGTGCTTCTTTTCTTGAAAGCTGTTTATCTATAAGTGAAGAAAACGAATGCCTAACGACCAGTGACGCGATAAACATGAAGCGAAATCAACAAGCTCAGAGGTAAGGTAAACGGCAACATCCGAAGAACGTTACACAACGTTAAAAACAGAGAACAAAATGAACCAAAAGCCATATAATAAATGTCTTATTAACCTCGTTTGCTTGGTCTGTACGGTAAAGTATTTGCCTTCGGTTTTTTCGCACAGACCTCGCGCCTTCGTCGCTCGGTCTGTACGAAAACCCAGGCAAATACTTTACCGTACAGACCTCGCACTCGGTTAATAAGTCTTCAATCAAATAAAATATATTACTTCGTGGGATCCACCATTCATTCCTAAAACAATTTGTCTGCTGGAAATAGCTTTATACTTACATAAGCCATTTCGGATTAAAAAAGATTTTTTGTTATTGACCGATGTTCCAGAAATGACTTCATTGCATGGTAAACTCTATTATTTACAATATAGTGACTCGTTTGCTGGTGATTTGTTTATGACAAGTAGTGATGAACCTTTTTCTTTGCAAAATGCTCTCGATAATGTTTTTGGATTGTGTATAGTTCCAGAAAAAATCCATAACACCCCACGGAAGGCACTGGAATTTCCGAGGCGGGTGGGGGTCAGAGTTATCGGTCATCAAAGTTGTCACACATATTTGATAAAATGTCTTTCTACTGATTGTACATTTAACGCAGTGTAACAAGATAGAACGTGTTTTGCTGTGTCGTAGTCTTTATATTTTAGATATTACGGCCCGTAATTGCTACCGATAGTCGGCAAATATGCAACTATTAAATCTTTGTCCTTCGTTTGCGCCACATTAGCGACTGGGAGGAATTAAAAGATTCAAGGTGATCAACAATTGCTTTTGTCTTGTAAAAGTACGCATGCGCGGTTTAATTGAGGCCTGCTGCCAAACGGATTCATGTAAACATGTGCCCGGATTGACTTCATCCGCGTTTTTCGATCCAATTGGACTGTCAATCCGCTTCATGTAAACAGGGCCTAAGTCAGTTTACTTTCCAAGTTAGTATCGACTTCACTCCGCGACTCGTCACATTGTTGACGCCATTAATGGCGGTTTAACACAGCAAACCGTTGTTGGCACACTATTTTTCTGAAAAACCGCGAACTTATTCTTGCTGTCAAGCAGCAGGCTTTTTCGCGTTTGTAATTGAATTTTATTTAAATTCGAAGTGGCGTTGTTCACTCGGACAGTGTTTCTCTCCATAGTTTTTGTGGACGACCGAAATTTCGCAAGTAACAATGTTTGCCTAATTACACAAGTTACATAGAAAAAAAGTGACAAGTTACATACAAAAAAGGCTTGGAAATAAAACGATTACAAGTTATATTATACAAACTAGCTATCCGTTCTTAGCAAAGTAAAACAATTAGCAAGGTAAACACTTGCTGCGATGAAAGCTCAGATTACCGAAGTTGCCTCCCCGGCACAGGATCCCTTCACCCAATCACGTGATGTGGTTTACCCTCGTGTACCTATTACATGTATGTCTTTGCTAGAAGATCGAGTCAGGAAATGTACCACATGATGATCATTCACATCCATGGCCTTATCAAGCATGTTCACTGTAAAATCGATTACTGGACAAAATGTTAAGTTGTTTTGCTTTGCGGAATGCTGTGCCACGTTTGTCATATCTGGCCTGATCCCAAAAGTATTGATCCCATAAGTATTAATTACCATTGTAAAAAAATCATGCCCATGACTATCAGCGTAAAACTAGCTTCTTGATTGATAAAACTGGCAGATGTAACATGTAACTTTGTAACTATAGTTACACAAAAATAAATGTAACTTTGTAACTGTAATCGGTGTTTAGAAATCAGATAATAAATGCTTCTCGTGCATAAAGTTAATTAACATTCCTGCAAGTAGTTTGAAAGCCCCAGACACCTCTGAGCCAATACAATGCCGGTTCAGGTTTTTTATACACTGTACAGGGTGTATAAAAAAAACGCGACCTTTAGAAATTAACCTATTGTTGTTAAGCACAAGATTTTATGCTCCTTGGAATTTAAAATAGCTTCTAATCGTATGAAGGAGCATAACTGAAGGAGCATAACTGCATAACAAATTGTCAAAGTACTAATTAGTCATATATCAGTTCGAATAAAAATGGTTCAACTGACCACAGAGCAACGAGTTTTTACTGTTTTACTTTGAGTCTCGGTATAATGTAAAACAGTAAAAACTCGTTGGTCTGTGCTCAGTTGAACCATTTTTATTCGAACTGATGATATGACTAATTAGTACTTTGACAATTTGTTATGCAGTTATGCTCCTTCATACGATTAGAAGCTATTTTAAATTCCCAGGAGCATAAAATCTTGTGCTTAACAACAATAGGTTAATTTCTAAAGATCTCGTTTTTTTTATACACCCTGTATTACATCTCAATCGAACACGTATTTAGGCCATGTCCACACGTATACATTTTCATAGCGTTTTATATTGTTCTAGGTCCTCAGGGGAGCAGAAAACAATGGTCCATAACATTACCTGAAACAATATGAAAACGCTAGAAAAACGTATACGTGGTGTGGATGCATGGGGTCTTAATTGGATGTTCACTTAAAATGCAATTCAGATAAAAATCCTCATGGGACTGAATTCATGAGGGTGTGTAAAATGTATTCAGAAAATTAACAGACTGTTTGTGATGAGCGAAGGCAGAGGTAGAGCGTTTCGTTCTCAAAAAAGTACAATCGAAGAAGATAAAGCAATCGAAAATTCCATTCCTTCATCCACTCGTTACAAACTGACGAAGTGAGTAGTTGTCGAAGTGTTTCATGCCTTCATGGCGTGGTAAATTTCGAGAGGACAGAGAAGCGAAGAGGGAGATGCAGGTTTACCATACCGGTACACCACTCGATCATTTTGAAGCCGAAAGCTTGGCGTACTGGTTGGAATGTTCTTAATAAAGAAGGTATGCATTGGTTGGTTATATATATATATATACATTATACCTCAACTATAAATTGTCCAATCAAAGAGCTAGATTTGTACCACGTGACCAGTCAATTTAAACTCGAATTCCCCGCGCTGTTGACGGCTCGTAAACCAATACTCGCGCGTAAACCAAGACGAACCTGTAAACAATCATGGAGGAACAACAAGACGTTCCAAGACGTTTCAAGACAGCATTCAAGATTGTTTCGGTATAATATATCATTTATATATATATATATAATGCGTGTTGACTATATAATATCAAATGGAAAGTTCTCAAGAAAGCTAGACCCTACAGCAACACTTCAAACAGATGCAGCTTATGTTTGTGGGAGAAATATTTCATCACCTGTCAACCTTCTCCTGAACAAACGATCCTATGATAAGCCTTTTGGTCTGTATTTGTTCATCTTTTTTTGACAACCACTTATTTATTATACTCAAATCTCAAGTGGTAGATTCATGTATATATAGTATTACAAATGGTTAAAATTTTTGAAAATTCAAACTAACTAATGAACATTCAGAACTTTATTAACGTACTTCCTAATTTAGATAGCCATATAATCCTCTGTGTAATCACATCTTAATCATTAGACCATTTTATCTGAAGAGTACTACACCATTTGCGTGTGGCACGAAACTAACTAGTAATAAAATGTCTATAGTCACAACTGTTGAGTCTTTGAATTTTTATTATAATATGCTCTGGATTTCCATTGAGCTCTCTTCCAACGGTTTTTACTACATCGTCTATAGTATATATATATATATATATATATATATATTATATATATTATATATATATATATACTGGTCTGCTACAAGTTGTTTCATCTGTAAAAGAATCTTCAGCCTGAAGATTCTTTTACAGATGAAACAACTTGTAGCAGACCAGTTTTGAGGTAAGCGAAAATCTATTTGCTCTAACTATATGTTGTTGAGCACTCTTTGCATTTCGTAGACCAAAACCTACACGTATATATATATATATATATATATACGTGTAGGTTTTGGTCTACGAAATGCAAAGAGTGCTCAACAACATATAGTTAGAGCAAATAATAGATTTGCTATATATACATAATACTATATATACATGAAAATATACAGTTTTGAGGTAAGCGAAAATATATATATATATATATATATATATATATATATATATATATATATATATATATATATATATATATATATATATATATATATATATATATATATATATATATATATATATATATATATATATATATATATATATATATATATATATATATATATATATATATATATATATATATATTATATTTAACAATTAGACAACGAGTCCGAGTTGTTTATGAGCAAATAGTCAACGAAGGCGAAGCCTGAGTTGACTAACGAGTCCGAGTTGTCTAATTGTTTTAGTAGAAACAAATTAGTGGACTATTACGAATCATGCATTCTCCAAAAAAATATCCAAAAACTCATGTGAAACCTCCCCAAAACGAGAGTTTTCTGCCATTGTTTTGAACGCGTTTCCCAAACGTTGTCTATCACGAATAAACAACGGTTGAGTAGCCAATCAGAATGCAGCATTTGTAGCCAGACCGTCGTCAGTTTCTACTAAATATACATATACAA
Source organism: Chrysogorgia sp. JL179-B06 (assembly GCA_035772405.1). Classification (NCBI taxonomy): domain Eukaryota; kingdom Metazoa; phylum Cnidaria; class Anthozoa; order Scleralcyonacea; family Chrysogorgiidae; genus Chrysogorgia; species Chrysogorgia sp. JL179-B06. The sequence goes on from JAYKKM010000320.1 coordinate 980,189, forward strand.
GCGGTTGTCGCCGGCAATCGCATGTGTATAATTAGTTATCGTGCCATATCTGGATTGTACCAAGCTACATTGATGAGCTGTGGAACAGCGAAACACGAGTCTGTAGATTGTACTATATATATGTATATATAATATATTATATATATATATATATATATATATATATATACGTGTAGGTTTGGTCTACGAAATGCAAAGAGTGCTCAACAACATATAGTTAGAGCAAATAATAGGTTTTCGCTTACCTCAAAACTGGTCTGCTACAACTTGTTTCTGCCTGAAGATTCTTTTACAGATGAAACAAGTTGTAGCAGACCAGTTTTGAGGTAAGCGAAAACCTATATATATATATATATATATATATATATATATATATATATATATATATATATATATATATATATATATATATATATATATATATATATATATATATATATATATATATATATATATATATATATATATATATATATATATATATATATATATATAGCTCTGTATTATAAACGCAAACAAAGATAATCTCTTAAACAAAAGATCTGAATTAATTTCTAAGTGCAGACATGAAAACAAATTTTATGCATGCAATTATAAACCGGCGTAGACGCCTTTTAGTTTTACTTTTAGTCTGATGATCGCCTGTTGAGCGTGAAACCCGGAGTTACCGATTTTTAATATTTTAGTTATTTTAACTGTCTTAGTATATATATATATATATATATATATATATATATATATATATAAATAAAATCACTTGTAGCCTGATGATTGTTGAATAAACATGAAACTTTAAGTCGCTACCATATTGTGTCTCTCTTGTTCACTATACTTATTTAGCTCTACGTAAGTATTGAGCACTCTTTTACGTTCAAGATTTCTACATTTATATATATATATATATATATATATATATATATATATATATATATATATATATATATATATATATATATATATATATATATATATATATATATATATATACGTGTAGGTTTTGGTCTACGTTTGAGGTAAGCGAATATATATATATATATATATATATATATATATATATATATATATATATATATATATATATATATATATATATATATATATATATATATATATATATATATATAAATCTTCGTGAGAAATGGATCCCAACCGCGGCGAGATTATCACCTCGCTTGCGATGGGACAAGTGGGGATCAATGGTTGATATATGCCCAGACTTTTGTCCGACGCATGTTCATGCACTACCAACTGGTTGGTCCGTTAAAGGTGTCTCTGTGAAAGTGTTATGCCCCATTTTCAGTTGCCTCACGCCTGCTCCTACAGATGCTTTTCATTCACGTGACAACGATCCAAAAGGCATGCCGGCCATGTTGGTATACCTAACAAAAAAGCTACTTCAAATTCTATTGTTAAGGTACACCGTCATTGCGGCTATATATGACATCAATTGAAAGCAATCCAGAGGTCAACGTAGACTCAGTCTAGGATATCATGGTCAGCTAGGTTCGATCTTCCTGGCATCAAACAAATAGCGTTGAGATTACGTTGTGTTTGTCTCGTTGCAAGGTACATACTGTAGTGTACGTTCAAAGAATGGTTGCATCTAAAATTCTAAAAGTTAAAACAGTGTCAGTAGTGTCATATACTAAAAGCAGGACGATGTTTCTTTAACGCCGTTGATTACTACGCCGAGGCAACATTGATTCAACGACAAGTTGCTTAAAATGTTTAACATAGTGATAACCGGTTAGGTGCAAAGTGTTCGCAAATGTTCCCACAATAAGCAATTTCGAGCATCGATTTGGTTGCGTGTTCGGTGTTCAATGAGTGAATATACCATTTATATGTATTTTTGGGGAAATTAACTAAACTAAATAGCTGCGAATAGCTAGCTTGTAAAAACATGTGGGCAACCACAGTCGTTATGACTTGTTAGCTAGGAGCACCAACATATCCCTCCCAGGATCACCAACATATCGTCTCTGAAAATACCTAGCAAATCTTCTCCAACCTCTGATAAAAAAAACTTAACCTATTCCATAGACAACGTCAACACATGTCCTTATGACATGTTAGCTACGGCCCTTTTTTCTAGTCAAACAGAAGGAAACACGACATTTCCGTGTAAACACCACCGCAAACACATCGTTATTCTTTCTGTCGTAAACGAATTATCTTGGAAACGTATCTATGGAAACCCATCCACAAATAAAAAATAATAAAGATAATGTTTACAATTAGCCCTGCAACGCCTCGTCCTGTGTCACTTAGAGCATTTTCACGGATTACTTTTCTGGTTACACGAAAATCCGGTACGTGCTATCGTGGGAAAATCACTCCGCTTTGGAGATGATATGAAAAATAATTTGACACGTACTGGTTGTCGTGTAACAGGTTCAAACTACCATTTCGTTTCGTTTCGGGTTTTTTTTCGCGTTTCGTTTCGGTTCAATTCGATACATTCCGAGATATCCACTGCCTTTTTGTAATTTTTACGGATACATTTCAGTTTTGCTGCTATCCTTTCTTTGGAAATAGTCTAAGCTGCACAATGACTTCGGATAATCTTCATTGATCGTCTCATTCGTCTGTCATATATCACTTGATGATTTTACTCTTGCATAAATCACTGAAATTTGACACCTTTGTTTGTCTTTATAAACCATGCTTCGACTACTTCCTCGTTAGTTTTCGCATATGTTCGTGAAGGTATTTCAGCGAATCAGCCATGCAGATTCTAGGAAATGCGATGTTCTACATTGCTTTCATGCTGTTATTTCACGCGAACCTATCGCATGAATTCAGTGGTGGCGTTATCTACCAAGACACGGTCATTGCCTACCGAAGAGAAAACTACATCATCAACGAGACTATCATAGTTCAAGATAATGTCACCCTCACTGTTGAACCAGGAGTAACAATGCGATTCAAGGAAAACCGTAGTATGATCATCCATGGTGCTCTTGTCGCAAATGGCACTGACAAGTCTCCGGTCACATTTCGAGGTCTGATGGAAGGGACGAAGAATGGTAGTTCCATGGTACAGCCTCTTGTGAGACTAGTGGACGGTGGCTCACATAATGAGGGCCGACTTGAAGTTTTTTATGAAGGCGTTTGGGGAACGGTTTGTGGTAACTGGAATGGCATCAACACAGAGGTTGCTTGCAGAGAACTGGGATATGGTCGCGGTGTCTCTACACGAAACTTCGGAAACGGAAGTGGACAAATTTGGTTGGACAACGTTCGTTGTCAAACAACGGCTACTTCGTTATTTGATTGTTCTCATCTCGGATTTGGGGTCCATTATTATTGTGGTAGGTTTTAATTAATCGCATAAAAAAGTAACTCGTCATCATTTTTTCAATGTCGAGACACGTGATCGAGACACAGATGGCTTTGGCTAACGAAGCTGTAATTTTCATGCGCCATTTCTGCGGTTCCCACATGCATTTTATCGACTGCCAATGTTTTGCCAAAAGAACGAGAATTTTACTTTGATTCGTCTTTTGTTCTGGCATCTGCTCTTGGCTTTATGATCTTTGACTATGACTATGTCGACAGCTTGACTGTATTTCTTTGTTTGGCCTTTTGGGATTATTCATTTGCATACGCATGTCGCGCGTTTATAGTCCCTAATATATAATATCATTCCAGAGGAGATGTAATCACGGCGACGCATTCACTCATACAGGTCACGCCGCTTAAAGGTCAAGTATTTTGTTGACATCTTAAAAACTTAATACGGCGTAGCCTGGCAACGTTACAAACATAACTCGAGTTTACGCGTTCCAGCGAGGATTTGTCTGAATCGAGTTCTTCTGTTAGTCCTGAATCCGAAATTCATTTAGAAACTGGCAACAAAAAAGCTGGAAAAAAGAAAGAAATACGCAACAAAAGTCTAATGATTTATTTAGAGTCAATCACGCAGGATAAGGTTGCTCTATTTATCCGAGCCAGAGGCTCATGTTTTAAGCGTTATACTATGTGAACGGAAAACCCAACTGATAAGGATTCCGAGGGCCTACGATGTCGATATATGAACAAACCGAAATTCAAATAATCGCTAACCCTAATCCTAACCCTAACCCTAATCCTAACCCTAATCCTAACCCTAATCCTAACCCTAATCCTAACCCTAATCCTAACCCTAATCCTAACCCTAAAACTGACTTGGGTTGATGTTATAATAATTTTAAATTTCGGTTGCTCATATATCGAGAAAGGGCCGAAGATCCGAAAGTTTAACAATTTGCTGGTGGTGTTGCAGCACTTTCTCCTCAATTATTTTTAAGACTGTGGGGAATCTTCGTTCTCTCACTTAGGGCCTGTTTATATGATCCTGGTATACCGGGATCTCGGCTTGTATATAATTTACTGTTATTTTCGCAGTTGCATTTATATGGAGACCGGGACATCCCGCCTGACCTGGATCCCGGTTGAAGCAACCGAGATCCCGGTGGTATACCGCATCAAGTGAATTGAAATTTAATACGTCGTCTGACCAGGTAAAATATCCAAAAAAGTGGTAAAATTTCCAAAAAGTGACAAGATGAAAAAAAACCATTCGTTGGGATGCTTTTTATGCGAATAAAATTAGTTTTTGTTTCATTGAGAAATTATTATCAACATTTTCACGCACCCGGTCACCCAGGACATCCCGGTCTACCGAGAAAGGGTGTACGGGGATCATATAAACAGGCCCTTAGTCTCTCACTTACTCGGAAAATCCTTGTCGTCTGTCGGAAAATTTGAGTGGTTGGAACTTGGGAAAGTTGTCGATTGTAACAGGATTAACGTTAACCTGTTATAAATCGTACTTAATAGTTTTGCCATGTTGACATATTAGAGCATATGATACATAATAGCCATTAAAATGTCGAATCTTGTGAATCAATTTCTTCGAGTGAAATTATGGTGCTTGAGTACATGAACGTGCATGCTCTTCTCAATGCCTGGGAGTTTAGAATGATGATCTTTTATTATTTTTAATGAAGCGCAACTTGACGGCTCAATTTGAGAACATTGTAACGCTTTTAAAACTCTCCCTCACCTTACCCTCGCCACTGCAGAATAGTGTTCTGACCCAGGGTTTGAACCTGTGTCTCCCAGCTCATATACATGTGTGGTTGAGACTGGTGGCGTAGGTTATTAATTCGCTAGTACAAGCTGGTCGTTTCTCTAGTCTACAAGTAATTTCGCTGCAACCTACTGTAAATATATGAAGTCGGTTCGCTACAACATGAAAGGATAACTATACCTTTTGAGGTTCTATTTTCCTCAGAAAGAGATATCTAACTTTATAAAAGTGAAGAAAAAATGAATTTCATGATGTAGCGCAGAATTTATTGAGGAGTATTTCTTCGGATCTCTTGTTGCACGACCGTGTTTTGAGAAGAATGGCACTATTACCGGTATGACGTCATAGTATCATACTGGTAATAGGTTTATTGAACAAAATAATATTCCAGTGCTTGATATTTGGTTTGTCACTTATTACTCACCCAAGAGTAAATAGTATATTTTCTCGCCGTATACATCATTATGACATCACTTACGGTTAGTACCAGGCTTTCTTCAGAAGCGGTCGTTGTTCAACTAAGTTAGCCAAAGGACTGAAAACTCGATCTTTAACAGATCTTATATCACCATTGGTTCAGTTTCCTTTGTTCTCTAGTGGCCATTATATCTGATATCAACCTCATACAATTATTCATGAGGTTGATAAGTACTTATCAACCTCATAAATACTAAACTTCACCAATGGTGATATAAGGCAGGCCCGAGGGTTTGATATATCGCTTAAACACCAAGGTCTAAGGTATATAACCTATACATAATCATCGGTTTTGAATTGCACTTTACGAATTCTAACGAAAATAAAATAACCTCAAAAGGTGTAGTTGACCTTGAAGTCGATTCTATACAGACATAAATAATACTGACTAGGATTGCTTACACGTTTTATTATTGCTTCGTCAGAACTGAGACAATAAGAATACAGGATAGCAGTGACAGAAGAACTCTCGCAAATCGTATAAATTTAACAATGAATTTATTAATAGTATTCGATCTAAATAAAGCAAAATAATATATACAGATGTAAAGACCCCTCGCAAGCGAGGTCGCGAAGCAAGGGTGATAATCTTGACGGGAGATGTGGGACACTGTCTTAAGTTCCTTTGGAGTTTGGACGGACCGTCGTAAAAGTCGAGCGTTAAGCCCGGCGCACACTAGAGCTATCTGCTTAGCCAAACTTCATTCGTGACCGATGGCGTAAGGCGTTAGCTCCAGTGTGCGGGGCAGTTTTGTAAGCATTTCGTCACTCGTGCCGTCTTTCACAAATATTCAACATGTTGAATAATTTTTGTCACGAATGACAATTTCCTCTAGTGTGCGGGGAAGTGAAAGCAGCGAGCTTACAACTTTCCGGCAATACGCATGCGTGTTGAGGTTCAAATTTCAAAACAACAAACATGGCGGCACCTAGTGTATTGGTGGCTGATGTAATGTTAGACGATCAAATAGCTGATATTTGGCCAGATTATCCATGCCTTTACGATATGAGATCGCCAGAATTTAAGAACAGAGACCTTCGAGAGCAATCTTTGCATATACCCCTTGTCCTTGCCGTCTTAAAATCCAACGTTTGGTCCATATCTGTCTGTTTGCTTTTCAAAAGCAACAGAAACAACAATGTTTCTTCGTCTTCTTCCTCCAAATGATCCGCCATGTTTGTTGTTTCGAAATTTGAACCTCAATACGCATGCGTATTGCCGGAAAGTTGTAAGCTCGCTGCTTTCACTTCCCCGCACACTAGAGGAAATTGTCATTCGTGACAAAAATTATTCAACATGTTGAATATTTGTGAAAGACGGCACGAGTGACGAAATGCTTACAAAACTGCCCCGCACACTGGAGCTAACGCCTTACGCCATCGGTCACGAATGAAGTTTGGCTAAGCAGATAGCTCTAGTGTGCGCCGGGCTTGATACGATTTACGAACAGCACAATTAATATTTTCGCTTCTTTACGGACTGTAATAAACCCACTTACACATCCTAACTTAATATTGCTTTCAAGTAATTTTATAACGTCCGAAGGCCAACTCCTTTTCACTGTTTATATTGTGTACGTATGTCTGAGTCAAACTTTAGGTCAAGCTTTCAGTAGTTCAAAATATATAGTCGTCCAAAGCTGGAAGATGTCAAATTTGACAGTTCGTAAATTCAAAAGCCGTTCAAGGGCAAACCTGTAAGTGTTTTCGCTTTTTTAAAGATCACTTAGCAATCAGTTATAAAGATATTTTTGTACGTATGTTCATGTCTGTTATTCAAGCTTTCATTTGATGCATAGTATAGTGTCCGAAGGCCAACTCCTTTAAGTCCTTTTCAGTGTTTTATCGGTTAGTAATTTAAAGTTAATACTAAGATATTGTGTACGTATGTTCGAGTCAGTTAGTCAAGCTTTCTGTAGTTCAAAATATATTGTCATTGTAAGCTGGAAGATGTCTGGAAAATTTGACATTTCGTAAATTTAAAAGCCGTTCAATGGCGAACCTGTAAGTGTTTTCGCTTTTTTAAAGAGGTTAGCAATTATTTACAAATATTTTCAGTGTACGTATGTCCGAGTCTGTTATTCAAGCTTTTATTTGATGTATCTCATGACTTCGTATAGAGTTAGTATTTCAAAAGATATTATCGCCGGAACATGTTAAAATCAGTTTGTATTTTTGATAAATGAAAATCAATTAGTTACCATGGTAACAATTCGTCATTCTTCGCTAAATATATTTCGAACGAAAAGCCGAAAAATTAATTAGCTATGCAAGATATCAGAAGAAACGGGTGTTACTATAATGCGAAATAACGAAATAAGTACAGAAATGTTTTTTCCTAGTACAACTTCTTTTGCATCTGTTGTAAACATCTGCACAAGAAACTATAAATACGTGTATGCAGCAAACATAGGTATCATGTTTTTACGGTCGAATGCTCTGCCACACGGCCGCATGTCACATTTCATACTTTAAAGCTCAAATAATTGATCACAGGAAAATCTAAATTGACGGTACCGACATTATGGCTGTACATTTTATCAGAATGCTTTGTGACCTTAAATCACCTGTAATAACAGCTAAACATTGTTTACCTTGTAAACATGAACTAAATACGTAAACGCTTCCTTTTTACCAAACTTAACTATCTTTTTGAAACTATCCTCTGCTATTTCTACGAGATTCAATGTTTACTGCGCGCAAGGAATTATGGTTAAATGTACCAGTCGCCATCTTTCTCGGTACTGTCAATTAGTTAGTTGTTTAGTTGTAAAGGTTTTACTGTGCAAGCTGTGTTAAGTTGTCAATACTCAGAAAAACTCTGAGCACCAGACACGACTCGTGCTCAGAGTTTTTCTGAGTATTGACAACTTAACACAGCTTGCACAGTTAAACCTTTACAACTTTACAAACATCAAGCTGCAACTACCTAACTTAACTACTCAACATTTGACTGGAAATTGACTGTCACAACACGACTTGTAGTCCAACAAGTATTTGTGATAACGGCAAGACTCGTCCCAGGTTTAAATACCGTAATTAAACTTGCTCTGCCATCTGAGTTATAGTGGCTCAATGGTTAGAGCGTCTGTCTAGCATTCAGAAGGTTACGGGTTCGAGTCCTGTCTGGTGATCAGAGTTTTTCTGAGTATTGACAACTTAACACAGCTTGCACAGCAAAACCTTTACAACTTTACAAACATCAAGCTGCAACTACCTAACTTAACTAGTTAGTTGTTTATTTATAAAATGTACGAAAAGTTTGTATTACTAAGCTTCTGTCTACTAAGACCCGAGGTTTCGAGCGGCTGTGGCTTTTCTCCGATTTTTTTCCGATTTTTCTCCTTTTTCCAAATTTCGATTTTTTTCTTTTCTTTTCTTTTTACTGAAAAAAAACTATTATTTATTACCAAAACTATCCAGGCCCAATTAATTAAGCAGGAGCGAGGGGTTGTTGCGTACACGTATTTCTAGTTATAAAGAAAATTTACATAAGAAATACGTGTGTAGCCAATCTACTTACTTCTGTGGCGAGATTCTTAAACAGTTTCAATAAATCTTCATAAATCCGGTGAGCAGTATAAACTTAAACTTAACTTCTCAACTTAAATTCAACCTAATACGAGAAAAACTAAAACGTGTTCTTGACACGTGACGATGAGTCTGACGTCACTAAGTTCGCTAAATAACATCATTCAAAAGTACCTAAACAATTATCAACGGTCAATCAATATAGGGGCCCGTGAAAGACCATAACCCCAGCTTCCCCTGGGCTTCTCTTGGCTCTCGGCGGCGCAATTTTCCGTCTCGTAAACGGTCGTTGCCAACCCAAACGGTCGATGCCAACCTGATATCCTTCTATTACCCCTGTAACCCCTTGTGTCCCGCGACACACACATGTGTTTTTTTCCAAGATGGCGGATTTTTTTACTGATAAAACTCTGATGATTGGGGTGACTGTAAGCGCCCTCATGTAACATACCGACTAGCTAGGAATTCAGTCTGTTTTTTTGTAAATCTCAGTGTGTTTTTGTGCGAATTTCAGTCTGTTTTTTTGAAAATCTCAGTCCGGTGTTCGAACAGTGTGCCAATTGGCACAAAAATAGACTGAAATTCGCACAAAAAACACACTGAGATTTACAAAAAAACAGACTGAATTCCTAGCTGGTCGGTATGTTACATGAGGGCGCTTACAGTCACTCCAATCATCAGAGTTTTATCAGTAAAAAAATCCGCCATCTTCGAAAAAAACACATGTATGTCGCGGGGAGACAAGGGGTTACAGGGGTAATAGAAGGATATCAGGTTGGCATCGACCGTTTGGGTTGGCAACGACCGTTTACGAGACGGAAAATTGCCTCGGCGGCCCTGACTATTATTCTTCAAAAATAATACTGCTCAATTAGTCACTGAAGTCGAGGTATTATTACTGAGAAGTTTTACTAAATAGACAGTTTGAACTGTGTTATGCTCGATGTTTTCTCACGCTTGACAGCTTTCAATATAAATAATTATACGTTAAACAACTTCCTTACCCTTGATAATATGATACATACAATGTCTTTATGCTAAGTTTTTGAGCCTTTTCGACGATTTTTTTGTTATAATAATGTAGTCGCCATTTTGAAAACAAATTCGTCATGTTTTAGAAACCATACATCAAAATGATGATTCCGAAAGGGAACTGGAACAAATAAATATAGTCTGACGGAAGAACCTCTGGCACCCAGGGTAATAGTCTGGTTACAAAAAAAACTTTTTCAAGTATGATTTCTAGTGATGTGAGGATTTACTGGCCAGTCAGCCAATCAGAACTCGTTTAAGCTCAGAAATTATACTAATGCTCAATATTATTTTACAGAACGAGGTGTGCTAAGAAGTTCCCATGAAATTGTAATTTTTAACATTTCAGTCCCAGTTTCGACACAGTTCTGCTGGTATAATCATAAAACAAAATGTACATTCATCGTTGAGCACGACGCCATCAGCGGAAATGTAAATAGCAATCGTTACAGTTACCTTCTGCAACTAAAAAACGTAACTAGTTACCGTTACAGTTACTCAAAAAAGTAACGATCACTTGTAACTAGTTACTTGTAACTAAGTTACTCACAGCACAGCTTATATTATAATAAACTTGTTGACAAGAGATTTTTAACAATGTAAGCACATAATTTTGAGAGAAGTACAGGGGGTGACCAAAAAAAAGTGCCCCCCCCCATAAAAAGTAATAAACTCGTTACTTTTTGAAGAAAGTGCTTAGAAATGTTTTGTTTTTTGTATTATTTGGGCAGTTTTGTGGACTTGTGAGTCCAAAATGTTATTCTAAGCAAATTGACTGGTAAATAAATTGAATTTGGAGGGTTTTAACAAAAAATCAATATGGCATTTTAAAATCAAATTTTCACCAAAGAGTTCGAGTACTTTTTACAACAAATGGTTTACTTGGCGGAAAATGTTGAGTAAAGTAAAATGGCTAAAATAATCAGTAAATTCCATATCATGTAAAAAATTTCATCATATATAGGTAGAGTTTAAATACTGAATAATGTAGTCTTCTTTCAGTGCATATGAGTTATGGCTACATAAATAGATAGTGTACCCCAAAAGTAAATATACAGAGCCGACACCAGCAGATATATACTAATACAATACCATAAAATTGTTTTCTTGTGTAAACAATTCCTCATTTCACTTAAGCAGTTAAATCTATAGAAGAATCTCATAGTCGGGTATAACTTTAGTTTTTAATAATTTTTGTTCAAATCTCTAGAAAGGTTAAATCACATAAGACAAGCTACAAAGATTACATATTAGTCTTTCTAGATAATTTCATATTTTTACATTTTATTTCTTGTCAATTTGTGCAGAGTTAAACACTTGCAATGATAATAATTTAATAATTTAGTGTCCTTTGGTTAAAACATGGCCATCTTGAATTCAGAGCAAAAACCCTCCAAATACAATTTATCTACCAGTTTTATTGCATAGAATAACAATTCGAACTTACAAGTCCACAAAACTGCCCAAATAATACAAAAAACAAAACATTTCTAACACTTTCTAAACACAAATGACAAAAAGTAACGAGTTTATTACTTTTTATGGGGGGCCACTTTTTTTTGGTCATCCCCTGTATATATTAACCTGAATTAAGAAGTAATCCTTTGTTTTTTTACTATATAGATCATAGTAGAGATGTTGGATTGATCTGCTCTGATCCAATTGCAAACATCTATTTTGGTCCTAGATTTTCATGGGATGGGATACAGTTTATTTCAATAACTCATTCAAAACATGACAGCTTATCGTCGTCTTTGGTCAACGTTAATATATACGATGTTGGAGAACCGATGACACAAATTCACTCGACGTTGAAATCAGCGATTGCATGCAATGGTACGTTTCCTTACACCGAGAACGTCACGATCGCTAATTCTACCAAAGCTATCACGGCAACTTTTATGACCTCTAACATAAACAATAAAATGGATGGTATCAAAATTGACAATTGTTTTTATGGAATCGAATTGAAATTTGAAAATTGCAGCTTTGGATCACCGCCATTGAACAATACTGTTGGCATTGCATATCAGATGACAGGAATAACGATAAACAGTTGTAATAAAGGCATTACTATTTACAATCCAAGCAGCAAAGATGTCAGTCTGAGCAACATTAATATCACCAATTGTGCGTTTGGGATTCAAGTTACTAATTCGTTGTTTAGCAGATTTACTGTACATGCGACGCATTTGAAGACATATTTCTCAGGAATTGGCTTCTCTTCAGTGCCGCCATCACAGCTTTTGATCAACCTCTGTAATTCATCTGGCTACCATGTCACATATCCAATTGCATTCAAGGTCCAATTAAATGAATCCACGCGACATTGTGCACTAGTAAGTTGATAGATATCATAGATTATTTCATGGAAAGTGGGATGTTTTGTTTTGTATTCACCAGTCTGGATTGGTTCATGGGTTGAAGATCACCGTAGCATCTTCGCTTACCCATGATGCATAGCAGGCGTTTCTGCAGGTCATCACAACCAACCCGCAGAAACGCCGTCAGTCATGACTTAGTCGGTCGTGGCTAGATGGAATGCTCGCAGTTGAGGTACCCGTAAGGTACTACAGTCCTGGACAAAATTATGTGGACAACGCAAAACATCCAACGTTAATTGCATACATTCTTTTTATTGCCCAATTTCCGCCTAAATAAAAGTTCCTTCCCCCACATCAATGTTTTGTTATTTATTACACGATAAACAAATATTAAATGGTCGGCTTTTATAGATTCATCAACATTGCCTAGGGGGAGGGGAGACCGTATTTTGTTGGTTCCGAGTAAAATGCTTTTAATAATGCAAAAGCACGCGCTGCGTCCACATGAATTTTGTCCAGGATTGTCTGAAAAGTGATTTGAAAAAAAATCGTTATTTTATGGACTACATGTATTTAATTTTAAAAATCAAGCTGGTACACGTATATCCAATATAACGAAGAAAAAACCGCGTTATTCAACATTGTCAACATTAGGAGATATTGGATGCAAATTCCACGGAATACCGCTACGGTCTCGTGATTTCAATCTTATAGAAAATATTTTTAATATTGTATAAAAGCAATCGAGGGTTACATTGACATATTACCAATGAATCATTTGAAGAATTTCAAGACAGATTCGTTCGTTGTTTAGACAGTTTAGATCAGTTGAGGCAATCGATCGCACAATCCTTATAAAGCATGTGCAGACGTATATTGAAAAGATAATAGGAGACCGGGCAATAAAACTAAAATCCAAAAAAAACTAATAAAATTTTATATATTTTTAACATTATTCTCTCTATAAATTTATCTTGCAAATATTGTACAGGTAATAGCGTTGTATTTGCGATTTAGCCTTTCCTTAAATGTAATACTAATGGCGAAATAAATAAATCACAAGACATAATGATAAACCTCTCCAATTAAACATAAACATGTTTACAAACAGTAAAATATTTTGCAGGTTCCGAGTCAAATGCTTTTAATAATGCAAAATTCATGTGGACTCAGCGCGTGCTTTTGCATTATTAAAAGCATTTGACTCGGAACCTACAAAATATTTTACTGTTTGTAACCAGGATTGTAAGTCTGAATTTTTTATTAGGTTAGCATTAGAGGGTAGAAAACCATTAGTCGGGGGTTAGTATCTAAGTTGTTTTGTGGTTAGCGGTTCCATGATGTATTTCATCATGCAGGCATGTCCGATCGTATGATAGCAGTACAATCTCTCATTTCGTTCAACCTCTCGCGGATACTAAAAAAATATAATTTAGAAGACGACTCAGACCTACTACCGCACGGTCACCTCAGCTGCGAATATTCTATCTAGCCACGACCGATTTACTCATTTGGCTATCTCCATTGTCCCCATTGTCCCTATTGTCCCCATTGTCCCCATTTGTCTAGACGTGCCAAATTGCTAAAAATGTTTGCCTGCAATCTGCCCTATTTAGCGATTATGATAAGATTGGTATTCAACTAATAGCAATCTAATTTTATAATGATCTACACAGCTTTAGCTATTTGCGGATTTGTATATATTCTTGTTATTATAATTGTGAAGCTGAATAAAATTTGATTTGATTTGATTTAACATGTTACCACAAACTGTTTTATTTCTCTATACTTCGAGTTTTTAAAATGTTCATAATCATGCTTTGTTTCATTCAACCTTTATTTCTTCAAATTTTCCCATTGATTTATTTCTATTATACATTCAACCTCGACTCTGTTACTCATAGTTATACAGTTTTAATGTTTATTCATGTTAGTTTTAGTATAATGAAGTATTAAAACTAAACAAAGTTGTATCTTCATTTTAATTTCACAGAATTTCATGACGAGGTCAGACAATGTCCTTTACGTCTACGTAAAATCATTGGTATCGATGTCAAACAGTATTAATGACGGAAACCTAACGATAATTGATGGGAAAACATCGAAGAACTTGTTCCACACTGAAGCATGGAAATGGAATGGACGTTCAAATCGATATATTCGTTCTGTTGGGAATAGCATAACAGTCCAAGCACAAAAAGAGTCTTACTACAACTTTGGACTGGATGCAGAATTATATATCTTTAATCGACCAGGTAATAGTGACCAATATCGTGCGTTAGAATCCTCAATATCATTCGTTTTAATCTCATTCATTCTGTCCATTCAAACTTATATATAGATCTCATATATAAATTCTTCTACAAGCAAGTATGCTTGTTGCGAATACTCTATTTTTTTATCCATGGAGCAGGAAGTTTTATCTGAGCGGCTGTTTACATGAATCCGGATTGAGTTTCATTCCGGATTAAACTCATACCGGTTCTGTTAAAATCCCTTTAGGTGTTTACATGAATCAGGAATGAGATGCAGCTCAATCCGGATTGAGTTTCATTCCGGATTGAGTTTTTCATTGAAATTTCATTGAAATTGCGTTCCGGTGTCATGTAAAGGCGATGCAAGATTTCATTCCCGAATGAAAAATACGACCTAGAGGACTGAAACGAACAACACATGCGTGCTTTTAACATTTTTTACGACAATTTTCAGCTAGAGACAGGAATTGCGCGGACGTCATATTGTTCAATACAAATAGCTCTTTGTTGACGACGTTATAAATTAAAGGTGAATTAAATGCTTGTTTACTTGCGACCGCATCGATTATCGTTGCTAGTAATGCTTTTCCCCATTTCTTTATGTTTATTCTTCGCCAAAGTATCAATTTAGGCACATGTTGAAGTGTACAAGCGCAGAAGTCGCCGAAAGAAACATACCCGCTAAAATGTTATTGATCCATCTTGAAATTTGGTTTGTAAACACGGTTTGAATTCACGTTCAATCCGGAATGAAACTGAATCCGGATTCATGTAAACAGCGCCTGAATTAACTTTTCACAACGGTTTGTTATAACGTTTTTTAAACGTCCTTTCACCTGTGATATCAGCCATAGGCATAAGAACATTATGAAACTATTTCAATTTATACTTTTCAAACCATTTCAGTTTATATTTTTATATTTCAATTGCCTTGAAATCATGACAGATCGATCTTTTTATTACCTCCGCAAGGAAGTTATGTTTTTACCTGTTTTGTCTGTCTGTTTATCTGCCTGTAAGCAGGATATCTCAAAAATTAATGAACAGATTTTCATGAAAGTGTATAGAAGGGATGGTCATATGCCAAGGACCAATCCAGTTAATTTTTGTTCAATTTGGATGACAATTGGATGAAATATTGATAGAAATCTCTCTGTAAGCTTCTCTGCGGAGAGGAAATGAATGAAAATGCTTGATTGCGCTCATTATCCCAAAAATTATTCAAATCATTAATATTTGCAAACATGCTGAATTCACACAAAAATAATATTTGGCATTTCACTCGATTAAATTACAGGTTCTAAGGATTTATGGTGAAGGGAAATTTCGAGTGTTCGAATATATGCCAAATATTACTTGTAATATACCCAGAATCGTATCCCAGCATTACCACCACTATATATACAGAACTCGCGACTAGGCTCTCGGCAACGGCTTCCGTAGCTCAATGGTGAGAGCACTGCACTAGCATCGCAGGGTCGCGGGTTCAATTCCAGCCGGAAGGCCTCTAAGTTGCATTTTTCGCAACTGGTCCCGGTTTGGTCTTAAAATGTATGTATTCCAACACTCGAAATTTTCCTTCACCATAAATCCTTAGAATATATATATATATATATATATATATATATATATATATATATATATATATATATATATATATATATATATATATATATATATATATATATATATATATATATATATATATATATATATATATATATATATATATATATATATATATATATATATATATATATATATATATATATATATATATATAAATTTTTAATAAATTTTTAATAAATTTCTTAAAACTGAAAGATCGCTACTCCGAATTTCACGCCTCGTTTGTCGAGACGATTATTGAGCACTCTTTTATCTACTACAAACAAAGAAATATTGTATATATATATATATATATATATATATATATATATATATATATATATATATATATATATATAGCAAAGTGAAAAGGTGGTAAACTGCCAAGAATTTAGTGACGAGATACTGACGTTTCGAGCGGAGCCCTTCATCAGAGTAAGACGAGATGAAATAAAATAAATAGGGTTTATATATATGCCAAAAGGGTGTCACAGGTAGAAAGTAGCCAATCAAATGCACGGGAAATAAACTAACTAATAATTAATGAGATGGGAAAAGTTAAGTCATTTACTATTTTTACAGTCGATCAATATGGAGACTGAGGGGGTGGGAGAAATGACAGGTCCAATATTCAAGGGGATTAGGCGATAATAATAGAAACAAAGACTTGAAAAGGAATGAGCATAAACTAATAATAAAAAGTTCATAAGCTAATAATAAAAAGTTCCAAGCAAAATAAAATGACAAAAAACTTTTACGAAATTAAATAAAAGAAAAACGTTCGTTAAGACCAAGAGGATATGTGGTGCCAAGTTTAAAAATGAGACGCTTCTCTTGCCGCTTGCGGTTATCGTTGCCACCGGAAATGGGAAGGATGGCACAGACTTTAATGTCTGAAACCAAATGGTTGGAGCTGTTGAAATGGCGGGCTACAGGTTTGTCACCATCATTGATCCTCACGGAACGAACATCTTCAGCAAACCTGTCTGAAAGGCGTCACCCAGTTTCACCGATGTAGATTTTAGGGCATTTATCGCAAGAAATGCAATAAATTATGTTGGTGGACGTGCATGAAAAAGCATGACGGATTGTGTGGTCGAATTTGGGGGCAGTAATAACTGTAGTGGGATTGAGAAAAGGGCATGTGTTACAGCGGGAACGGCCGCAAGAAAATGTTCCCGCTGGTGCCGAGGTATTTTGTTAAAGGGCACTATGTACTAAGGAGTCACGAATGTTTTTATTACGGCGAAAAGATACCAAAGGGTTGTCGGTGAAAATGGCTGACGTCTCAGGATCATTTTGTAAAATGTGAAAATTCCGATTAATAATATTTTTAACTTTAAAATTGAAAGGATGAAATGTTAGAACTAAAGGAATTTTATTGTTTGAAACTCGTTCCAAAGATGGTTCAAGGGCGTCTAAACGGGGGACGAGAAAAGCTTTCTGAACGGCGAGGTCTAAAAGGTTGGTAGGATAACCACGTTGGACAAAAAAATATCTCATTTCTATTGATTTGGTTTGAAAATCTTGGTCGTCGCTACATAAGCGGCGAAGACGCAAGAATTGAGAGTAAGGGATGGATTGCTTAGTGTGGTTGGGATGAGAGGATGAAAATAGAAGATAACTATGGGAGTCAGTAGGCTTGTACGAGACCGACGTTTTCAGCGAATCACCATTAATCGAAATTAAAATATCAAGGAACGACACAGAGGTCTCGCTGATTTCACACGTGAACTTCAGAGCAGGATGAAAATCATCAACAAAGTTGATGAACTGCTCTAAAAGGATACGTGAACACGACGCTGTTCCTAAACAGTCATCGATAAATCTGCCGAAAAAATCAGGCAAGGGACCCGTGTATTGTTCAAAGATCTGTTTTTCAACATAACCAACAAATAAGTTAGCATAGCTTGGACCCATTTTGGTGCCCATCGCAACACCACTTATTTGTTGATAATGTTCACCATCAAACGAAAAATTGTTAAGGGTAAGCCGACTAGTTCTGCTAAGCGGAGTAACGTGGTTGTGGAGGGTTCTAAATTAGTGCGCTGATCAAAAAAAACTTCAGAGCTTCAAGGCCATCACAATGGGAACGACGGTGTATAAGGACTTAACGTCTATCGTGAAAATAAATTTATCGGAACTACTGAAACGTAACTGGTCGAAAATTTGCAAGGCATGTTTAGTATCTTTGATATAAGAAGGCAACTTCTTAACCAAAGGATACATAACGTTGTCTAGAAAACTGGAAACGAGCTCGGTGGGGCAACTACAAGCGGAAACAATCGGCCTGTCAGGATTGTTAGGTTTAAAGTTAAAAATATTATTAATCGGAATTTTCACATTTTACAAAATGATCCTGAGACGTCAGCCATTTTCACCGACAACCCTTTGGTATCTTTTCGCCGTAATAAAAACATTCGTGACTCCTTAGTACATAGTGCCCTTAAACAAAATACCTCGGCATCAGCGGGAACATTTTCTTGCGGCCGTTCCCGCTGTAACACATGTCCTTTTCTCAATCCCACTACAGTTATTACTGCCCCCAAATTCGACCACACAATCCGTCATGCTTTTTCATGCACGTCCACCAACATAATTTATTGCATTTCTTGCGATAAATGCCCTAAAATCTACATCGGTGAAACTGGGTGACGCCTTTCAGACAGGTTTGCTGAACATCTTCGTTCCGTGAGGATCAATGATGGTGACAAACCTGTAGCCCGCCATTTCAACAGCTCCAACCATTTGGTTTCAGACATTAAAGTCTGTGCCATCCTTCCCATTTCCGGTGGCAACGATAACCGCAAGCGGCAAGAGAAGCGTCTCATTTTTAAACTTGGCACCACATATCCTCTTGGTCTTAACGAACGTTTTTCTTTTATTTAATTTCGTAAAAGTTTTTTGTCATTTTATTTTGCTTGGAACTTTTTATTATTAGCTTATGAACTTTTTATTATTAGCTTATGCTCATTCCTTTTCAAGTCTTTGTTTCTATTATTATCGCCTAATCCCCTTGAATATTGGACCTGTCATTTCTCCCACCCCCTCTATCTGCTTATTGATCGACTGTAAAAATAGTAAATGACTTAACTTTTCCTATCTCATTAATTATTAGTTAGTTTATTTCCCGTGCATTTGATTGGCTACTTTCTACCTGTGACACCCTTTTGGCATATATATAAGCCCTATTTATTTTATTTCATCTCGTCTTACTCTGATGAAGAGCTCCGCTCGAAACGTCAGTATCTCGTCACTAAATTCTTGGCAGTTTACCACCTTTTCACTTTGCTATATATTCAAAACACTGTCTACGCAGCACTCTACTTTTATATATATATATATATATATATATATATATATATATATATATATATATATATATATATATATATATATTATATATATATATATATATATATATATATATATATATATATATATATATATATATATATATATATATATATGTACTGTTTAATAAACGAGCAGAAGTGTTTTATCAGATATAAAATACGAGGGAGTAGCCCGAGTGTTTTATATCTGATAAAACACGTGCTGCTAGTTTATTAAACGGCTTGAAAAACGACCCATTTGATAAGACGTTCATTGGCGTAGTAATTTTGAAAATCGATGTTTTCTAAGCTGAGAAAATTAAAGCTAAAGTTTATGTAAATTAGGATGAAATTTTATCACATATAATAAAACCTCCGTCACGCCACTGATTTCCTTATATATATATATATATATATATATATATATATATATATATATATATATATATATATTATATATATATATATATATATATATATATATATATATTATATATATATATAGGTTAAAACAAACCAAGCGGATAAAAGAGAGACTTCTGCGAGTTTAAAAACATGGAAATTAACCAACTCAGGCGATGATCCAATGTTTTGTTTTCTTTTGAAATTTAATAAATTTAATAGTTAACCAAAGGATTGACCATTACAAAATGATTAACTTGGCTGCATTTGTTTTCTTTTTAGCTGTATCAGAAAAACCCATTGCCAAAATTTCAGAGACAACATTATTAAACCTTTATGCATATGGGACTGCGATAACCCTTTCAATCTTTATGCAAGATATAATTGTCACCAATTCTACAGCTGTTCGTGGTAAAACGGCTATTATGATATCAAAAAAGACATCATTTTACTCTACGGTTCTAGTTAGTAACTTTAGCGCTGTAGGAACAAGCAACGGAGCCATTTACCTATCGCGGGCATATTACTTAAAATTGCAGCTATTAAGTAACACCTTTGAAAATAACGATGGAGATGGGGTATATTTTGAAAACATTAGAAACGCCCATGTTGATATATTTGATAATATTTTCAAGAACAACAAGAGGGCCATCATATTGGATTGGTTCCAGAGCGGGAGGTTAACGGTATCAAAAAATAAACTTGTTTCTAATAGAGACGGTGGAATAATATATACGTGGTTTACGCGGTCTTCTTGCAACATTTCTGAAAATATCTTCGAAAGTAACACTCAAAATTCTGTTCTGTTTGAAAGTTTTTATGAAATAGAACTAGAGATGAGTAAAAATCAGTTTATCAACAATACTGGTAGTACGGCCATTGTAAACCTAGACTATCAATATTCGTGGAGTACGATAAATATTTTTCAAAATATTTGGAAAAACAACTTAGGACATGCAATGATTAGTCTTAAAATTGGAAACTACTATGTTTCTGGTGCACGACTTTTGAAAGAATATCTGCGTATTGAGAGCAACACATTTGTTGAGAATTTTACTCCTACCGGAAGCGGAATCATTGACATTCATATTCCAGTATCCGCTAAAATCAGTAGAAATGATTTTCGAAAAAATAGGTGCAGTTATGTATGTACATTTGATGTCCTCTATGCAACAGACCAGCTTACAGCATTTCTCAACTTCTCAAACAATCTGCTGGAGAATAATATTGGAATTTCTGGAAATCTTCCGGAAAGCGAGTACACTGAAATAACGAAATTTACTGTTGGAATTTTCGGTAGTAATATTCAAGACATTGTAATCAAGCATAACATGTTTAATAATCAGCTGATGGATTCTGAACTGTTTATGGGAAGTCAAGGTAATCTAAACGTTTATGGTTGTCAAGTTGATGCCCGTTTTAACTGGTGGGGTACTTCAGATGTGGGAAAAATCGAAAGTCGGATCTTTGATTGGGAGGACTGGAATGATAGAAGACGTATTATGTTTCTGCCAGCATATACCACACGCAACTTTACTTCCTTCGAAAAAACAATTCCACTCAAAAATAGCAGTGTGCTTGGTGGATTGATAAATACTTCTAAAAGACTTATAACGGAGAACAGTCCGTATATTGTTCGAAAAGATTTAACCGTTGATTTGAATTCAAATATTACAATAGATCCAGGTGTCACGATTCTTTTTAAGCCACAGGTTGGTTTGCTTGTTCTTGGAAATATATTTGCCGTTGGAACTACCGACAACCCGATAAAGTTCTGTTCCTTTGAAGCTAAATGTGTTACACAGGAATGGAATAAACAAAGATGCAGCAAACTAAGATTTACAAGATCGAATACTGGAAACAAATTTCTGGAGATTTATGATAAGGGTTCCTGGAAACACGTCTGTGGGAGAAACTTTAATTTATCTAGTGCAAGAGTCGCTTGTCGAGAACTGGGTTTTGATGATGCTAAGAGTTTTTCTCGACAATATTGTTTTCGCGGACCGATGTTTAAAAAATCGTTCAAATGCTTTGGAAATGAAAGTTCCTTGTTAGAATGTCCCTCGAAATCTACATACTGTAATTCATATGACTGTCTGACATTGGTGTGCACGACCAACAGAACCTGGGGAAATATTCGAATTGTATCTTTCAATGACGGTGCAGGAAAATTAATGGATGCAGATGATTCTGTTTTGCAAAATATTCGCATTTCAAATGCTGGTTATTTGCACAATGGTGACATAGTTCCCTCCCTTGAAATTATCAATCGCTCTCCTAGTATAAAAGACGTAACTATAACCAATAGTCTTGGTGTTGGTATCCAATTTGTTGCTCCACCATCGTCTATAGTACTTGAGAATGTCACGATAAATGCAGCCTGTTCAACTGGTATGGAATTTTTTGGCAGCAAAGGGACTGTTATTGTACGGAAATCTCGTGTATTTGGCACAAGAAGTGCCTTGGTCATTGCACCATTGGAGAGTATCAGATTTACATTTTACGGAATACCGCACATATGCGACTGTAAATCGAGGATGCTCGTTAACGACCGCAACTACGTCTACTTACATGAACAGCAGTACCGTGGTAGTCACGAGTGTTCAAAGGTTTTTCACTCGCCGGAGAACACCACTCTTACCTTAAGAATTCTACGTCGTCGCCTTTTCAATTACTATTACGCCTATTTCGAGGTTTATGACGGCAACACAACCAGCTCTAATAGAATAGCACGATTTGATTTATGGGATTTCAGGGATCCTAATCAGGGTAATTGGGAAGTTCAAAGCAATTCCAACTCAATGCTTGTGGTGGCTATGTACTTTGGACCTTTTGATACTGGAGTTCTGGCGGAAATAATTGTAAATAAAAATAATATACGTGGTAAGTAAATACGCACTAGTAGTCCGATGAAAGGGCTGAAATTTGAAATTACAAAATACATTTTTTAGCCTTTTACATTTTATCCTTTTACATTTTACTAGGTTATTTTTAATTTTTTGTTTGTATGCTTTTCTTACTAGTAATATGTTTTTTCTTATATTTAGATATTCAACCGGCTCGAAATGTTGAATACAGGATTATCTCAAATCATTTTTACGACAATAAAGGTCCAGCGATCCAGTTTACAGGGGAACGGCTAAGTTCCTCCAGGCTTACGATTACACGAAACCAAATAACATCCTCTGGTCGCCATGACAATATAAATCCTAGTATTCAAATTATTGGTGACAACGTCGACATTGAAATAGCAAACAATTTTATTCACGACAACTCGCAAGGTGGTATTCACGTCCTCACGAAATCATCTGCATTAACATGCAGGATTTTGAACAACGTTATAAGATCTAACATCAACGGGAGTGAATCCATTCTTGTTAAAGCTCCGTATGGCGTTTGGCCTTACGTAATGATAGCTGGTAATGAGTTGACGCTAAACGAACTGAATCAGTCCAGTAATCTTGTTCACATCAAGAACTTTCGTGCTGATATTATAGGAAACCTATTCTTAGAAAATCTAATGAAATTTGTGTTAAACTGGGATACAATGTACAATGGAAACAAAACTGGAATTTGTGAAAATAATACGTTTTCCCAGAATGCTGGTTATTTACAAACGATTGTTCTGAAAGGAGAGAAGAAAGTAGTAAACAGAAACTTTATTGTTAATCCTGGAAATCACTATGAAATCGCCATCTTTACTAATTCTTCCGTCAACAATACCGTTGATCAGTTTGATGTCAGATTCAATTGGTTCGGTTATGGTTTAAGGGAGACTCTATTGAAACGAATTCGAAACACGGAATGGCAATCTGACTTTCCTGTCGTAGTTGTTGAGCCATTTCTTTTATCACCATGGGAAACATTTGAAAGAGGTAAACTGATATTGTTTTACTAGATATTAAAGTGTCTATCCAGCCTGTGGGGATTTTACATGTTCGTAATCTTTGGGTTCTACCAAAAAGAAATGTAATATATCTTGTTGTTCGAAAATGGCATCTTCATGCCTTTTCCCCCTGCTAAAGTTCACAGGAAGTGACGTCAACGCAGGGACACGCACTATTTTGCGGCGTTATTCAACAGTGAATGTTTAGGAATTGAGTGAATTTTATCGAAACATGCTTTCAAGTTCAAATCCAAACTTTCGCTGTATTTCATTGCTGAATCACTCCGCAAAATATCGCCTGTCCCTGCGTTGATATATTATTGTTGAAATATATGTTGAAATATATTTATATTTTAACAAGTTATTGTTCAATTGAGCATAGAGGAAAAGAGATATTAGTTAGCTTTACCATTGGTACTTCCACTGAAAGTTTATGATCGACTCTTTAAGGAGGTTCGGACGTATTCCGTTGCTAGACAACCGGTTGCTAAGGACACGTCATTTAGCGGCCAATATACTTCGTGAGTGGACAATAAATTCAAGGTATAACCAAAATATTTTATGTGTGAAATATATAGACAAATTTCTTTCGTCTGGTGACTTCATCGTCATTTTTGACATAAATTATACTACGTTGTGTAAAATTACTTCCTACAAAATTACTTCCTAAAAAAAAGTACGCATGGATTTGTTGATAAGTTAAATAAAAATGAAGTTACCAATATTTTATTGTGTTTATTCACCTTAAAAATTAATATCGCGGCTACTTTTTAAATATTCTTAAAATCCATACGTACTTTTTGAAGATAACAGTTCCGATTCTAATTGCATGTAAAAAATAATTTTACTTAAAAACATTATAGGAATTTTCATTGATCATTGCTCATTGACGTAATGATGACGTTATGATGATGGCATTATTTTGCCCATCATACACACTGTCTTGATGGATTCTTAAATCTGTGAAATTATATGGCAAATTTGTTAATTCCAAGCTTCTCTAGCAACGGATATAAGGTCTGCAAATCGAAATACGTCCGAACAACCTTACGTCGCTCTTTAAATCTTATCAATTTTATTCCAATGTCCACCCAGTGTAAAGCCATTCCGCATTAGTTCAATTCACATTAATTTCCAAATTGTAAGTTATCCCTTTTTGCTATTTCAAAAGTCGACTTCCTTAATTTAAACGTCCCCTCTGTTTTCTCTGTTTTTAGGTTTTTGTCCACTTGGTTGGATTTCAATTAATGAATTTTGTTATTACTACCATGGAGGTGTAATGGCATTTGAAGAAGCTTATAAAATGTGCCAGGTTAGACGACGAGACTTTTTAGTACTTTTATAGTTTTTTAGATCATCATCATCTCATCAAATCATCATCATCATAATCATCAATCTTATCTTTATTCAAATCATCATCATGACCATTATTATTGTATATTATCATTATTGCTGTATATTATCATCATTGTCGTATATTATCATCATTGTTGTATATTGTCATCATTGTTGTATATTATCATTATTGCTGTATATTATCATCATTGTTGTATATTATCATCATTGTTGTATATTGTCATCATTGTTGTATATTGTCATCATTGTTGTATATTATCATTATTGCTGTATATTATCATTATTGCTGTATATTATCATCATTGTTGTATATTGTCATCATTGTTGTATATTGTCATCATTGCTGTATATTATCATCATTGTCGTATATTGTCGTATATTATTGTTATTTTCGTATATTATTATTTTTGTATATTATATTTTCGTATATTATTATTGTCCTATATTATTGTTATTATTTTATATTATTGTTATTGTCTTATCAAAACTCTTCAAGCATGACGACAAGCTGCATGTGGTAAATGATTTAAACAAATTACGGACGACCCAAATCATAAATTGTACATACTTTTACCAGAGTTGAACTCTAACACTTCATATATCTTGAGGACATTTAATATCCCTAAATGTGGGACAAATAGATTTAAGAATTCATTTATCGTTGCTAGTGCTAGTCGCTCGAAGTCCTAATGTTTATTATGTAATTAATTTTAAATTTTAAATTCATTAATTTTTGTAATTTTTACAACCTTTGTAATTCAGTTTTTTGCTGCAAGTTAGGTTTATATAAATTATTATTATTATTATTATTATTATTATTATTGAATGGCGGCGAGTGGGATGAGTGTCTTTCTTCGGTCTCGCTGAAAGTCGACTACTGCTTTCTATACTCTTCAAAAAGCGGCAGACTGGTTTATATCCACTCCAGTAACGTTTCTATGATATTTAATCAGGAGAGTCCCTTGTGATGTTAGGAATGTGGACTTTGATGTCGAAACTATTGAGGGAGCCATTCAATAGTAATTTTATGGACTCGAACTTTTAATACCGGAACGTGCAGGTCTTTGATGTCAGGACTTGTAATTTTATGAACTTGAATCCTTTTAATATTGGAACTTTTTTGTTTTTGTTTTTAATAAAATTTAGGAATCGAGTACGTAAATGAACTTTAGATTTTATGGATTAAAATATTATTAGCTATTATTATGTTGTAATAAAATCATTTTCAATTAAAAAAAAAATTATTATTATTATTATTATTATTATTTATTTAAATTATCTTTATTATATTAAGGTTATTATGGTATATTATTGTTATTTTTGTATATTATTGTTATTGTCATATATATTATTGTTATTTTCGTATATTGATGTTATCGTCATATATTGTTGCATCAGAAGGCTACAGGTTCGATCCCTGTCCGGAACTCGTGAACATTTTCTGACGATCGTCCATGTATATCGTCTGTCTACCCAAACGTTACTCCCAGATTCACTATATCCTCAATGCATATACTGTATATATATAGCAAAGTGAAAAGGTGGTAAACTGCCAAGCTGAATTTAGTGACAAGATACTGACGTTTCGAGCGGAGCCCTTCATCAGAGTAAGACCTAAGGGCTCCGCTCGAAACGTTAGTATCTCGTCACTAAATTCTTGGCAGTTTCCCACCTTTTCACTTTGCTATATATTCAAAACACTGTCTACGCAGCACTACTCTACTTTTTTACTACTGTATATATATACCGAAGCATATTAACATATAGTGACTGTCGCATGTTGCAGGTATTTATATAGAGATATAAACGTTTTCAATATGATCGAGTTCGTATTCTCAACTGTGTATGAGATCTTCGTCAGGATAAACCTTAGTTCAACGATAACATGAAGCTGAGATCGCAATTTCAAAGACTTTTTTATGTTTAAGCCTTCGGTTAGGACAACTTTTGTTAATTGAATGTTCTTGATAACAATTCAAATTGTTTATTGCTGCTTACGTTCAAAAATCAAGTCTCTGAAACCAGAGAATATAGCCCCAGCCTATGTTATATAAAGGGGATATTACACGATGGCGAAAATATATGGATTTTCTGATTGTTCTAGCCTCGAGAACAAAGGTTTGGATACATAAGGCGACAAATCGCGAGGGCGTGTCGCGGGACATTTCCCCTGTTGAGGACTCACGAGGGGACATATCAGAGAAGGAAAAGGAAAATAAAATAACGTTCATCGATTGGTTTATTTTAATTTTGTCCCAGGGACTCGTTGCTGTTTATACGATGGGACATGTTGCGGGGACAAAATTTTGTCTCCGCATACAAGATTTCGCATGGTGCATACGACGGGATTTGTCCCTGCAACATGTCCCTCTAAGACGTCCCCACGATTTGTCGTCTCGTGCAGGTGTCCCATTCTTTACAATCTCTCTTATTTCCATCTCCTCGTTACTGTAATAACTTGAAAGAAACTCCTTGAAAATGCTCAGGGTGTACAGCGTTTTTTTCTTCGCATTTTCATACTCTTGCTGCTCGCAGAATTGATTTACTTCCTCGTCACTTATGTTTACAAATCGGTGGCCATGTTTTGCGGCAATTTTCAATATACCACTCGCGAGTATTAGTACATAATAGGAGAAATACGCCACTCAGTTTCCAGTGAAATATGGATTTTTTAACAATATTTTTTCGCCATCGTGTAATATCCCATTTCCGAGTGTTTTATTAAAACTGCACTCTTACACATATAATATTGCTCGAAATGCTTAAATGAGTTGGATTTTATCTCGAACTTAATAACCCGGCATGAGCATACGTTCCTGCTAGATTATGAATCTACTTATTTCACTTGTATTATAAAATAAAACATATTCCGAAAAATAAAGACATCCTGAGAACTGAAGATATGAGTCAATAACAAGACGAGATTATTCAAAAGGGATATTTAGATTTGATTACAAATCATCATCAGACTAAGTGATTACAAAAACGTAGCCTAGGTCTATATTATAATAATAATAATAATAATAATAATAATAAGAAGAAGAAGAAGAAGAAGAAGAAGAAGAAGAACATAAGAACTGTGCCAAGGCGAGATTTTAAGAACTAGGGCACCCCAGGCCACAGGCTGTGGCCCGATGCCCTACAGAACTTCCTGTATAATATACAGAGATAAACTTTCAATAATAATAATAATAATAATAATAATAGTAATAATAATAATAATAATAATAATAATAATAATAAAGACGTATTAGAAACATTATACAATAGTCCCAATGCTCTTACAAAAATATATTCTTAATGTTACTTATAAAACTAATTACAATACTGATACATGAGGTGTGATGACATCATCCCACAAAGACGAAAAAGGAAACCAATTTATATTACAGATGTTAATTAATTACTTGTCATTGTGACCATAAGGTGTGACATTGTAATATAAATAATAGGTTTACTTTTTCTTCTTTGTGGATGATGTCATCACACCTCATGTATCAGTATATATAGACCTGTAATCACTTGATGTAAGTCTGATGATGCATATTTTGTAATAAAATAGAAATATCACTTTTTCAATAATCTCGTCTTGTTGTTAACTCATATCTTGAGTTCTCCGAGGATGTCTTTATTTTTCGGAATACAGTGTATGTTTCATTTTATATTATTTTAAATTGTTAACTGGTTCTGGTTTTTACTTGTATTGTTTGTGTATACTAACTTTATCATTGAAAACCTATATTTGAGTGTAGTAACTTGAGTGTTTTGATCGTAGGGTAAAAGGAGCTCGCTGATAAAAAGAAAGAAAGGAGACGTTAATGAACTAAGTGTATTTACGAGCTTGCTCAATAAACGAGTTTTCGCAAAATCAAATGTAACAGCCGTATGGATTGACGATTTTCCAAGCAAGGTATGTTGATCTTTAATAATTATTGAATAAAGTTGAGTATGATATGTATAGGTAATCGTATGATAGCGAGTGCAATTAAGGATTTACACTACGAGTGATATTTGAAAAGTGTGCCAAAATTGCAGGTTAAATTTGTTCAGCTATATGAAAAGCAGCTATCCTACAAGGACCTGTATCAAATAAAATAGATTAATTGATATTAAAATTAAAATAGTACAGTTTATTATATAATAGACATATAATATTATAATTATATAATATAACTGAGAATCACACATGTGCGATTATTTATGGCTTTCACACATGTGTTGATTATCGTGTTTTAAAATGTTTGTAAAATCGCGTTACACTCCTGTGCTCTATTTTTGTTGATTTTTGTTATTTCCGCACACCATGTATTATTCTCTGTATAATATATACTAATATACTAATTGAAGGATTTGAACATTGTTTCATACTTTAATAAGTCCATTTAATTCGATCCTAAGGGACAAGTTTATGTAAATTCAGTAAATATGTTGGTAAAATGCAAAAGCGAAGGGCAGTGTTGTAAGATATAGATGTAGCTGTTGATTTGCAATGATCCGTCACCAAAACGTAAGTAACTCGTGTTTGTTATGTGTTTGCAAGTAATGTATCTATCAATGTATGATCTATACTTAGTCTAGTCGTCGTTATAACATCGTTTAAAATCTTCCTGTAATGTTCACCTCTTTAGTTTCAAACCGTATGGTAATAAATATGTCCTTTTGCCTATACGTGTTTCGGATATTCGATGGTTTGCTAGCAGCTATACACTAATAGACATGCGTTAAAGTTGCTATAAAACGAAAATTAAGTTTGTAATGAACTCCTACAATGATCAGGAAAGGTAATTTAGAGTTCTTTCATATCTCACGTCGTTCTTGAGATATTTAGACTTTTGTGATATGCAAATGAATAATGTTTAAAACACGAGCAGCAGTGTTTTATCAGATATATAACACGAGGCGCAGCCGAGTGTTTTATATCTGATAAAACAGTGCTGCGAGTGTTTTAAACGGCTTAAAAAACGACGAGCATTTGGTAAGTTCGTTGACGTAGTAATTTTGAAAAATAACGTTGTCTAAGCCGAGAAAATCAAAGCTAAAGTTTATGTAAATTAGGATGAAATTTTATCACATATAAAACCTACGACATGGTATTGATTTCCTTTGTCTTTTCCTCATGAATTATTAATGAGTTTTTTAAACATTTTTAGAGAATCTAGTATATATTTTAGATTATTGAACGAAATCACTTGAACCTGTTAGTTTTAGCTGTAACCATTATTGAGATATCTGCATTTAAAATTAGCGCGGGCACATTCCACCCCCCCCCCCCCCCAATCTAGATAGGGTTGAAGGAAGAAATGAGTCTTCGAACTAATCTGTTACTATGGTAACGATGACGTTGACGCGGCTGCAGTAATTGGTTTATTTTTAACTGTTCTGGTTTAAATTGTTCAGAATTATTGCTTTTATAGGTTGCTGAAGCTGATTGCCAGACTTTCAATGGTGATTCGTTTATGAAGACCAGTTGTGATTCTTTTTATCCTGCAATATGTCGACTGAGAACAGGTGTGTAGGACAATGTGGCTCGATAGTCTAAATCATGAGAAATTTTATTTATTTTTATTTTGGTTCATTGCATAGCTCTAGTGGTGGTCTTGATTATTGAAACGTTTCACACTTGTAGCATTTGTATATCTAGAGAAATTGTGTTTATGATAAGCGGCAGATTTTATGCAAATTAGTTTTCTGGATTTATTGGAAACACGATTTCTCCACTCAGGTAAACGTTGAGGGTATAAAACCTTTCAGCAAACAAGACCACTACTAGAGCTATGCAATGAACCACGATGAAGCTCAGATCTGCATTACAAACTTTTTTATGCGATAAAATGCAATTTTTCATGATTTAGGCTATCGAGCCACATTAAAGTGTTTTCCCTCAAATTCTGGATTTTGAAGACCACGAGATGCTATTTTTGTGATATCAAAAATATTGCAGTATGATAAATCATGCTCTCAAAATGACTGGCTGACAGAATAGGCCGAGTCTTGTACATACTTTCTTTGCGAATTGCATTGGTCGTGAAATTATTAATAGCTTTACGTGGTATATTCTCAATTTTTTACAAAAAAGTTTTGTTAGCAGCCGGAAGTTATCGCTGGAGAAATTCGGTAAAACAATTTACCTTGACATGGCCGCGTAGCAGGGGGTTTGGGGGCGCCCAATAATTTGCTCTGACGATTTCTTGGCAGCTTAGATGCCTTAAAATTTACTGGAAATTACTCTCAGAAGTAAGAAAATCCTATTTCAGAGATCCTAATTTCAAAAAATTTCCGTGGGGGCATTCCCTAGGATACCCCCAGAAGTCCAGTCTCATTACCGCCCCCTCCCCCCAATTGACTTTCTCTTGCTACGGCCCTGCCTTGACATACATTTGTCTCGGCACCTTCCGTTGCTTTGATTAGCTTATTATTAACTGTAAATATATTTAAATATTAGTTCCCACATCTTGTATTTCACTTTGAGAATGTTGCGCGTTGGCAACGAAACGTCAGTAAAATATCTTTAAAATTTGTTACGAGATGGCTCTCCAAAAGTAGCTGGGACACAGTCACATTTATCACCTACTCAAGTTTTACTAAGTTCTATTATCACACATATGAACCCATCTCCCCTTCCCCCTTACAATGTTGAATAAAATGGATGCAATGTAACTATATGAGAATTATGTTTGCGTTGTCGTTTGATGGGGGAGGGGGGGGGGGGGGCTGGATCTTTCAAGAACTCAACATCACTGTCCCACGACTTTTGGCCATGATTGTAGGCTCTAATTACAAATATATTAAACTTTGTACTAAGCTTAAAGGATATTAGCAACGTAAATCACAATTTCAAATTTTTAACTTTATGATTAACAAACAGACTTATACGAAGGTAATCCAAGTAAAGTACTACTCTTGTACAAAACAACAGCACTAATTTTGACCAAAGACAATCCTGTCATCCGCAAACTTGTTGTAATACTTTGCCTAATTAACTGGGAAGTTAGTGACGTCACACCCTGTGGGTGGCCGAGTTTCCCGCGGAATGCTTTTTCAAATGATGTTGTTCAATTGAAAAAGGAAGACATTCACAAAAATTGAGTTTCAAACTTATAAAGACATGAGGATGGCTAGATAAAATTTCTCTTTACTCCGGTTGTGACGTTACACGCATAACGAAAATAAACCCAAGATGGCGGACAATGATTCAGGTTAGGTACTTTGACAGTGCAATTAATACGCTTTACGAGCATTTTTACAACCTCAAACTACTATATCACAGCTATTTAAGTTACGTATTTTGATCAAAAAAGTACTTATTTTTATTGCCAATGTTCTTTAATATTCCTCTTTCCTCTCTTCAGATCAAAACTGCCTGAACTCCTGTTTCCACAATGGCGTTTGCAGGAAAGCAACGTGCAATTGCAACAAAGGATACGAAGGAGAAGATTGTTCACAGTATCATTGCAGAGATGTTGGTAATTGTGGCCAATATGGAACTTGTGTTGGACCAAACTACTGCAGATGTCGCCTAGGATGGAAGGTCAGTTATGGTGAAGAATACGCATTCCTCAAATAAACTCATTGCAATATGGTGTACCTCAGGGTTCTGTACTGGGTCCACTTCTGTTTTCACTCTTCTTTGCGCCATTGGAAGATGTGATCAAAGCCCACGGCCTTGATTGCATAATGTACGCTGATGACACACAGCTGTATATGCCTATAAAATCTCCATGTGATCGACCTGCTGCTCTAGCTAAACTTGAGTTATGTATTAAGGACGTCACCATCTGGTGTACTATGAATGGTATTATATGCAATCCAAGTAAAACCGAGATTGTCCATCTATCATCACGTTTTATGCATTGCGAACCAATGCCAGAAATATGTGTCAATGATGTGATAATCCAACCGGCTGCGGTTGCACGTGATCTCGGTGTTGCTGTTGATAGACATTTAAAATTAAATACTCATGTAAATAACATTTGTAAATCGGCCACTTTGGCTATCAGAAATATTGGCAAGATCAGGAAATATTTGAGTAAAAAGGACTGTGAGAAGTTGGTGCATGCATTCATAACATCAAAACTTGACAGCTGTAATAGCATCCTATATGGCTTACCATGCAGATACTGAATTGAGCAAGTTACAGCGAATACAAAATACAGCTGCTAGACTTGTTGCGGGGGTTAAAAAATCGGAGCATATCTCCCCTGCGCAACGTAATCTTCACTGGTTGCCGGTGAGATCACGGATTGTTTTTAAGATACTAATAATTACTTTCAAGGCTTTGCATGGCCAGGCGCCTGTTTATATTACTGAGTTGCTAACTAAATATAAACCTACTCGTACTTTGAGATCATCTGACCAAAATCTGCTACTCGAGCCAAAATCCAAAACGGTGACTCATGGAGACAGAGCATTCTCGGTTGCAGCACCAAAACTGTGGAATTCATTACCACAGGAAATTAGAAGCTTTGAAATGTTAAGTAATTTTAAGTCTGCAGTTAAGACTTTTCTTTTTTAAAATTAATAGTTATTGTTCCTAGTGTTAATATATGTAGTAGGCTTTATCTTATAATGAAACTGTAACTAGTTTTAAAAGTAACTTTAAGAATATATATATTGTTGTAAGAGCATTGAGACTATTGTATAATGCTCCTAATACCTGTAATTAAAATAATCTTAGGTAGTTTCAACGTAAAGATTTCTCAAAAACCTTTCTTGACGTTGGGTCATATTTTTGCAATATTTTTGCATATATTGCGAAGAAACAGAGGAAAGACGCTATTTATTCCATTCCGTGCAATGACTGTGATAAGGAGTACATCGGTCAGACTAAACGTCCGTTTCGTACGCGTTTAAAAGAACACCAAAAGGCTGTTTTCTTTTCAAAAAAGGACAATTCTGCTTTGTCGGAGCACGCATGCGTAACCTACCATGAGATTGCGTGGGATTATTACCACTAATCCGCGGTACCATCAGAGACGTTGTCTGGAGGCTTGGCATATCGCGACTAATCGCGATTACGGTGGTTTATTACCAGAAGCTTATTTGCATCTTGTTAATATATGTCATCATCGGTTCTATGAGGGTATAAATAGGGATCCTAACTTTACAACGTTCACCCCTGATGAAGACACTAGATTGGAGTGTCGAAACGTTGGGTCATGGACAATAACTTTTAAAGTTATGTTCAAAAAACCTTTTCAAGCCAGAGTAGCGTCAAACTATGTCTGATTTATCACCTGGTTGCATTGGGAAATTATTTGATAAAATAACTAATTATGCATCTGAAGTGTAACTTACCATACAGTAAGTATGGGTTTAAACCACTGTCAATTTTTCTTTACCATGCATATATAGTGTGTATACACACTGCTGTAGTAATATGTGGGAGAGCTTGGAGTAGACAGACGATACATGGATGATCGTCAAGCTTGTATCATCAGAAAAGTGATTCTGAGTCCCGGACAGGAATCGAACATGTAACCTTCTGATTGCCGGTGAGACGCTCCAACCATTGAGCCACGGAGACTCAGGTTGCAATGATGTGCTGGTTCGATTGATATACGTAGGCCTACTGCCAATGCGGCAGTCACTATATATCGGTAAGGTTTGGATGTTTTGAGCTTGGAGTAGACAGACGATACAATCATCAAGCAGCTCGTATCCTACCGATATATACTGTATAGTGACTGCCGCATAGGCAGTACGTATATCAATCGAACCAGTACATCATTGTAACCTTTGCTCTCCATCTGAGTATCGGTGGCTCAATGGTTAGAGCATCTCACCGGCAATCAGAAGGTTACAGGTTCGATTCCTTTCCTTGGGACTCAGAATAATACGAGCGTGACGATCGCCTATGTACAGTACCATATATATATAGTCCTATCAAAACATGGGTATTGACCAAACATGCCGTGTTCGTATTCATGTTACGTTGTAAATATTTTTGTTCTTTATTTGACAGGGACGGGGTTGCACAGTCAGTTACTGTCCTCCATTAACTAGTTGCAAAAGTTGTCTTTCCCGCAAAGGTTGTGGCTGGTGTGACGAGCAAAGGCGATGTTTACCTGGAACTGCTTATCGTTCAGATGTTGGTCAGTGTGAATATTGGTTTTACTATCAATGTCTTAGTGTTGGGAAAAATCCGCAATGTTCAAACCAGATAAAGGTAAAGAAATGATCCCATTGCCCGGATAGCGCAAATCCCGACAGGCATTTAGTGCTATTACACCTTTCGCCCTTCATTTTAAGGACAGCGTAGGGGCAGGAACTGTGGTGGCTTCAGCCCCACCACCACTTTTTTGCCCAAATATTAAAAATAAAGAGAGCTTTAAATTAAAAAAGTTAAATAATCTGATTTTCATACTTCGTTAGTCATCCACAGCCTACATATGCACACAAAACAATGTTTATAAAAGCATTGATAAGTTAAACTGAACTCCGCGTACAGATGAGACACCTGAGGAGAATACTGGGAATAAAGTGGCAGGACCACATTTGATTACAAACGTGGAAGTGCTCAGAAGGGCCAGCATGGTGAGTGTCGAAGCTCTTTTAGCAGCACACCAACTCAGGTGGGCTGGGCATGTCATGCGTATGCGTCAGGACCGAATACCACGCATCTTGTTGTATGGAGAGCTTGCTGACAGAGCCAGACTCAGAGGTGGCCAGAAGCTTCGCTTCAAAGATGTTATGAAACGATATATGAAGGCTACGGGATTGATGTGAGTAAATGGGAAGAAACTGCTCAAAATCGACAAGAGTGGAGGAAAGTTATCAGGGATGGCATGGAAAACATCGAGAAAAGAAGAGCTGATGATGCAGAAACAATCCAGGAAATCCAGATCATTCCTGTGTGAGCAGTGCAGTCGTTTGTTTCATCGTGCAAAGGGCCTATTACTACATCGGAGACTCAAACACCTCACCTAGTCATCATCGGTAATCTATGGACAGCATAAGAAGAAGAAGATAAGTTAGAATCTGTTTAGAAAAACCGATTGTTGTGTTTGACTTTTGAATTGTTTACGTTGGGCTGTCGATTTACGCTATTGAACCATGTCGTAGAATTTTGATTGGGATTCCAGCTGGTCATCAGCAGGAAGGAAGGACCAAGAAGAATCACGCTTGCTGTGCATACATTTGAAGTTATAGTTAATAAATTCAAAGGTTTGGTTAATATTAAATTGAATGATGAGATGGACTAAAAAATATGGTTATGGGAAGACAGGATTGGTATGGTGTTCTTTTCCGATAAATTACAAATAAATAAAAACATACTTGAAATATCATGGCATCACGCACTTATAAGATGATCAATAAAATATCGTCCTTTGGCTATTCATGTATTCTTGCAAAAATACTTTTACTAGGACCTTCACCAGGGCCTAGCCCCTCTAGGCTCTGGTCTATAGCTTCTTAATTAACAGAGAATACACAATATTCTATATACTCCAATACTCCACATCCACAATATTCTATTACATCTTATAGAACATCCTATAGAATATATTAAATATCCAATAGAATACGTCCCAAAATCTTATAGAATATTCTATAGAACATTCTACAGGATTTTTCTATGGAATAATCTATTGGATATTTTCAGAAGGGTTGTTATATTATAAGCCACTAAGTTTGATATATTCCGATATAGATTATAGACTGCAAGTCAAAGTTGTGTAACTTTACCTTTGATGAATCAAATGGAAAAACATGTCAACAGTGTAAGGAGCTTGGAGAATGTTTTAATCAACAACAAGTACAACAGGTAAAAGTACATATTGTTTTGTTGTTTTTGTTTTCGTTGTTGTCCTTCTTGGCGCTGTTTTGGTGGTGGTATAGACCTCTTTCATGTATATAAACGTTAAAAAATTTTATTGTCTTATTTGGAAGAATTTTTAAAATGATAA
Source organism: Chrysogorgia sp. JL179-B06 (assembly GCA_035772405.1). Lineage (NCBI taxonomy): Eukaryota > Metazoa > Cnidaria > Anthozoa > Scleralcyonacea > Chrysogorgiidae > Chrysogorgia > Chrysogorgia sp. JL179-B06. Next base: position 1,017,378 of record JAYKKM010000320.1, read on the forward strand.
AGTAACTTCTTTTGAAGATTTTTACTTCTTCGCTTTGTTTTTGATATATTTTAGTTTGTTTGATATTATGCAAATATCTGGGATTTCGTCACACACGCATAATGACTTACCGGAGAAGTTAGTGTATCACTTTCATTCTCAAACGAAATCCTTTAAAACCAAGAAGTTTGGTGTTGTGGGAGAAACACGCGCACATTTTATTCACACTTAACACTTTAGCGTTTTTATTTCATGAAAGCAGATATATATAACATTCTCTGATAAGTCATTATGCATGTGTGACGAAATTCCATACATTTGCATATCAAACAAATTGAAATATATCAAAAACAAAGGGAACAAACGAAAATCTTCAAAAGATGTTGCTTTATCATTTTAAAAGTTCTTTCAAATAAAACAATAACATTTTTGCACGTTATAGGCAATTTCTTTTGGATTGTCGACATACAAACGAGGGTCTAAAGGCTAATTAAGATGTACATAAAGGATTATTTAAGTTGGTCGCCATTATGAAAGAGGTCTATATAGACATTCCAAAATGGCTGCCAAATTAATATTCTTTTACATGCATTTAAATTAGCCCTATAGCCTCGTTTCAGAAGACAAATTGTTTTGAATTTCGTGCACAATAACGAGGCTATAAAGGCTAATATATATTCATTTAAAAGAATATTAAATTGGCTGCCATTTTGGAATAAGATCTATAATGATGGGAACTAGGTTGGTAACAGTTAATCAAAATCGAAATGCTTAAAGTACCTATGCAATGAAAATTTCAGTTGTAAAATAACTATTTTGTTTGAAAGAACTCTTGAAAGTATAAAGACTAACCATTTACAACTTTTTCATATCTCACTTCACTCTTGAGATATAGAGATTTGAAATAAAATCAAAGGTTTGCGGTTATATACCATGTTTATTATAAAGATATTATTCGGTGAGCTTTCGTCCCGTAAACTCAGGACTTCGTCAGAGCGTGACTAAACGTGAACTTGTATAAACAACAATTACAAAATACGGAACGAAAGCTCAGCGAATTTTATCTTTAAAATAAACATGGTGTATAACCGCAAACCTTTGATTTTATTTCACTAAACATCGCCATGCCTAGCTTCAAAACTTTGATATTGAGATTTGTTTAATATGTAAATGATCATAATATTGAAAAATTCTGCATATCTTTACCATTATCACATGGAATCGTTTGATAATTTGCATATTTGATGTAATTGGATACATCCACGCACATGCACATGCATTTCAAGTGATTTCATTACATAATCTCAAGGACATGCACAAGCGTTTTGAATAAGTTATTATGCATTGTGATGTCATAAGTATGATCATTTACATAATATTAAACAAATCTCAATATCTCAAGAGTGAAGTGAGATATGAAAAAGTTGTAAATGGTTAGTCTTTATAGTTTCAAGAGTTCTTTTAAACAAAAGAGTTATTTTACAACCGATTTTTTCATTGCATTTTTATTGATTGTGACGGTTGATCTTCTATTGGTTGATTGTCAATAGCAGTGTCACTGACTTGGCTATTTCATGGTGATCATATAATTTTCTACTGATTCTTTTTATTTTCTCCTAATAAACCAGCCTGTAAGCCTGTCTAATGGTTTCTGTCCAACGTGGAATGAAAGACGTTGTCCCCAAGGTTTCGTTCTGAAAGACTACAGCGATACAACACGTATAAACAACATTGTGACCTCGAGTAAACTTAAGGTTATAACGTCAAAACAAGAAGTTCTTTATCATTGTCCAAATGGAGATGCTCCAGTTATTGTTCTAAGAAAGAAAAAATTGTTCCTGAAGACAGGTGAAATTATATCGAGCACACAAGCAGAGGGAATCTTCCATAAAATAACACATGCTGTTTACTACGGTAAGAATGATGTTGAGTTTAGATCTGATAAAACACGAACTTTATACGACTGTTTTAAATAGCTTCAAAGACGACGACAATAGATTGACGTGAATAACGGGAATTGTACCGTTTTGGATTCCTTTTTATGATTGTTGGTAGAGCACGGTTGAGTTCACACAGAACAAAAGCAATTAATTTTGAATTTACATATATTGGGTATATTTATTATTCAATATGCAAAAATATGATTTTCAAGAATAGTTAGTCTTACGAAAATTAACAAAAGGCGGGAATAGTTAGTCTAACGAAAATCAACAAAAGGCAGGAATAGTTAGTCTAACTAAAATGAACAAAAGGCAGGAATAGTTAGTCTAACTAAAATTAACAAAAGGCAGGAATAGTTAGTCTAACGAAAATTAACAAAAGGCAGGAATAGTTAGTCTAACTAAAATGAACAAAAGGCGGGAATAGTTAGTCTAACGAAAATAAACAAAAAAGGCAGGAATAGTTAGTCTAACTAAAATGAACAAAAGGCAGGAATAGTTAGTCTAACTAAAATAAACAAAAGGCGGGAATAGTTAGTCCAACTAAAATTAACAAAAGGCGGGAATAGTTAGTCTAACTAAAATTAACAAAAGGCAGGAATAGTTAGTCCAACTAAAATTAACAAAAGGCAGGAATAGTTAGTCCAACTAAAATTAACAAAAGGCAGGAATAGTTAGTCTAACTAAAATTAACAAAAGGCGGGAATAGTTAGTCTAACTAAAATTAACAAAAGGCAGGAATAGTTAGTCTAACTAAAATTAACAAAAGGCAGGAATAGTTAGTCTAACGAAAATTAACAAAAGGCGGGAATAGTTAGTCTAACGAAAATTAACAAAAGGCGGGAATAGTTAGTCTAACTAAAATAAACAAAAGGCAGGAATAGTTAGTCCAACTAAAATTAACAAAAGGCAGGAATAGTTAGTCTAACTAAAATTAACAAAAGGCGGGAATAGTTAGTCTAACTAAAATAAACAAAAGACGGGAATAGTTAGTCTAACTAAAATTAACAAGGCAGGAATAGTTAGTCTAACTAAAATTAACAAAAGGCAGGAATAGTTAGTCTAACTAAAATAAACAAAAGGCAGGAATAGTTAGTCTAACTAAAATAAACAAAAGACGGGAATAGTTAGTCTAACTAAAATTAACAAAAGGCGGGAATAGTTAGTCTAACGAAAATTAACAAAAGGCGGGAATAGTTAGTCTAACTAAAATTAACAAAAGGAGGGAATAGTTAGTCTAACTAAAATTAACAAAAGGCGGGAATAGTTAGTCTAACTAAAATTAACAAAAGGCAGGAATAGTTAGTATAACTAAAATTAACAAAAGGCAGGAATAGTTAGTCCAACTAAAATTAACAAAAGGCGGGAATAGTTAGTCTAACTAAAATTAACAAAAGGCGGGAATAGTTAGTCTAACTAAAATAAACAAAAGGCGGGAATAGTTAGTCTAACTAAAATGAACAAAAGGCGGGAATAGTTAGTCTAACTAAAATTAACAAAAGGCAGGAATAGTTAGTCTAACGAAAATTAACAAAAGGCAGGAATAGTTAGTCTAACGAAAATTAACAAAAGGCGGGAATAGTTAGTCTAACTAAAATTAACAAAAGGCGGGAATAGTTAGTCTAACTAAAATTAACAAAAGGCAGGAATAGTTAGTCTAACTAAAATTAACAAAAGGCAGGAATAGTTAGTCTAACGAAAATTAACAAAAGGGAGGAATAGTTAGTCTAACTAAAATTAACAAAAGGCGGGAATAGTTAGTCTAACTAAAATTAACAAAAGGCAGGAATAGTTAGTATAACTAAAATTAACAAAAGGCAGGAATAGTTAGTCTAACTAAAATTAACAAAAGGCGGGAATAGTTAGTCTAACTAAAATTAACAAAAGGCAGGAATAGTTAGTCTAACTAAAATTAACAAAAGGCGGGAATAGTTAGTCTAACTAAAATTAACAAAAGGCAGGAATAGTTAGTCTAACTAAAATTAACAAAAGGCGGGAATAGTTAGTCTTACGAAAATCAACAAAAGGCAGGAATAGTTAGTTTAACGAAAATTAAGAAAAGGCAGGAATAGTTAGTCCAACTAAAATTAACAAAAGGCAGGAATAGTTAGTCCAACTAAAATAAACAAAAGGCGGGAATAGTTAGTCCAACTAAAATTAACAAAAGGCAGGAATAGTTAGTCCAACTAAAATTAACAAAAGGCAGGAATAGTTAGTCTAACTAAAATTAACAAAAGGAGGGAATAGTTAGTCTAACTAAAATTAACAAAAGGCAGGAATAGTTAGTCCAACTAAAATTAACAAAAGGCAGGAATAGTTAGTCTAACTAAAATTAACAAAAGGCGGGAATAGTTAGTCTAACTAAAATTAACAAAAGGCAGGAATAGTTAGTCTAACTAAAATTAACAAAAGGCAGGAATAGTTAGTCTAACTAAAATCAACAAAAGGCAGGAATAGTTAGTCTAACTAAAATTAACAAAAGGAGGGAATAGTTAGTCTAACTAAAATTAACAAAAGGCAGGAATAGTTAGTCCAACTAAAATTAACAAAAGGCGGGAATAGTTAGTCTAACTAAAATTAACAAAAGGCAGGAATAGTTAGTCCAACTAAAATTAACAAAAGGCAGGAATAGTTAGTCTAACTAAAATAAACAAAAGGAGGGAATAGTTAGTCTAACTAAAATAAACAAAAGGCGGGAATAGTTAGTCTAACTAAAATTAACAAAAGACAGGAATAGTTAGTCTAACTAAAATTAACAAAAGGCGGGAATAGTTAGTCTAACGAAAATTAACAAAAGGCAGGAATAGTTAGTCTAACTAAAATTAACAAAAGGCGGGAATAGTTAGTCTAACTAAAATTAACAAAAGGCAGGAATAGTTAGTCTAACTAAAATTAACAAAAGGCAGGAATAGTTAGTATAACTAAAATTAACAAAAGGCGGGAATAGTTAGTCTAACTAAAATTAACAAAAGGCAGGAATAGTTAGTCTAACTAAAATTAACAAAAGGCAGGAATAGTTAGTCCAACTAAAATAAACAAAAGGAGGGAATAGTTAGTCTAACTAAAATTAACAAAAGGCGGGAATAGTTAGTCTAACTAAAATAAACAAAAGGCGGGAATAGTTAGTCTAACTAAAATAAACAAAAGGCAGGAATAGTTAGTCTAACGAAAATTAACAAAAGGCGGGAATAGTTAGTCTAACTAAAATTAACAAAAGGCGGGAATAGTTAGTCTAACTAAAATTAACAAAAGGCGGGAATAGTTAGTCTAACTAAAATAAACAAAAGGCGGGAATAGTTAGTCTAACTAAAATAAACAAAAGACGGGAATAGTTAGTCTAACTAAAATTAACAAGGCAGGAATAGTTAGTCTAACTAAAATTAACAAAAGGCAGGAATAGTTAGTCTAACTAAAATTAACAAAAGGCAGGAATAGTTAGTCTAACTAAAATAAACAAAAGGCAGGAATAGTTAGTCTAACTAAAATAAACAAAAGACGGGAATAGTTAGTCTAACTAAAATTAACAAGGCAGGAATAGTTAGTCTAACTAAAATTAACAAAAGGCAGGAATAGTTAGTCTAACTAAAATTAACAAAAGGCAGGAATAGTTAGTCTAACTAAAATTAACAAAAGGCGGGAATAGTTAGTCTAACTAAAATAAACAAAAGGCGGGAATAGTTAGTCTAACTAAAATAAACAAAAGGCGGGAATAGTTAGTCTAACTAAAATAAACAAAAGACGGGAATAGTTAGTCTAACTAAAATTAACAAGGCAGGAATAGTTAGTCTAACTAAAATTAACAAAAGGCAGGAATAGTTAGTCTAACTAAAATAAACAAAAGACGGGAATAGTTAGTCTAACTAAAATTAACAAAAGGCGGGAATAGTTAGTCTAACTAAAATTAACAAAAGGCAGGAATAGTTAGTCTAACTAAAATTAACAAAAGACGGGAATAGTTAGTCTAACTAAAATTAACAAAAGGCGGGAATAGTTAGTCTAACTAAAATAAACAAAAGGCGGGAATAGTTAGTCTAACTAAAATTAACAAGGCAGGAATAGTTAGTCTAACTAAAATTAACAAAAGGCAGGAATAGTTAGTCTAACTAAAATTAACAAAAGGCAGGAATAGTTAGTCTAACTAAAATTAACAAAAGGCGGGAATAGTTAGTCTAACTAAAATAAACAAAAGGCGGGAATAGTTAGTCTAACTAAAATAAACAAAAGGCGGGAATAGTTAGTCTAACTAAAATAAACAAAAGACGGGAATAGTTAGTCTAACTAAAATTAACAAGGCAGGAATAGTTAGTCTAACTAAAATTAACAAAAGGCAGGAATAGTTAGTCTAACTAAAATTAACAAAAGGCAGGAATAGTTAGTCTAACTAAAATAAACAAAAGGCAGGAATAGTTAGTCTAACTAAAATAAACAAAAGACGGGAATAGTTAGTCTAACTAAAATTAACAAGGCAGGAATAGTTAGTCTAACTAAAATTAACAAAAGGCAGGAATAGTTAGTCTAACTAAAATAAACAAAAGGCAGGAATAGTTAGTCTAACTAAAATTAACAAGGCAGGAATAGTTAGTCTAACTAAAATTAACAAAAGGCAGGAATAGTTAGTCTAACTAAAATTAACAAAAGGCGGGAATAGTTAGTCTAACTAAAATAAACAAAAGGCTGGAATAGTTAGTCTAACTAAAATAAACAAAAGACGGGAATAGTTAGTCTAACTAAAATAAACAAAAGGCAGGAATAGTTAGTCTAACTAAAATTAACAAAAGACGGGAATAGTTAGTCTAACTAAAATTAACAAAAGGCAGGAATAGTTAGTCTAACGAAAATAAACAAAAGGAGGGAATAGATAGTCTAACTAAAATTAACAAGGCAGGAATAGTTAGTCTAACTAAAATTAACAAAAGGCAGGAATAGTTAGTCCAACTAAAATAAACAAAAGGCGGGAATAGTTAGTCTAACTAAAATTAACAAAAGGCAGGAATAGTTAGTCCAACTAAAATTAACAAAAGGCAGGAATAGTTAGTCCAACTAAAATTAACAAAAGGCAGGAATAGTTAGTCTAACTAAAATAAACAAAAGGCGGGAATAGTTAGTCTAACTAAAATTAACAAAAGGCGGGAATAGTTAGTCTAACTAAAATTAACAAAAGGAGGGAATAGTTAGTCTAACTAAAATAAACAAAAGGAGGGAATAGTTAGTCTAACTAAAATAAACAAAAGGCGGGAATAGTTAGTCTAACTAAAATTAACAAAAGGCAGGAATAGTTAGTCCAACTAAAATTAACAAAAGGCAGGAATAGTTAGTCCAACTAAAATTAACAAAAGGCAGGAATAGTTAGTCTAACTAAAATAAACAAAAGGCAGGAATAGTTAGTCTAACTAAAATTAACAAAAGGAGGGAATAGTTAGTCTAACTAAAATTAACAAAAGGCAGGAATAGTTAGTCTAACTAAAATTAACAAAAGGCAGGAATAGTTAGTCTAACTAAAATTAACAAAAGGCAGGAATAGTTAGTCTAACTAAAATAAACAAAAGGCGGGAATAGTTAGTCTAACTAAAATTAACAAAAGGCGGGAATAGTTAGTCTAACTAAAATTAACAAAAGGCAGGAATAGTTAGTCTAACTAAAATTAACAAAAGGCGGGAATAGTTAGTCTAACTAAAATTAACAAAAGGCAGGAATAGTTAGTCCAACTAAAATTAACAAAAGGCAGGAATAGTTAGTCCAACTAAAATTAACAAAAGGCAGGAATAGTTAGTCTAACTAAAATAAACAAAAGGCAGGAATAGTTAGTCTAACTAAAATTAACAAAAGGAGGGAATAGTTAGTCTAACTAAAATTAACAAAAGGCAGGAATAGTTAGTCTAACTAAAATTAACAAAAGGAGGGAATAGTTAGTCTAACTAAAATTAACAAAAGGCAGGAATAGTTAGTCTAACTAAAATTAACAAAAGGCAGGAATAGTTAGTCTAACTAAAATTAACAAAAGGCGGGAATAGTTAGTCTAACTAAAATAAACAAAAGGCGGGAATAGTTAGTCTAACTAAAATAAACAAAAGGCGGGAATAGTTAGTCTAACTAAAATAAACAAAAGACGGGAATAGTTAGTCTAACTAAAATTAACAAGGCAGGAATAGTTAGTCTAACTAAAATTAACAAAAGGCGTGAATAGTTAGTCTAACTAAAATAAACAAAAGGCAGGAATAGTTAGTCTAACTAAAATAAACAAAAGACGGGAATAGTTAGTCTAACTAAAATAAACAAGGCAGGAATAGTTAGTCTAACTAAAATTAACAAAAGGCAGGAATAGTTAGTCTAACTAAAATAAACAAAAGGCAGGAATAGTTAGTCTAACTAAAATTAACAAGGCAGGAATAGTTAGTCTAACTAAAATTAACAAAAGGCAGGAATAGTTAGTCTAACTAAAATTAACAAAAGGCGGGAATAGTTAGTCTAACTAAAATAAACAAAAGGCTGGAATAGTTAGTCTAACTAAAATAAACAAAAGACGGGAATAGTTAGTCTAACTAAAATAAACAAAAGGCAGGAATAGTTAGTCTAACTAAAATTAACAAAAGACGGGAATAGTTAGTCTAACTAAAATTAACAAAAGGCAGGAATAGTTAGTCTAACTAAAATTAACAAAAGGCAGGAATAGTTAGTCCAACTAAAATAAACAAAAGGCGGGAATAGTTAGTCTAACTAAAATTAACAAAAGGCAGGAATAGTTAGTCCAACTAAAATTAACAAAAGGCAGGAATAGTTAGTCCAACTAAAATTAACAAAAGGCAGGAATAGTTAGTCTAACTAAAATAAACAAAAGGCGGGAATAGTTAGTCTAACTAAAATTAACAAAAGGCGGGAATAGTTAGTCTAACTAAAATTAACAAAAGGAGGGAATAGTTAGTCTAACTAAAATAAACAAAAGGAGGGAATAGTTAGTCTAACTAAAATAAACAAAAGGCGGGAATAGTTAGTCTAACTAAAATTAACAAAAGGCAGGAATAGTTAGTCTAACTAAAATTAACAAAAGGCGGGAATAGTTAGTCTAACTAAAATTAACAAAAGGAGGGAATAGTTAGTCTAACTAAAATAAACAAAAGGCAGGAATAGTTAGTCTAACTAAAATTAACAAAAGGAGGGAATAGTTAGTCTAACTAAAATTAACAAAAGGCAGGAATAGTTAGTCTAACTAAAATTAACAAAAGGAGGGAATAGTTAGTCTAACTAAAATTAACAAAAGGCGGGAATAGTTAGTCTAACTAAAATTAACAAAAGACGGGAATAGTTAGTCTAACTAAAATTAACAAAAGGCAGGAATAGTTAGTCCAACTAAAATTAACAAAAGGCAGGAATAGTTAGTCTAACTAAAATTAACAAAAGGCAGGAATAGTTAGTCTAACGAAAATTAACAAAAGGCGCAAATATAGTTAGTCTAACGAAAACCAACAAAAGGCGGGAATAGTTAGTCTAACGAAAATTAACAAAAGGCGGGAATAGTTAGTCTAACGAAAATTAACAAAAGGAAGGAATAGTTAGTATTAACAAAAGGCGGGAATAGTTAGTCTAACGAAAACTAACAAAAGGCGGGAATAGTTAGTCTAACGAAAATTAACAAAAGGCGGGAATAATTAGTCAAACGAAAATTAACAAAAGGCGGGAATAGTTAGTCTAACGAAAATTAACAAAAGGTGGGAATAGTTAGTCTAACTAAAATTAACAAAAGGCAGGAATAGTTAGTCTAACGAAAATAAACAAAACGCGGGAATAGTTAGTTTAACGAAAATTAACAAAAGGCAGGAATAGTTAGTCTAACGAAAATAAACAAAACGCGGGAATAGTTAGTTTAACGAAAATTAACAAAAGGCGGGAATAGTTAGTTTAACTAAAATTAACAAAAGGCGGGAATAGTTAGTCTTACGAAAATTAACAAAAGGCGGGAACAGTTAGTTTAACGAAAATTAACAAAAGGCGGGAATAGGTAGTCTAACGAATATTAACAAAAGGCGGGAATAGTTAGTTTAACGAAAATTAGCAAAAGGCGGGAATAGTTAGTCTAACGAAAATTAACAAAAGGCGGGAATAGCTAGTCTAACTAAAATAAACAAAAGGCGGAATAAACAAAAGGCGGGAATAGTTAGTATAACTAAAATAAATAAAAGGCGGGAATAGTTAGTCTAACTAAAATAAACAAAAGGCGTGAATAGTTAGTCTAACTAAAATTAACAAAAGGCGGGAATAGTTAGTCTAACTAAAATAAACAAAAGGCGGGAATAGTTAGTATAACTAAAATTAACAAAATGCGGGAACAGTTACTATAACTAAAATAAACAAAAGGCGGGAATAGTTAGTATAACTAAAATTAACAAAAGGCGGGAATAGTTAGTCTAACTAAAATTAACAAAAGGCGGGAATAGTTAGTATAACTAAAATTAACAAAAGGCGGGAATAGTTAGTATAACTAAAATTAACAAAAGGCGGGAATAGTTAGTCTACCTAAAATTAACAAAAGGCGGGAATAGTTAGTCCAACTAAAATAAACAAAAGGCGGGAATAGTTAGTCTAACTAAAATTAACAAAAGGCGGGAATAGTTAGTCTAACTAAAATTAAGAAAAGGCGCGAATAGTTAGTCTAACTAAAATTAACAAAAGGCGGGAATAGTTAGTCTAACTAAAATTAACAAAAGGCAGGAATAGTTAGTATAACTAAAATTAACAAAAGGCGGGAATAGTTAGTATAACGAAAATAAACAAAAGGCAGGAATAGTTAGTCTAACTAAAATTAACAAAAGGCAGGAATAGTTAGTCTACTAAAATTAACAAAAGGCGTGAATAGTTAGTCTAACTAAAATAAACAAAAGGCGGGAATAGTTAGTCTAACTAAAATTAACAAAAGGCAGGAATAGTTAGTCTAACTAAAATTAACAAAAGGCGGGAATAGTTAGTCTAACGAAAATTAACAAAAGGCAGGAATAGTTAGTCTAACTAAAATTAACAAAAGGCGGGAATAGTTAGTCTAACTAAAATTAACAAAAGGCAGGAATAGTTAGTCTAACTAAAATTAACAAAAGGCGGGAATAGTTAGTCTAACTAAAATTAACAAAAGGCGGGAATAGTTAGTCTAACTAAAATTAACAAAAGGCAGGAATAGTTAGTCTAACTAAAATTAACAAAAGGCGGGAATAGTTAGTCTAACGAAAATTAACAAAAGGCAGGAATAGTTAGTCTAACGAAAATCAACAAAAGGCGGGAATAGTTAGTCTAACTAAAATTAACAAAAGGCGGGAATAGTTAGTCTAACTAAAATTAACAAAAGGCGGGAATAGTTAGTGTAACGAAAATTAACAAAAGGCGGGAATAGTTAGTATAACGAAAATAAACAAAAGGCGGGAATAGTTAGTGTAACGAAAATAAACAAAAGGCGGGAATAGTTAGTATAACGAAAATAAACAAAAGGCGGGAATAGTTAGTATAACGAAAATTAACAAAAGGCGGGAATAGTTAGTATAACGAAAATAAACAAAAGGCGGGAATAGTTAGTATAACGAAAATTAACAAAAGGCGGGAATAATTAGTCTAACGAAAATTAACAAAAGGCGGGAATAGTTAGTCTAACGAAAATTAACAAAAGGTGGGAATAGTTAGTCTAACTAAAATTAACAAAAGGCAGGAATAGTTAGTCTAACGAAAATAAACAAAACGCGGGAATAGTTAGTTTAACGAAAATTAACAAAAGGCGGGAATAGTTAATGTAAAGGCGGGAATAGTTAGTATAACGAAAATTAACAAAAGGCGGGAATAGTTAGTCTAACTAAAATTAACAAAAGGCGGGAATAGTTAGTCTAACTAAAATTAACAAAAGGCGGAAATAGTTAGTATAACTAAAATTAACAAAAGGCGTGAATAGTTAGTCTAACTAAAATTAACAAAAGGCGGGAATAGTTAGTCTAACTAAAATTAACAAAAGGCGGGAATAGTTAGTCTAACTAAAATTAACAAAAGGCGGGAATAGTTAGTCTAACTAAAATAAACAAAAGGCGGGAATAGTTAGTCTAACTAAAATTAACAAAAGGCAGGAATAGTTAGTCTAACTAAAATTAACAAAAGGCGGGAATAGTTAGTCTAACTAAAATTAACAAAAGGCGGGAATAGTTAGTATAACGAAAATAAACAAAAGGCGGGAATAAGTAGTCTAACGAAATTCAACAAAAGGCGGGTTAGAGCATCTCACCAGCAATGAGAAAGTTACAGGTTAGATTCTGTGCAGGAAGATATGAACTTGATGATCGTCCATGTATCGTCTGTCTACTCCAAGCTCTCCCACATTACCTGTATATATTAACAAAAAATCGTTACTTTCTAGATTATCAATTTAGTGATTTGTTTTCTACTCAAGCTTACACGCAAACCGCAGAAAAGTGTTTGTGAGCCCCAGACGGAAATCCAACCAGCAAGATTCTGATCTCCGATTAGACGCTCTACAAGTCACTAATATTTATCTGGTAGAAAAGATATACAGACATATCGAGACTGCAGATTTACTGCAGTACATATGTCGGATGTACGAACTAGTACACAACGTAACCTTCGCTCTGCCATCTGAGTTCTGGTAGCTCAATGGTTAGAGCGTCAAACCAGAGATCAGAAGGTTGCGGATTCGATTCCCGCCTGGGGCTCAGAATCATTTTTCTGATTTCGCGTTAAAGCTTGATTAGCAAACAATTCACTTAATATACTTTCTAGATGTATATCATGTCATTAATTTACTAAAGAAGCGTTTTAATAACTTTCTTTTATTTGCAGAGAAGTATCAGTTACTAGAAACAACACCAGCTTCTTTAAGTGAAGCAATATCTTACAGTGACTTTAGTCAAGAGGTTGAACTTCAAAAACTCGCTGTACAAGAACAAATTGAAGACGCACCGAATGAGCATTTATTGAAAGACTTTTCACTCGGAAGTGTTAAATTATCTGGTTCAAGGATCCACACAATAGCAAACAGTAAGTTTTGATTGGTTCATTGATTTGGTTGTTAATAGTATACAGAGTATGCAGGGCCCCTATGGATACATGCAGGGCCCCTCTGGATACCAGCCAAGAGCTGAATGGGCTACCCTGCTTAAATAAAGTTTATCTATCTAGAGTATAGAAATAGGTTCCGGTCCCCAGGGCCTAGACCGTGCACGCCGTGTATTCAACATCGTTCCCAGGGCATTTTGCCTCCAGATCGGCTGGTCACATGACACCCAGAATTTCTGGGTGTTTAGATATGATAATTTTTGTGGTCTTTGTTCCATTGCCTTTGTCTACTTTGTTGACCTGAATAATTGAGAAATATTCAATGCTCTTCAGAGTTGTTCATGTCAGCATTCGTCGGCATAAAAGCAGCTAACAAGCTTAATAATCCACCATACATCCATGGTTATCTCTTACAAAAGGTATGAAGAAGCATATATCCAATTTAGCGAAAGCTATCGCTTCTAACTTTCTGTAAAATTGGAGGCAGCATTCAGATTTAGATGAATAAATTATACTCGGCTGAATTAATTGAGTTTTATAACAAGCCAATTGCATTATAGAATGGACCAGCCGATCCCAGGGCCATTTTTGCCGACCTTCCGCCGTGGAGGCAAAATGCCCTGGGTACGAGGTTGGCAGTGTATTTTTTATTGTCTGCAGATAACAAATCGCAATTAGATTTTGAACGTTATATCGGCCAACTCTATTTCAATTCTGAGATCAGATTTGGAATACCGAGTCTAAATACATAAAGTACGAGTGTATTATATTACGCAAAAACCTGTTTATGTAGTTCGTAAAAACCTGTTTATGTAGTTCGTCAGATCACAAATCGCCAATGGCCGCTCGCATTGTCAGCCCAAATATTGTCCGATTCAAACGGATCACCCAAAACGACTTTTTACTTCTTTATAAAGAGTTGTTCCTACCATGCTCCGCTTATATATATATATATATATATATATATATATATATATATATATATTTCGTAGACCAAAACCTACACGTATATATATATATATATATATATATATATATATATATATATATATATATATATATATATATATATATATATATATATATATATTTATATATATATATATATATATATATATATATATATATATATATATATATATATATATATATATATATATATATATATATATATATATATGGTTAAATATATGTATATGAAAATCTGACTGCCCCAACCGGGAAACGAACCCGAGGTCTCCGAATCAACGGATCGGCGCTCTAACCACTGAGCTATTGAGACACGGTCAGAACAGCCAAACATCATATACATATTTGATAATCAGACATCGTGTAAAGCGTGAAACTCCGAGTAGCGACAATAAAATTTTTAAGTTTACTATATACATGCTCTACCGTTTACAGTTTTGACACTCTTTTATCCTTAGCCAACATTTTATCCGAAAATTTGTCTTGGTATATATATATATATATATATATATATATATATATATATATATATATATATATATATATATATATATATATATATATATATATATATATATATATATATATATATATATATATATATATATATATATATATATATATATATATATATATATATATAATGATGTAAATGGATATTCCGAGTGACGAACCATACCGGACAAGTAGAGAAAACTCTACTTGACCCAGCTGTTAACAACCTCGACCGTCTCGGGATCACAAAACATACTGTTTCCGTAGGTCCAGGTAAATAAGTGTTAATTATCTACAATATATAATAAATTACGGATAGCAAAGAATGAAAAACCAGCAAATCAACATGGTTACGTCGTATATGTCATACTTTATAAATCGCTGATTATATTTCTGAATTATAATTTCTTTACCTTACTTCCTATTTCAGATGTCAATGTTTACAAGTGCGTTGGTCACCAATATTCCATTAATGGCCAAAATGAAAATGATAATACCCTATATCTTGCAATCCCCGTGGATTATCTAATCACAACCATTAGGGTTGGTGACGTCCTGGTTGGTAACCATAGTAATGGTTTCCTGGAAACCGTCAACGAAGTGCGTGAAGATAATGGAAAAACGTTCATTCACACCGAGCTAACACAATGTGCAGACAGCAGAAGGATAAGGTTAGCATTTTATAATTCTGATTTTTAAAGACCTATGTTGAATAGTCTATCATTTTAATATTCTGGAAATCTCGACGCCATTACCTGTCTGTTTGTTTGTAAGCAGGATATCTCAAACATTTTCATGAAAGTTTATAGAAGGGATGGTTATACGCCAAGGACCAATGCATTAAATTTTGGTTCAATTTGGATGAAATATTGATAAAAATCTGTCTTCTCCGCGTAGAAGAAATAAATGAAAATGCTTGATTGCGCGCATTATCAATTCACAAAAAACAATGGACTTGTCAGTTCCTCTCTCCTCCGCAGAGGCTTACATATTTTATTAGAAAAGGCGTAGCGGGAGGAAAATCGGACGCGCGCAGAGAATGACGGGAAGAGAGAAAGAAAATAAGCCTCTGCCAGATAACGTATCCAACCTGGCGACCAAATTCAGTGATGGACTGGGTCAGACTCGAGTGATGCATTAATATCCAAGATATTATCTTATAAACAAATAATTAATATCCAAAATGATAAACATTAATATCCAAGATAATAACAAGTGCGACGACAATTAACACACTGGTAACAATTTATAATGGCCGTTCCAATGAGTTTTCAAACTCAGAAATCAGCGAGCTCTTGACTCGTTCACATTGACTAGCATTCGGTAGTTTGCAGGTTAATATATAAACAACTTTATAAGACAGCTTGTACAGCAAAAATAAAAAAACAATTGGAGCTTCAACTCAAAAGCCAAAGCAGTAAATCACTCAACTATGCATATATATAATTAAAGTATAAACAAACTTCAAACTAAAAGATGGTGTAAAATCGTTATTAATATTAACTATAACGACAACCTGGACAGAAGGACATTAAACACCAATTTTCCAGATTCAAATCGTTCAAAGAACTTTGTACGTCGTTCAAACTATCGTCGATTTTAGGAGAGAGTGCCATGACCAGAGAACCGCACATTATCTGGCAGAGGCTCCTTTTCTCGTTTCCCGTCTTCCCGTCGTCCACCGCGCGCCTCCGATTTACCTCGATCCACTCCCCGCGCACTTCCCCATTTTGCCCGCACGCCTTCCTCTAATAAAAATAAGCCTCTGCGGAGGAGAGAGTGTCAGTTCCATGTTTATACAAAAGTGCGGTCATGGCCTAAGGAACAACATATAAATTTGCATAATATTTGAGTAGAAATGAGTGCAATGAAGCATTTTATTCACTCTAGATAAAATAAGTTAATTTATAGACGTGTAGATCGTACATTGGACAACAACAATATTTTATATGCAGTCTCTGAGGCCATGTCCACACGTATGCGTTTTCATAGCGTTTTTTATATTGTTCTCAGTCCTCAGGGGAGCAGAAAACAATGGTCCATTACCTGAAACAATATGAAAACGCAAGGAAAACGTATACGTGTGGATGGGGTCTAAGTGTCTTCTAGTTGTTGATGTTTTAGTACATAATTCATAGTACATAATTCAACTTCTAAACGAAGTATCCATCGTATATTCTATTCTATTCATTTTACAAATTCGTGGCCGATGTTTATGTGCAGTTTATTCGCGGCCGATGTTTATGGGCAGTTACAACGCGGCTCGCCATTGTAACTGCCCATAAACATTGGCCGCTCATGTTTTAACTACTACTTAAACATTTCCAACACGGCAGATCTAAAGACGCCATTCTTGATTATCGAGTACTTTTATAATCTATTTATTCAAAAACTTTCTAAAAATTATAATAATTCGTTTTCAATATCAATTTAACTGTCACTTCAAGTAAATATGCGAAAAATATAAAAGTGAGCAACTTTTCTTTGCAGTAAAATCAAGAATGTGAATGAAAAAGAAAGTTCATGTTTGGGAGGAGACGATCTTTTAGGACTTCAAATAATTAATGGTCAAAGAGTCAACGTTGCAGATGGTGACGTCATTGTTGGACGGAAAAGCGGTTCTTTTCTTGGAAAGGTGACGTAATCGATTAAGTAAATATAGAAAATTAAATTCAATTAAAACCTGTTAGATGAAAAGAACAGAGCTTCAATAATTATGTGTGGCGATATAAGGACGATCGTCAAGCTCATTTCCTCAGAAAAATGTTTCTTGAGTCCCGGGAGGAATCGAATCTGTAACCTTCTGATTGCTGGTAAGACGCTCTAACCATTGAGCTACCAAAACTCAGATGGACAGTGAAGGTTATGTGTGGTTTGTCCGTAACTACTATTGCAAAACAGCAGCTCATGAAAACGTTGCTGATGTACATAGTTGATCTCTTGTTAGAAAATGGTCAAACACATGCACTTGGCCAATCTCAGATTTACAGTGCATTATATCTCATAGTTATAGATTGGTATATACTAGTTGTTTTTTTAAACAAACAAAAACAATATACCTTTTTAGTAAAAACGTACTAATAGTCTAATGCAAATGCTACAATCTGATTCACAAACCTCCTAATTATAACTGGAATATCCTTCTTGACCAGTCAGAAGACACGACATATTCACGCTGCAAGCAAAACCTGAAATCTGGGCCAAACATGGCGTCCGCTAAAATTTATATACGAGTGATGAAATCATGAAAACATTGGCCCGAAAGTAATGGAAAATTGTTGAGTTTGACATTTTAGACTGGAACGGAAATGACAGAAAATTGAATCCGACCGAAAGTGACACTGTGACAGCTTAACTAGTTAAATTATTCAATAAAAATATGTTTATGAACTATAAGAAATACATTTCTTATATCGCAAGTTCCGCAGGTTCCACAGTTTCGCTGAATAGTCAATTTGATGTAATTACGAGGAGTTTAAACAGAAAGACAATTTTTAAGTACAGAAGATGAGATATTTTTTTAATTTAGATTGAAAGCAAGCAACAGTTGATGAATCACGAATAGTCTGGCTAAGCGCATTAAAAAAGTGTGGACCCTGGTAGTAAACTGAAAATGTCTTATTTTTGTTCTACAAAAGGGAATATAATAAAATTTGGAATTTCGTGTGTTATAATTGTGAACATGATGCGTACGTAAAAATAAATCAACAAAGCTACGAGGGAGCAAATTGTTTTCAAATAAGTACATAAATTTTCCTATTTGAAATAAATAGATATTTTGAAATTTAAGAATCCTAAAGGTTTTAACAATAGGATCAGTGTGTGCATCAAATGGTTCCTTGCCAACTATTCTAATTACACGCTTCGGAAGCAATACAATACGGTTCAGATTAGTTGGATACGTAGATCCCCACACAATAATACAATATTGAAGGTATGGGTAAACGAGAGAATAGTACAATGTATATAAAGACGATTTTGAGAGGCAAAAGCTTGATTTGTAAATTATACCAATTGATTTGGATGTTGAAAATAAGTTAGTTTTTCTCATAATAATAATAATAATAATAATTCTCATAATTCTCATAGAAGTTTTGAGCTCATAATCTATTTGTTAATTAGTACTCCCTTATACTAATGAATTAACTAAAGTCAAGTCAAATTTTGCAGATATTTGAATTACATGATATATCACTGTAAAAATCGACTTGTTAAAACAACCAATTAAATTTGGTTGTCTCAGATTCATCAATTGACCTTTTTACGAGTTGAAACAACTAGATTTTAATGGTTGAAACAACCAAAATACACTCATTTTAATGAAAATGTTTGGTTATTTGGTCATCTTAGTAAAATCAATTTGGTCATTTATTAAAAATCAATTATCTCTTTATCAGGTCGTCAGCACCTACAACGACAGTGGCCATGTTTTCGTTGAAATTGCAAGCATTGTTGCGCAGGAAAATGGCAATGCCCAAACAAGGTTTAATTTCAGTCAAGCCATCAAAAGCAAACAGAAAAGACGACAGACTACTCGAACGTTCTACCCAACATTTGCCCATACATTCAAAGAAAACGTGGAGGTAATATCAATATTTTATGTTATTTGTGTATTGGTTTGCCTCTATCAACATTTATTTAAGAAATGAAACATTTTCCTCATAGTTTTAGTAGAAATTGACAGGTGACCTGACATCAAAATGTTTTATTGTCTTATTTGGAAAAACTTTTAAAATGATAAAGTAACTTCTTATGAAGATTTTCGTTTCTTCGCTTTCTTTTTGAGATATATCAATTTGTTTGATATGCAAATGTCCGGAATTTACGTCACACATGCATAATGACTTACTGGAGAAATGTGTGTATCTCTTCACGCACACACGTGTTATTCACACTTTAGTGTTTTCATTTGATGAAGGCAAAGATATCATAACATTCTCCAATAACGCATTTGCATGTGTAAATTCCGGACATTTGCATATCAAACAAACTGATATATCTCCAAAAGAAAGCGAAGAAACGAAAATCTTCAAAAGAAGTTACTTTATCATTTTAAAAGTTATTCCAAATATAAGACAATAAAAATTTTTGAAGTCAGGTGCACTTTAACAATTAGACAACAAGCCCGCATCTTCTAATGAGCAGATAGCCATCTATCGCTGATAGAAAACAACTCGCCTTGTCAAATTGTTTTAGTATAAATTTACAAGTTTCTAACTGCTCATGTTTTAACAACTCAGCCAATAACCTTTATTTCACATTTTTCATAAAAATGTAAAAGAAATCACGCGACTTTTATCCCAGAGGTTTCTATTTAACAATTAGTCACTGAAGTCGAGGTGATTATCCGTGAATATTTTAGTATAATTTCAGGCTTGAACTGAACCTCCAATTGAGAAGTTTTAAAGAGAGACAGTTTGAACTGTGTTAGATATAATTTGTAAATCCAATGCTCGTTGTTTGCTTCACGCTTGACAGCTTTCAAAAACACACTAACGATCAAAACGGACCTAAAAATACAAATAATTATACGATAAACAACTTCCTTACCCTTAGAAAGTTCTATCTTGACCGAAATCTGATATATACAATGTCTTTATGCTAAGTTTTTGAGCCTTTTCGACGATTTTTTAGTTATAATAATATAGTAGCCATTTTGAAAAAAAATTGGTACTTCTAACAGTGAATAGTAACTCCTGCGATAGCCAATGAAAATTGAGTATTTATGGTAGAAACTTGTCAGTTTATACTAATTTGTTTTAGTAGGATTGACAGGTGACTATAGAGTTTCTCGTGCACGATTGGTCGATATAGACGGCCTATTTATAATGTTATAGTCACCTGCGCGTGGTGACTGTGATATTTTCAGCGATTTATAAATGGCGGCTTTTCGATTTATTGACGTTGGGGACGAAAAAGTTAACAACATTAACGAAACTAAAGAAGCAACTAAATACAGTGTTAAACTTTTTCGAGGTATAAGACAAGACTTTTCCTAATTTCATAGCTAAACTCTTGCTGCAGGTGGTGTCGCCGGCAATCGGCAATACTTTCAAAACAAAACTAGTAATCTTTATTTAATAGAATAGTTTGGACAACAAACATTTGGAAGCTTATCAGCATTGTTGTTGAAGAGATGAACAAATGTCTAATACCTGAAACGTCTCTACCTGAAAAAAGACGGCAGTTTTTACAAAAAACAAGTTTGTTGTCAATCGGAACAGTCTTGACCGTTATCCTCCGAACAACAAACACATTTCAATCTGTGACAGTATTACTTATTCAGTGAGGCAAATAAAACACTAAGTTCCTACCTCAAGCAGCTCGTCAGTGAAGGAAAAATAGCTCGTTAAAAAAAAACATTGACAGCCGTAAAACAATCCAAATATTGTACGAGACAGAATGCTGATACACATGAATCCATGAGTTTTATCCCGAGCATGGTTAATTGTTTATCTCCATCTACTTTGGAAAACGGGGAAGCGAATTAAACCAAAGTCTGCTGAAGAAGACATTGCTTCACCTGATAAAAATTGCAGAATTACCTGACCATACCGATTGCCAGATTGTCTTGCCTTGCCTTGCCTTCTATCTATATGACAAGTTCATTTTATTATATAGACTCCCATACAAGGTTGAGGTTCGTTTCCCAGCAATAAGTCGTAGTATATAGTTGACTTTCTTGCAATTGCTTCAGGTTGGATGTAAAATGACATTGGTACTTTCAAAATTTCACATGTCAAAGTTTCAAATTTGTTATACAGTACGAAACATGTTTTTAACATGTGAAATAATATTTTATATAATTTTTCATTTTACATCAGTGAAATTATTTGTTTAACATACGAAATACCGTATACACATGTGAAATGACATGTCTTCCTTTGTCTTGCCTTTCCTTACCTTGCCCAGTTGTATTCTATCTATATGACTATGAGTGTGATTACCAAATATTGTAACTTTAATATGTCCTACAGGTAGAAGGAGTGTCGGCAAATTTGGAAGTCACTGGCAACGTATTGTTCAAGCCTAAAGTAACAATGACATTGGACATTTCTAATCGTATCGTAAAGTCTGTTGGAGTAATCTTTTCTGGTAAAGCTCACTTCAGTGTTGCAACAACTTACAATGCTGTATCTAATAGGTAAATGGAAAGACCTAAAAATTGGGCTGCACAGCTAGGGAGGGAAGGAAGGAATTTTGAATATAAATATAGCTTTAAAAATTATTAAAAGTTTGAATTTAGAAAGTTACGTCTTAGGGACAATGTTTTTTATATTAAGGGTACTGGTCAGGTTAGTATTAAGGTTAGTATTAAGGTTACTAGTAAGGATAGCATTAAGGTTAGTATTAAGGTTAGTATTAAGGTTAGTATTAAGGTTAGTATTAAGGTTAGTATTAAGGTTAGTATTAAGATTAGTATTAAGGTTACTAGTAAGTATAGTATTAAGGTTAGTATTAAGGTTAGTATTAAGGATAGTATTAAGGTTAGTATTAAGATTACTAGTAAGGTTACTAAATCTTGAAAGAACTCTTGAAACTATAAATACTAACCATTTACAACTTTTTCATATCTCACTTCACTCTTGAGATATTAAGATTTGTTTAATATGTAAGTGATCGTACTTATGACATCACAATGCATGATGACTTATTGAAAAATTCTGCATATCTTTACCATTATCACATGGAATCGTTTGATGATTTGCATATTTGATGTTATTGGATACATCCACGCACATGCACCTGCATTCCAAGTGATTTCATTACATAATCTCAAAGATATATAAGCGTTTTCAATAAGTTATTATGCATTGTGATGTCATAAGTATGATCACTTACATATTAAACAAATCTTAATATCTCAAGAGTGAAGTGAGATATGAAAAAGTTGTAAATGCAGGTTAGTCTTTATAGTTTCAAGAGTTCTTTCAAACCTACATGTAATAATAACCCTAATACTAACCCTAACATTAGTATCAGCACAGGAGAGGGATATATTATCACGAATGTTTTTGTTATGTCGAAAGGAGATCAATAGGTTATCGGTGAAAATAGCTCTGTGTCATAAAAAGTCCGGCTAACGATATCCCTAACTTTGAAGTTAAAAGGATGAAACGTTATTATTATTATTGTTACTAAAACTTATTTTGACACGGTGGCCTTTCAGTTTCCCAAGTTTCAGTTTACAAATATTAAATCTAATAACCATTACTAACAATTATATACTAAATTTACTAATTTATAATATAATATGATAAAGATATATTATGATAAAGATATATAATATGATAAAGATATATAATATGATAAAGATATATAATATGATAAAGATATATAAAGTCTTGTATAGATGTGCATAAGGCAAATACATAATTAAAATTATGGAGGAACTTCTCTATAATTCATTGCAGTATTTGACATGTTAATTAATAATTAAATGATTGAATTTGATGGGTTATCAAAGCTCTTGATAATTTCAAGTGGTAATTTATTCCACGAACGTAGTTCCGCGATAAGAGAAGCTGGTTTTCAAGAAGTTTTTGGTATTTCTAAACGGAGTTTACGATTGTTGCTTTTTATTTAATTTAAAATTATATTTAACCAGGGTGCCCATGTCTCCGAAGAGTTTTTAAATGGGGCCCTGTCTAAAATACAGTATAAAAATACAATATTGATATGAATACAACATAAAATGACTAGTAAATATAAATATAAAGTACACTGAGTCTGACTATAAATAAAAAATAAAAATAAAATTACATAAAATGTATCCTTTATGACAGGCGGCAGAGTGTTAAAATCAGTAAGGGCTAGATTGCTAAAAGTTTGTTTGCCTCAATTAGTTCTAACTCTTTTAAGGTGAAAGTCATTTTTGCTTCTAGTGTTATATTGATGAACGTCTCTGTTAATTACAAAGTTGAATTTATAATCAATTAAGACTTGACGAGTTTTGTCATTTGAATTGTTTTGTCATTAGAATTTGAGGGTGTCCGAACGGGAAACAGGAAAACTTTTGAATATTATTTCATTTGTATTTTAATACAGTCATCCCTACGCAGTAAAACACTTTGATATCACTCATTTATATGATAGACAGACAGATAGATAGATCAATTTTAATAAGAAAAATTACCTTGCAGCCGCAGAGGATGAATTGCGTAATTTACAATGTTGTAATATACTAATATAATAGGAATTAAGAATATATGAATCTAACATATAAATATATAACAAACGATATTAATAGGATAACTATACTGTATGTACAAGATGGTAAAAAGATAACACAGATGGTAAGGAATAAAAGTTTGTTTAAAACGATTTATTTTGAATGTTGGCAACTTCCTATTACGTCTGAGATTGTACTTGGGTGCGTACTTTGCTGGTAGTTTAGTTTAGTTTATTAGATTTATCACTCTTTGGTGAACGGAATACCACAACAGGCTAGAAGCCCAATTGATAGGGGTTCCGAGGGCCTACGATTTAAGGTCGTTATCCGAGACCATTTACTGATATTATTGCAAAGGCAGCACTTTCTCCTCAATTATTTTTAAGACCCTGAGTGGTGGTCCGACCCAGGATATGAACCTGTGTCTCCCAGCTCATAGACATGTGTGGTAACCACTAGACCACAATAGCTGGTAAGAGGCATTTTAACCTGTGAGTCGTTGTATTTGTTATAGAGTTGAATAGTTTATCACACAGATCTTCGCGTCTTTTATACAAAGTACATATGTTAAACTTGTCAAGATTGCTCTGGTACGTAGTGCTTGCTTGACGTGTACTCAGAAATTTTGTTTCGCTGGCTCGTTTTTATATAGTGACGTCAACGCAAGTCCAGTGGAAAAAAGTCTAACCCTTAATCTGTTGAATAACAAGAAAATTGATGATTTTGTGCTTTATGCACCGGGTGTCTATATCCCTGGACAATTTCTGTTCAACGTCAGGTTAAACATTCGTGTAAGAGCAGAGATAAAGGTGAGTGTTTTGTGAGTATTTTTGCTACGATCACCCCCAGCATGGAGTAATAATTGTATAATCATTGTTAGTATGAATGAGTTAGAAGATAGGGTAGTTTTTAATTAATAATTAGATGTTTTAAAGCTGGATACATTTTTGAATTTCACCTTGGTTTTTCATCAAGTGTTAAAAATGCTAAATTTAATCAATGTGAGTAAATTTAATTCGATCTGAAACGAAGAGTTAAACCAGACTATGTCTGTCTGTGTGTGTTTATCTGTCTGTCTGTCTGTCTGTCTGTCTGTCTGTCTGTCTGTCTGTCTGTCTGTCTGTCTGTCTGTCTGTCTGTCTGTCTGTCTGTCTGTCTGTCTGTCTGTCTGTCTGTCTGTCTGTCTGTCTGTCTGTCTGTCTGTCTGTCTGTCTGTCTGTCTGTCTGTCTGTATGTCTGTATGTCTGTATGTCTGTCTGTCTGTCTGTCTGTCTGTCTGTCTGTCTGTCTGTCTGTCTGTCTGTCTGTCTGTCTGTCTGTCTGTCTGTCTGTCTGTCTGTCTGTCTGTCTGTCTGTCTGTCTGTCTGTCTGTCTGTCTGTCTGTCTGTCTCTGTCTGTCTCTGTCTGTCTGTCTCTGTCTGTCTGTCTGTCTGTCTCTGTCTGTCTCTGTCTGTCTCTGTCTGTCTCTGTCTGTCTGTCTCTGTCTGTCTCTGTCTGTCTCTGTCTCTGTCTGTCTGTCTGTCTCTGTCTGACTTTCTCTGTCTGTCTGTCTGTCTGTCTGTCTGTCTGTCTCTGTCTGTCTGTCTCTGTCTGTCTGTCTGTCTGTCTCTGTCTGTCTGTCTGTCTGTCTGTCTGTCTCTGTCTGTCTGTCTGTCTGTCTGTCTGTCTGTCTGTCTGTCTGTCTGGCTGTCTGTCTGTCTGTCTGTCTGTCTGTCTGTCTGTCTGTCTGTCTGTCTGTCTGTCTGTCTGTCTGTCTGTCTGTCTGTCTGTCTGTCTGTCTGTCTGTCTGTTTTGTCTGTCTGTCTGTCTGTCTGTCTGTCTGTCTGTCTGTCTGTCTGTCTGTCTGTTTTGTCTGTCTGTTTTGTCTGTCTGTTTTGTCTGTCTGTTTTGTCTGTCTGTTTTATCTGTCTGTTTTATCTGTCTGTTTTATCTGTCTGTTTTATCTGTCTGTTTTATCTGTCTGTCTGTCTGTCTGTCTGTCTGTCTGTCTGTCTGTCTGTCTGTCTGTCTGTCTGTCTGTCTGTGTCTGTCTGTCTGTCTGTCTGTCTGTCTGTCTGTCTGTCTGTCTGTCTGTATGTCTGTCTGTCTGTCTGTCTGTCTGTCTGTCTGTCTGTCTGTCTGTCTGTTTTGTCTGTCTGTTTTGTCTGTCTGTTTTGTCTGTCTGTTTTATCTGTCTGTTTTATCTGTCTGTTTTAACTGTCTGTTTTAACTGTCTGTTTTAACTGTCTGTCTGTTAAAAAACATAGTGTACAAATCAAATGCAAAGAATATACATTCTTTACTTTTGTTCTATACAAGGTTATTAGCAATTAGCAAGGTTATTATAAAGGTTATTACCTTTATTTTCTTAATTATATATATATATGTATATAAAATGAAGATGAAACGACTCAACACATTTGACTAGGCATATTTATTACTATTTAGTTTCGTACCACGAAACTAAATAGTAATAAATATGCCTAGTCAAATGTGTTGAGTCGTTTCATCTTCATTTAATTATGCTCTGGATATCCATTGAGCACTCTGCCAAATGTTATTATAGTCTATAAATATATAATATTATAGTCTATATATAAATAAATAAATAAATAAATAGGTAAAATAATCCAAAGCATGGATAATCTCCCTGAAGTAGAGTGCTCAATACAAGGTTGACGCCGTGTAGAGCGTGATATAGTGATATATTTAAAATTATCTAAAACATCAAGTCATAACACGGTGTTTCATGCTTAACGCAATCATCAGACGACTGAAGTTACACAATAAGTGCTTATTAACATGGCGACAGTTTGATAAGATTTCGTTTCTTTTGTTCAGGAGGTTGAGTTTCTGAAAAGTAATGTGATATTTTTCAGCTAGGCAGAGTTCGCATCTTTTGGAGCCGTTTTTGAAGGCAGGCGCTCTGTCCAGGATTGACCACTTTATTTCCGTGTTGGTGGCGTTGTCTCGCAGGTTCCAGATGTGCTTTGAAAGCTCTGTTGCGTTGATTTTGGTTCGGTAGCGCAGTGAGTTTCGATGTTTGTAGAGTCGGTCTTTAAAAGAGTGTTCTGTGAGTCCTATGTAGTTTGAGTTGTTGTCGTCCTTGTCGTTAGTAACTTGCGCTCGGTATACTAGGCATTGGCTGAGGCATGCACCTTGGAGGGGGCATTTCTCCTTAACTTTGCAGTTACATTTCCGGGTTTGATTTGCTTCTTTACTGGCTGTTAGAATCTTCTGGTTGTGAGAATTCACAATGCTCGATACATTAGGCATGCAGCTGTAGCTGACTTTAACATTGTTCCGGTTGAAAATGTTATGGAGCTTGTGGTTTTTAGGGAAATGTTTGTCGAGAAGACGGAGAAATTTATAGGCTACGTTTGTCTGAACGTTCATACTGTATGGAGGGTTGAACCAGGTGATGTTCCGTTCCCGTTTCCTTTTGGCGTTTCCTTCGTCGTTGGGTGGGTTGTACTCTATAGTGTCTTCATATCCGCTGGCTTTTAACGCGTTGTTGTAGTACGGTGCCGCTTTATCGAAAATTTCTTTGTTCGAGGATATGTCGCTGATCCGCTTGCTGATGTTTTTTGGAATCTGTTTAATGATATTGGGTGGATGGTTGGATTTGGTGTGGATGTAGATAGGGTTGTCGTTCGGTTTCTTGTAGGGTTTGTAGGAATCAGTGGGGAGGTTGAATGTGACATCAAGGAAGTTGACTTCTTTCAGGTTGGCTTGGATTGTTATGATTAGACCTTGATCTTTAAAAACTTTGGTAATTTCTTTCCTAATTCTGTCGGATGTTTGGCTGTTACTACGGAAGGCTGCTAGACCATCGTCCCAGTATAGTCCAATTTGTGACTTTCCGTATTTTCTCGATAAAATACTCAGGATGTAGAGGCCCACTAACTCGCACACTTCGGCTCCATCAAAACTTCCCATAGTGACATCAAATGTGTTGTCACTATCCTTTTTCGACCAAGCGGTGCCTTTGTCGAAGAGTAGCGACTTGCGGGCATGCATTATGATTTTTAAATCATCTTGGCTGATTGGGTTGAATCCTTTGGCATAGTTTATGGCTTTCATCAAAAGTTCCTCCGATATAGATGGATAGAAATCCACTATATCAAACTGCACGAAGTTGAGGTTGCTCTTGTCTTCCAAACTCTTGAACCAATCGATTACGCTTTTGGTATTCTTCCACTGGTGTACTTGGGTTTTCTCTTTGGTGGTAGCATTTATTGTTTCCAATATCTGTTTGCTCACGCGTCCAATGATACTTTTTGCTGGATTTATCAGCCTGCATTTCGGTGCATTATTAAAGTTTTCCTTATGATCTTTCATTGTGATAAAGGCTTGTTTCTTGGCGAGGGTAGTATAGTTCTGTCCTGGATCCCTAGATTATAGTTGCAATCTGCTTTGCTTCTCTGTTTATTTCGTTGTAGGTATTATTGTCACACTTCTTGTAGGATTTTGTGATGTTCTCGTGAAGTAGCTTGTGATCATGCGCGTCTTTGTCCAATTCATACATGCATGTTCCTAGTTTTGTCGGCTGGGATAAACGCTTTGCTTGAGCTTCGTACGGATTTGATGTCCTGATTCAATGATCTTTGAAATGTGTCATTACTTTTTCTGAATTTGATATTCTGCATCATTTCTACCAATTCGCTTTCGAAACTTTCCATGTCTTTAATTTGTGGGGGGCATTTCCTTGACTTGAAACCGAACTTTTGCTGTGTGCCGTTGATATTAACATCTCCCTTCACGAAGAAATGCGCTTTCCATCTCATTCGTTTAATGACGTCTTCAACCTTCTCAATAAGACGCTTCTTGTATAACTTCTCGGATGGTATGGGAATATCCGACAGAATTAGGAAAGAAATTACCAAAGTTTTTAAAGATCAAGGTCTAATCATAACAATCCAAGCCAACCTGAAAGAAGTCAACTTCCTTGATGTCACATTCAACCTCCCCACTGATTCCTACAAACCCTACAAGAAACCGAACGACAACCCTATCTACATCCACACCAAATCCAACCATCCACCCAATATCATTAAACAGATTCCAAAAAACATCAGCAAGCGGATCAGCGACATATCCTCGAACAAAGAAATTTTCGATAAAGCGGCACCGTACTACAACAACGCGTTAAAAGCCAGCGGATATGAAGACACTATAGAGTACAACCCACCCAACGACGAAGGAAACGCCAAAAGGAAACGGGAACGGAACATCACCTGGTTCAACCCTCCATACAGTATGAACGTTCAGACAAACGTAGCCTATAAATTTCTCCGTCTTCTCGACAAACATTTCCCTAAAAACCACAAGCTCCATAACATTTTCAACCGGAACAATGTTAAAGTCAGCTACAGCTGCATGCCTAATGTATCGAGCATTGTGAATTCTCACAACCAGAAGATTCTAACAGCCAGTAAAGAAGCAAATCAAACCCGGAAATGTAACTGCAAAGTTAAGGAGAAATGCCCCCTCCAAGGTGAATGCCTCAGCTAATGCCTAGTATACCGAGCGCAAGTTACTAACGACAAGGACGACAACAACTCAAACTACATAGGACTCACAGAACACCCTTTTAAAGACCGACTCTACAAACATCGAAACTCACTGCGCTACCGAACCAAAATCAACGGAACAGAGCTTTCAAAGCACATCTGGAACCTGCGAGACAACGCCACCAACACGGAAATAAAGTGGTCAATCCTGGACAGAGCGCCTGCCTTCAAAAACGGCTCCAAAAGATGCGAACTCTGCCTAGCTGAAAAATATCATATTACTTTTCAGAAACTCAACCTCCTGAACAAAAGAAACGAAATCTTATCAAACTGTCGCCATGTTAATAAGCACTTATTGTGTAACTTCAAGACAATACCGCCTGACAATTAACACTTCCGCCTCACAAGTATATTTATTCAGTGACACGTTATAGTCCGTCAGTCGTCTGATGATTGCGTTAAGCATGAAACACCGTGTTATGACTATATGTTTTAGATAATTTTAAATATATCACTATATATATATATATATATATATATATATATATATATATATATATATATATATATATATATATATATATATATATATATATATATATATATATATATAGCAAAGTGAAAAGGTGGTAAACTGCCAAGAATTTAGTGACGAGATACTGACGTTTCGAGCGGAGCCCTTCATCAGAGTAAGACCAATATATATATATATATATATATATATATATATATATATATATAGAAAAAGTTCGTTGTGGAAACGATGAAGATGGAATAAAGGATATCAGTAAATAACACTCATTCTGCACAAACGTTTTCGCTTTTATTATAAGCTCTTCAGGTGCTGAGTACTTGGTGAAAGTGTTTGGATATCCTATATTTACAATGTGTAGTATTTCACCACCACGTCACTACACGTGTGGTGTTAGGTTACTTACTGCTAATTATTAATTATTAAAAATTTCACACAAACCTCTAGTTATATAAAATATATATCTTACAAGAAGTTGGTATTTAGCAGGAATTTAAATTCGGTTGGAGTATAGAAATAATGTCTCTTTCCTTCGACTCTCTTATTAAGCGGCTTGAATGACTGTCACATTGATAAATGGGCATGATCTGGAAGATGCCATTGCTGCACTTCCTTATGTGCTCGCTAACTGCTAAGTGGCTATATATATATATTATATATATATATATATATATATATATATAATATATATTATATATATATATATATATATATATATATATATATATATATATATATATATATATATATATATATATATATATATATATATATATATATATATATATATATATATATATATATATATAGGTACATTTTAAGACCAAGCCGGGACCAGTTGCGAAAAATGCAACTTAGCGGCCTTCCGGTAGGAATTGAACCCGCGACCCTGCGATTGCTAGTGCAGCGCTCTGACCACTGAGCTACGGAAGCCGTTGCCGAGAGCCTAGTCACGAGTTCTGTATATATGGTGGTAATGCCGGGATAAGATTCTGGGTATATTATAGGTAATATTTGGCATTTCACTCGATCATATATATATATATATATATATATATATATATATATATATATATATATATATATATATATATATATATATATATATATATATATATATATATATATATATATATATATATATATATATATATATATATAAAAGTAGAGTGCTGCGTAGACAGTGTTTTGAATATATAGCAAAGTGAAAAGGTGGTAAACTGCCAAGAATTTAGTGACGAGATACTGACGTTTCGAGCGGAGCCCTTCATCAGAGTAAGACGAGATGAAATAAAATAAATAGGGCTTATATATATGCCAAAAGGGTGTCACAGGTAGAAAGTAGCTAATCAAATGCACGGGAAATAAACTAACTAATAATTAATGAGATGGGAAAAGTTAAATCATTAGCTATTTTTACAGTCGATCAATAAGCAGACTGCGGGGGTGGGAGAAATGACAGGTCCAATATTCAAGGGGATTAGGCGATAATAATAGAAACAAAGACTTGAAAAGGAATGAAAGTGCATAAGCTAATAATAAAAAGTTCCAAGCAAAGTAAAATAACAAAAAACTGTTAGGAAATTAAATAAAAGAAAAACGTTCGTTAAGACCAAGAGGATGTGTGGTGCCAAGTTTAAAAATGAGACGCTTCTCTTGCCGCTTGCGGTTATCGTTGCCACCGGAGATGGGAAGGATGGCACAGACTTTCATGTCTGAAACCAAATGGTTAGAGCTGTTGAAATGGCGGGCTACAGGTTTGTCACCATCATTGATCCTCACGGAACGAAGATGTTCAGCAAACCTGTCTGAAAGGCGTCGCCCAGTTTCACCGATGTAGATTTTAGGGCATTTATTGCAAGAAATGCAATAAATTATGTTGGTGGACGTGCATGAAAAAGCATGACGGATTGTGTGGTCGAATTTGGGGGCAGTAATAACTGTTGTGGGATTGAGAAAAGGGCATGTGTTATCGGCTGGTGCCGAGGTATTTTGTTTAAGGGCACTATGTACTAAGGAGTCACGAATGTTTTTATTACGGCGAAAAGATACCAAAGGGTTGTCGGTGAAAATGGCTGACGTCTCAGGATCATTTTGTAAAATGTGAAAATTCCGATTAATAATATTTTTAACTTTAAAATTGAAAGGATGAAATGTTAGAACTAAAGGAATTTTATTGTTTGAAACTCGTTCCAAAGATGGTTCAAGGGCGTCTAAACGGGGGACGAGAAAAGCTTTCTGAACGGCGAGGTCTAAAAGGTTGGTAGGGTAACCACGTTGGACAAAAAAGATCTCATTTCCATTGATTTGGTTTGAAAATCTTGGTCGTCTCTACATAAGCGGCGAAGACGCAACAATTGAGAGTAAGGGATGGATTGCTTAGTGTGGTTGGGATGAGAGGATGAAAATAGAAGATAACTATGGGAGTCAGTAGGCTTGTACGAGACCGACGTTTTCAGCGAATCACCATTAATCGAAATTAAAATATCAAGGAACGACACAGAGGTCTTGCTGATTTCCCACGTGAACTTCAGAGCAGGATGAAAATCATCAACAAAGTTGATGAACTGCTCTAAAAGGACACGTGAACACGACGCTGTTCCTAAACAGTCATCGATAAATCTTCCGAAAAAATCAGGCAAGGGACCCGTGTATTTTTCAAAGATCTGTTTTTCAACATAACCAACAAATAAGTTATCATAGCTTGGACCCATTTTGGTGCCCATCGCAACACAACTTATTTGTTGATAATGTTCACCATCAAACGAAAAATTGTTAAGGGTAAGCACTATAGTTCTGCTAAGCGGAGTAACGTGGTTGTGGAGGGTTCTAAATTAGTGCGCTGATCAAAGAAAAACTTCAGAGCTTCAAGACCATCACAATGGGGAATGACGGTGTATAAGGACTTGACGTCCATCGTGAAAATTAATTTATCGGAACTACTGAAACGTAACTGGTCGAAAATTTGCAAGGCATGTTTAGTATCTTTGATATAAGAAGGCAACTTCTTAACCAAAGGATACATAACGTTGTCTAGAAAACTGGAAACGAGCTCGGTGGGGCAACTACAAGCGGAAACAATCGGCCTGCCAGGATTGTTAGGTTTATGGATTTTAGGTAGGAAATATATGACAGGCGTTCTGGGGGTTGTTAATATAAGGTTAGATGCAGAGGCAGGCAATTCACCGGCTTGGATGAAATTCTTGATGGTAGTTTTGACGGATTTTTGGTGAGATTGAGTGGGATCGGAATTCAACTTAGTATAAAAGATGGTGTCGCTGAGTTGACGAAGAGCCTCTTGTCGATACAAGTCCGCTCTCCAGACAATTACAGCGCCACCTTTGTCCGCAGGTTTAATGACAACGTCATTTCGGCATCGTAATAAATTCAAAGCAAGAAGCTCTTCTTTGTTAAGGTTGTGAACTTGTTTTCTGCGCGGAGGGTGCAATTTATCAATGTCATGGCGGCATTGTCTTACGAAAAGATCAAGGGAAGAAAAATCGGATCGGCCTTCGGATGGAGACCAAGACGACTTCTTGGGGTTGAGTTCTTCGAAAATATCCTTATTGCTATTGAAAGTGGGCTTATCATGAAAAAAGGCTTTGAGGCGCATGCGGCGGAAGAAAGATTCGGTATCCTCTTTAACTGAAAATAGATCGATGGGCCCGGAGTTGGGAACAAACTTGAGACCTTTCGCAAGAATAGATCTCTCGGGGTCAGATAATGGCAAATCAGAGGGAATAGTGAAAACTAGACGAGTGACTTCGTTAGAGGAACTAGTGCTTTGGGAGGGATTCGGGAAAGGACCCAGTAATTTGGACGCCTTAACGTCTTTAAGAAAAACATAGAGTCTGGAATTTAGCATGCGAATGTGTTGAACGATAGCGGTAAACAAAATAGGTGGGCAGACCTGGGAGAGAGAGGACATACATCCCGAGATGTCGTCATCAGTATGTTGTAAATTACTGGACATAGATTTAATAGTGATACGCATCAAACGACGGGAATGACTCGAACAAGCCGCTGATATGTGATGGGAATAACGACGATCGATAGCGGGGAGATTAAAAGACAATAAATCAAAAGAGGATCTAAAACCGTAGGGAACACCCCCCGATATAAACAACGACTAATAAAAGTAATGTGAATGGAAAAACGGGTTTTAGATAAAATAAGGTCAAACAAACGTAGAGCATATATATATATATATAATGCCGGCACGAAAACAAGTACTACCTGATGAACTTTAAAGACCACATAATATAGATAAAACAATAGAACCACAAACCGGAATTCGCGTAAATCACCCTGTCATGACCCGCATATATTATCCCTGCCACTATAAATAAGACTCACCTACGGTATATTTACATTGTAATAAAGTCTGTCTGAAGATCGCATCAGCGTGAAACTCAGAGTTACAGAAAAGCATGTCTTGTCTTTGATTTCTTACAATATAGTATATATATATAGCAAACAATCATTTTAAAGTTTATAACTATATATATATATATATATATATATATTATATATATATATATATATATATATATATATATATATATATATATATATAATTAGTTTGAATACAGGAGTCGCAACTCTGAGTTTCACGCTACATGCGATTTTAGTTCAGCAAGTTTTCTTTTTACAGACTGTTGGGACAATAGCTGTTAATGTTTCGACGTCTCCAGACATCAAAATGGGTGCAACATGGAGGAAAGGTTATGGAGTGGAAAGTGATTTTGTCTTGGTAAGTATTATTCCTCCAACTTTCATATGATGGTTAACAAGCAACGTTAACAAGAAACCTAAACGAACCAAAGCAACCCAACCAGCTTATCCTTCACACCCAATGATCTAGAAAGGTTGGTCTGCTGAAATACCTTGAAAGTTGTCTAACGTTTCGAGCGAAGGCCCTTAGTCAGAGAGTGAAACGTAAAGTGAAATAATAACTGAGTGTGACTTTTATAGAATAAATAATCGCGTAAGACAAAAATAAGCCAATCAGGTGCGAGAAACAATAACAAATAATAATGAGATGTAAAAATAGGAAAGTCATTTGCTATTTTTACCGACAATCAGCAGATAGACCATGCCCCATACAAAGGGATACTAATGAGTCAGAGATGAAATATACCCAGGGGATTAACTATGAAGCGAGAAATAGATTAGTAGAATGGAAATCTTTCATTTGTTTCATTTCATTTGTTTTCAGTTGCACGACCGCGTTTTGAGAAGAATGGCACCATTAGCGGTATGACGTCATAGTGTCATACTGGTAATAGGTTTATTGAACAAAATTATATTCCAAAGCTTGATATTTGATTTGTCACTTATTACTCACCAAAGAGTAAACTGTATTCCAAACTTCACTAAAATAAAACCGAAATATACAGTATTTTCTCGCCGTATGACATCATTATGACATCACATACCAGTAGGCGGTAGTACCAGGCTTTCTTCCGACGCGGTCGTTGTTCAACTAAGTTTAACAACAAGGGCTGAAAACTCGATGTTTAACAGATCATAAAAGCGGAACCGAGGACCAATTTCAATTATTTCTTCGGTTTTGAATTGAACTTTTCGAATTCTAACGAAAAAATAGAATAACCTCAAAAGGTATTGTTGACCTTTAAACATTTTGGGAAACACCTAACATGTCATTCTTCGAATCATAAATAATCAAGCTGTTATATTTTGCGCTCAGTCGATAGTTAAAGGTGCAGCGCGATATATAACAGGTTTATTTCCATCATTCGATGTTATTACGTGGTTATTCGTTTTGTCAAAATTTAATATTCATTGTAACATTACTTTCGTTAATTTATGAACGTGGTCTAATGACGTGCTTCACAGGGTTCGACGACGTTTTCCAATTCTACTACGTCACGTCTTGATAGTGGATCTGTGTCGCTCTGGACAGTTTTAAATTCAACATTTAAAGTACAGTGGCCAACTTCAAAGAGACTCGTAGAACCAAACAGAGCCTTGCGGAAAATATTTGGTATGCAAAACATTATTTATACTACTTTTTGTTTTATATTTTTCTAACTCTTTTATAAACGCTCTACCTTTAATGGTATCG
The DNA here is from genome assembly GCA_035772405.1 of Chrysogorgia sp. JL179-B06. Classification (NCBI taxonomy): domain Eukaryota; kingdom Metazoa; phylum Cnidaria; class Anthozoa; order Scleralcyonacea; family Chrysogorgiidae; genus Chrysogorgia; species Chrysogorgia sp. JL179-B06. The sequence goes on from JAYKKM010000320.1 coordinate 1,053,076, forward strand.
AGCACTCTTGAACCATCCGCCAGCTTTGTAACATTCATGTTACAAATCTGTCTTAGTATATATACAATATATATATATATATATATATATATATATATATATATATATATATATATATATATATATATATATATATATATATATATATATATATATATATAGGAAAGTGTTTTTAGTTTGACAACGAAAGAAGAAGTAAATAACCACTCATTTCAGTTTGCTTATCGCACTAACGTTTTCACTTTATTAAGCTCTTCAGGTGCATATGACATATGGGTGGTTTTCCTAGTATTTATATACATTATTGAGTATCAATATCATGCATTACGTCATTACATAACTAAGAAAGTAATTTTACTCTAACTATAATTATGGAATGCGTTTGTATTATTATGTTAATGCTATTGTTCTCTATTGTTTTGTCGGCATGTTTTGCCGCCGTATGACATCATCGTTGGTTAAGATCCTAGTGATTTGAATTTAAGTCTGGTTGTAGAGGTTTCTACAACCAGACTTAAATTCAAATCACTAGGATCTTAACCAACGATGTCATACGGCGGCAAAACATGCCGACAAAACAATAGAGAACAATAGCATTAACATAATAATACAAACGCATTCCATAATTATAGTTAGAGTAAAATTACTTTCTTATTTATGTAATGACGTAATGCATGATATTGATACTCAATAATGTATATAAGTACTAGGACAACCACTCATATGTCATATGCACCTGAAAAGCTTAATAAAGTGAAAACGTTAGTGCGATAAGCAAACTGAAATGAGTGGTTATTTACTTCTTCTTTCGTTGTCAAACTAAAAACACTTTCCTATAAATTTTACTTGTGTTTCACCATTTGAACACTTTTTATATATATATATATATATATATATATATATATATATATATATATATATATATATATATATATATATATATATATATATATATATATATATATATATACTAAAACGAATGTGATGTTGTTCACGGAACGTTGAAAGTGCTCAATACCACAAAGGTAGAGCGAATATATAGTGAAAGTGGTCTTACCTCAATATATATCAAGTAAATAGAAATGAATTGTTTGCAATTGGCTAAGAGCGGGTACAGTTATAAACTCCGGTGGAGTGTCGAAAGGTTGTGTCGTGATTCAAAATTTTCTAAGCCAGCTACAGTACAATCAAACTCTGTCAGATATTTCACCAGGCTGCCTTGGAGAATTGTTTGTTTAGCAATATTATTTGGCTTTGTAGGTATTTCCAAACAAACGAAATCACCGCTACGGTTGAACATCAGTTTCAACGCTGCGATTGAGGCGTCCCTAAAATGTAAAGTTTGTTCTGAAAAATGCCAAGATCCTGGCAAGAGTATTGAGAAGAGGTTTCATGGTGGATTACGTGCCTTGAACGGAATTTTAAAATTAGTAATTGGAAATCTGGAAGAAACGCAGAGGTTGCCTTCTAATAAAAAAATTGAAAAACAGTGGAGGTGAGTGAAAATATCTTCAAAAATCCTTCTGGTAATCTACCAGTAGTTATGTCTCGAACTGCAACCGACTTAGGTTCCGAGATTTTCAACACAGATCTTAACTTTGTGAGGATCCAGATGACTTTACCGAGATGAAATAGACAAGAAAATGACTGAATAGCATGAATGGAAGTTCATTTTTATTGTTAAATTGATATGACGAACCGCCCAAAAAATTAATTCCTAAAATTGCACGTCTAAAAGAATTTTTTGACGAACTCCTAAACTCTACTTTGACTAAATGTACTCAACAATATCGGTAATATAGGTAATTTTTAATATATAAATAGATTATCACCGCATCCACGAGTTAGCCACAGTTTGCCTTGTGTAAATAATGTAATCGAAATACTACTTTTTATCATATTGTCTAGCTTGGACTCGTATTTGGAGTTTACAAGAAGTTTTCTTCACTTTGTTTTATCTTATATCAAGTATAAATATTTTAACATTCGTTACAACGAAATGAAGTAACGTTCTGGACAGGGTTATGGTGTTAGTTGTCTTTTGCCTCTGTAAATTACGAACACTCATTTTTTACTCAACTTCATTTTCATTAGTGCAATATTTTTTCCTGATAGAAATTCCCTGATAGATAAAATATATTCATAAACATAGTCATTTTGATTTTACATTGCTCTCACTTTGTAGTAGTCGATTCATCGGTTTTTGAAAATAAAACAATTTAAGTTTAATTTAGTTTAATTTAGTTTAATTTAGTCTAATTTAGTTTAATTTAGTTTAGTTTAGTTTAGTTCCGTTTAATTTAGTCTAATTTAGTTTAATTTAGTTTAATTTAGTTTAGTTCCGTTTAATTTAATTTAATTTAGTTTAATTTAGTTTAATATAGTTTAATTTAGTCTAATTTAGTTTAATTTTGTTGAATTTAGTTTAGTTCCGTTTAATTTAGTCTAATTTAGTTTAATTTAGTTTAATTTAGTTTAGTTTCGTTTAATTTAATTTAATTTAGTTTAATTTAATTTGGTTTGGTTTGGTTTGGTTTGGTTTAATGAATTTGTCAATTTACGATAAATTATAAAACATATATGACAAGACAGACAGGTTGCGATAGGAGAAAGGAACAGGACTTGTGTCCCAATTGCGACCTGACCCTTGGTGGTAGAAAGACACTTGACTAAAAAATACTAAATAAAACTTGACAAGTAGTACGAATAACAAATCAATGACTAAATAGCTAGGTCGATAACATAATATGTTCAAATAAAACTTAAAGGACATTGGCAATGAAAGAACTCGTAAAATGATAGAGTAACACCTTTTACAACTTTTCCGTATTTTTGCTTCGTTTTTGAAATATTTCAGTTTGTTTGATATGTAAATGAGATGGTCTCTGACGTCATGTGCAGGGTAGACCATTCATTTACATATCAAACTAACTGAAAGTAAAATACGAAAAAGTTGTAAAAGGAACAACTCTATCATTTTACGAGTTCTTTCATATTAGACAAACTTAATTTTTGTTGCCAATGTCCTTTAACTGAATCTAGAGTGCGGTATGCAGAGAAGTACATTTTACGGAGCTAAATTTAAAAAAGTGAATTACATATTCTGAGTGATTTTGGAGAGCATTCCACAGTTCGGCGGACCTAATAAAGATGATTTCCTGAAATAATCCTGATTATGTTTTATAATCAAATTATACTTGTTAAAGTCGTAACTTCGTCTTTTGTATTGTGACTTAAATGTACATATAAAACGAGTGTGTAGTATCCTATAAGCATTCCTGTGATTTGATTGGCTGCGAGAGCGGGTGTTTTTTAGATATTTAACAAGGATCACGGAATCCTGAATGTCAAAATATTTTTATGCAGATTTCCCCTTTATTTTCAACTGAAAAATAGAAAAGTAACACTGAAATGAATCCAGTTATGCTGGTAAAATGTGGTTTCATTTATTTTTCTTCTGATTAAACTCGATTTCTTCCTTTAAAGTGCCTATCCGGGGTTTGGAGATTTTACACATTCGTAATCGTTGGGTTCTACCAAGAAGAAATGTAATATATCTTGTTGTTCGAAAATTTCATCTTCATGCCTTTTTTCCCTGCTAAAGTTGATTTACTATTCACAGGAAATGACGTCAAAGCAGGGACACGCGAAGTCATTGCACATTAATTCAACAGTGAAATACAAAGGAAGTTTGGCTCTGAACATTAAACACACCTGTTTAGACAAAATTCGCTCAATTCCCAAACTTTCTTTGTATTTCACTTCTGAATCAATGTCCAATGTTTTGCGTGTTCGTCATTTCCTGTTAATAATAAATCAAATTTAGTAAGGGTAAAAGATATGAAGATGAAATTTTCGCACGACAAGATATTTTACAATTCTTCTCAAGATATTCCAAAGATCACAAGCATGTAAAATCCCCCAAAAACGGATAAGCAGCACGTATTATAGCAAATATGCCTAATCAAACTGATCAACAAACTGCCTTAAATGCTTTGGAATGGGGACCTTTACAAACACAGCGTCTAAAAGCCAAAGCAAAAATGATGTTCAAAGTTCTGAACAATATGGGGCCAAATTCCCTCCATGAGTTATTTACATACAAAGACGAACTGTTTCACTATAATCTTCGTGAAAGTCACAACTCAGTTTGTTTGCCGAATCCACGCACAAACTGCATGGAAAAGAGTTTTATGTTTGACGGAGCTGCGTTATGGAACTCCCTACCAGCTGACTTAAGAAAAAGTAAAACACGGTCCTATTTTGAAAGAAAAATCGCGACTCATGTTTTTTAACTACATTTTGTAAAATATAGAAACTATATTTTTGTAATTTTATATCACTGTATTATACTACTATTTGTTATTAACTGTATTACTATATAATATTTCTTGTATTTGTACTATAATTTTACACGCCTATCGTGGAAATCAGCATTTGCTGACGATATTAGCGTGGTTAAATAAAGTTATTCATTCATTTATTCACACACTTTTAGACTTTCTCCTTGTAGAAACAAAAATGAATATATTATTTACCGATTTTGGTCTGTTTGTACTGTATATCAAAGTATTTGCCATCGATCTCACAAATGATCCTCGTGCTGCGGCCTCGGGCTATTTCTGAGAGCTAGTGTAAATATCTTTCTATAAACCCATGTAATAAATACCAGAGTGTATCATTTCCACGATTAACGTCAAACTCATCCTTTTGAATTATTTTCAATTTCGATTTTATTTTTTTGCATACATGTACATTTTGCATTTTTTCAATTTAGTGATTGTGTGCTATCGACAAGAAGTACGCCATGCTGTGGTAATTTGTCGATGCCTGGAAAAGTTAACCCAAAGACAAAGAAATGTGAAATCGTTTGCAGCTGTGGTGGAAATGATCCGACGATGAAAGGAGTTGTGGTAAATATATAAATATTAAAAAGTTTATAAAAGAAACTTTGTTTTTGAGAAAACCGAAAGTTTTTGCATGAAATAACAAGAACTCTTAATTCCGATATTTATTTTCTACAGAAAAATGGATATATAATGATTTCTAAAATATATAATGTTTAATTGTTTGTTCTAGAATCAGTGAAAATGTCACACTTACTTACCTTGCAATTCCAACTAATAAATCGTACACATTTAATAGCTTTATGTAATGAAATAAAATCGAACGTTTACGGTTATATGTACACCATGTTTATTTAACGATAAAATTCGCTGAGCTTTCGTCCCGTAAACTCAGGACTTCGTCAGAGCGTGACTAAACCTGAACTGATAAAGGCAACTATTACAAAGTTATTTGTACACTTCAACAAATTACAACGAAATCGCTCGCGCAAGCATGTGCTTGCATGCGTCACCACAAAAACCGTTTTAAAATATATTTTTAAATTCAATTGAATTTATAACTTACATATAATAATTTATATTTATGTAAAACAAGACAACGACAAACATTTTCTTTTTGAACACCGACCAGTGTCTGACAATCATAACTACTGAATTACTGTTAAACGTGAGCTATATCCTTTTTCCTAGCTCAAAAATGGAAAATGTGAATGCGAAGAATGCCCCACAGGATCCACCAATTGTCAATGCAGAGATAATGGAGTAACGGTACGTTCAGAATAACTTCCGCACCTTTCTTTAATAATAATAATAATAAAGACGTATTAGGAGCATTATACAATAGTCTCAATGCTCTTACAACAATATATTGTTAATTTTACTTATAAAACTAATCACAGTTTCATTATAAGATAAAGCATACTACATATATTACCACTATGAACAAAAAACTATTAATTTTAAAAAAAGAAAAAGATCCGTTGGAATACGTAATAAGGCCACCAGGTTCTCCTCAGTATGAAGAACCCCGCGAAGAACCAAACAAACAAAAAGGATAACGTGGACTGTTCAGAGCAAAACCACGGCGCGTGTTTGACAATGAGCTTGCTTGACAATCATCCATGTACTGTATTGTCTGTTTCCCCCCGAGCTTCAGTAATTAATAGTAAATAAACACTCGCGTCATGAGTTTGTTATCGGGATTTACATGACGAAGCGAAGCCGAGCGCCGTATGTAATTTCGATTCCCTTGATCGTGAACGAGTGGATGTAAATCCCGACGACACACTAACAAAGAGTGTTTTAAGAATTGTAATGTTCAATCTGAGTGCGCTGCATACGAAGACAACGCTCGCGGTTCCATTTCTAATAATATACATGAAACAATTTCTGCATTCTGATTGGCTGAGAGCCGTGCAGAAGAAATAACAACGACATAAACCGGGACTGCATATGAACAGGCAAGATAGTTTTGGCAGACACCTGATGAATTGGGTTGTGGGCAATTCTATTGCTCATTATAAATTTACAGTATACATTCCTGCTTTGAGAGCTGCATCTGTATGCACACCCTGTGAATTTATAATGAGCAATAGAATTCATCCAACTCCTTTGTAGTTCATAGGTATTTATGGGAGATAAATCCATACGAAGAACAAACAACACCGACTTAACTATTAAATAATAAGTAATACTTGGTGTTTCACTCTATTAAACTGCGTGTTATAGGGATTTAGGTGAAGGAAAATTTAAATGTTTCCTAGATCAATGATACATCACAACCTGTAAATATTACAGATTTGTTAGAAAACCAGAACAGGAAAATTTATAAAGTTAAAATTTAAAGAGATTTCCTCTTTATGCAATTTGTTGCCAAAAAAGAAGTCTACCATCTATTCATTGAGGAAAATGACCAGTCTAAAGTCAACACAGAACATTTTAAATAGACTAAATAAATAGACTTATTTATAATCATAATTTATTCATATATGATGTAAATTGTTCCCTTCTTTTTATATATATTATTATATATATATATTATTATATATTTTTATTTATACGAAATTTTTATCTTTTGAATTAAAAAAGACTGATTATTATTATTCCAACACATAAATCCTATCCATATTCACTATAAATCCTTAGAATATTAAATAATATAGTTTATTACATTGATGTGGCACTGTGAAGTCCGAATACGGAAATGCTGCAATCGTATTGTTCGGACATGTTTCGTATCCAACCACTTAGAGCGTGATAATGTAGTTTATGGTTTATTTTTGATAAAAAGTAAATTTTTGACAAAATATGAAGTAGAAATGCGTTATGAACCATCTTACATATTTGGTTTTCTTAATTGTTCAGAAAAAAGGTTGTTCATGGACATCGCTTGTTCGGTCTGTACTAGAGAAATTTATTGAATTTATTGAAATTCACTGTATTTCAATACACCATTCACCAATAGTTTCAAATACTATAAACATATTTTGTGATAATTGTAATCACAAAAAAGCTTGTTTAAATCATGTCGTGGAATTTGCATTAATTAAAACCCCATTTCCTCTCTTTATCTTTAAAATATCCCATTCTTAATCAAAACGTAAAACCTTCTGATTCAGCAGTTAAATTTGAATTGAAATACAGTAAACACCCGCTATGAAGAACCTTCCACCTATAAGAACCTCAGGCTGAAATTAGGGATTTTGTGCCCCTCTCAATAAGAACCTGTTTGAGCCTGCTATTTGAAATAGGTTCTTAGCAAAGTCCCAAATGAGGATGACACCAACATCTGGTTGCAGTTCCTTATCTTTTATACAATAATGTACAATGCATTTACATGTTGATGTAGATCTCAAAATTCTAGTTCGGTACATCCAGTATTTCAGATCACAATAAATTATAGCCTGTTCAGTTTGCAGATGCTTACTGTTTTCTTATAGGGATTAAACAAACCATTAAAGAGAAAGTACTACAGTATACACATATTTCAGACATACAACAGCATGTCAGTCATATAACAGTGTACTGCTATGAGATGTAGCAGTAATAGAATTGTTCAGTGTTAAGGAAGATGTACCTTAATATTGTTATATACTACTGCTTAGTTAATTTCATCCATATCATCTCATTGACATAAGTGTTTATCAGTTACTGAATTGTGGCTTTATGGTTTATTGAGTTGTCTTTCTCCAGTTTTTTGCATGGTAAAATAATTACAAACCAATTTATAAGAACCTAACACCCTGATTTTTTGTCAGATATCAAATATATAAGAACCTATCCCTGCAGGCTGGTTTGGAAAAATGTAGGTTCTTCATAGTGGGTGTTTACTGTAATACGCTACCTAAGATTCGAGTATTATTTGATTTAATAATTATATCGACGTTGCGTAGTATTAATTGTGACGGCATAGTCAATGGAGGTATATGGCTGGAAACTCAACGAAAGGCTTTGTTCTATCTTTTTGTTCGCCTTTATGTAAATTTGTGCATGGTGACGGTTTAGTGAACACATTGTATTTTTGGTATATAAAGCAATCATCCAAGGCATGTTGTAAAACATGGACTGGACTGGACTGATAAAACATGGACTGATAAAACATGGACTGATAAAACATGGACTGATAAAACATGGACTGGTAAAACATGGACTGATAAAACATGGACTGATAAATCAGTCCATGTTATCAGTCCATGTTTTATCAGTCCAGTCCAGTGCAGTCCAGTCCAGTGCAGTCCAGTACAGTCCAGTCCATGTTTTACAACATGCCATCATCCAATGGCAACGTTTGGGTTCAATCGTTTACGGTTCAACCGTGCTGTTTAAGACCATGTTGAAAGGATTTTATGGCGAAGGAAAATTTCGAGTGTTGGAATACATACATTTTAAGACCAAAGCGGGACCAACCCTGCGATGCTAGTGCAGTGCTCTGACCGCACTGCTACGGAAGCCGTTGCCGAGAGCGTAGTCACGAGTTATGTATATATGGTGGTGGTAATGCCGGGATAAGATTCTGGTATATTATAGGTAATATTTGGCATTTCACTCGATCAAACTACATGTTGAAAGAATTTTTGATGAAGGAAAATTTCGAGTGTTGGACACTATAGTACGGTACGGTAAGTGATCCGGAGTATGTTGGCGTACCGTTGTGAAATTTACGTCTGAGGACAAAGCGAGGTTTTTCGTTAACATCAGCAGTTTTTTTACTACGCACATGCGTATTGCCCGACATATTTTACAAAATGGCGAAGCGAAAAGCTGATGTCAAGCCGTTTTCTTTTTCGCCGAAAGCTCTCCGCACTCGCGATTGCAGAGAGGTTTAATGCTTGCATACAACCATATAAACAGCTAAAATTATTAAAATTGCTGCTGATAAACAACCAAAATAACCTGGCGACATTTTTTCCCGCTAACATTTTAAACGCGTATGCATATGTTTACACTACTACGCTACGTTAAATTTGCCGTAGCGTAGTGATTTATATCCGGAGTGCTTGGCGTAGTGACTACGCTACGGCAAACCACTCCGGATTAGGCAGGTACAGTGTAAACACAACAAAGAAACGTATTGATTTTTTAACGGATCACTTACCGTACCGTACTAGTGTAAACCTGGCCTTAATATTAATAAACCTAAAACAAAAGGTTTGAGCACGGTGAGGTACCGTGCAACATAAATCGCAACTCATTTGTTTAACCGAATGGCAACCGCTTTGAATTTTATACACAACATTTTTTAGTCAAATACACAACATTTTTTAGTCGAGCATGAAAGGTCAGTGTGAAAGTGAAAAATGTCCAGATGGTTCCTGGAAACAGAAACGAAGTCAAGGCCTTCCAGAATGTCCTTGCACATGTGCTGATGGAAGTGAAAGAGAAATGACAATCGACTCAACATGTCCCGTAAGTATATTTCTCAAACTCATTAATAATTCTGGATGAAAATTCAAAAGAAATATTTAATGAGTACTCAGAAATAAGAGGAAGATTACGGCAAAATTTCGCTAACTTTAATCTCGATTTTCTCACAAAATATGGATTCGTTTGAGAAGCAACTTTTAACACTCGTATAACATTGCATGAAAAAATGGATTTACTCAAATTAACAACTACGCAAATATGGAGTAAATTGATTCAAATGTGCCTATGTTAAATGTAAAATTTCAATAAATTTGCTGCATATATATTTGCGCATATTGAAAATATGAAAAAATTACATAAAGTAATACCATGATTTACTCGGTTTCTTTTGTTCTCGCAGGGAAATTTAATCGCTAAATTCCCCACGTTTATTTGTTTGAAAACTACTCATGCATACAAATTAGGGAAAATTTCTAATTTTTCCTCATTCCTATGATATGCATGAGGGAAATTTAGTAGAACACAAAGGATTTCTTTGTCTTCTAATTTTCCTTCATTCAAATGCACGGGAAATTTAGTAGACAAAAACTCTGTCTCCAACCACGGGCTGTATAAGGTTCTCAAAGTTATCCTCGGCGATCATAATATTACAAACTAATACCATGACTTGTCGGGAAATTAGCGATTAAATTGCCCAACCACGGGCTGGATAAGGTTCTCAAAGTTATCCTCGGCGATCATAATATTACAAACTAATACCATGACTTGTCGGGAAATTAGCGATTAAATTGCCCTTCGCCTCGGGAAGATTTGTAAAAGTCCTCGGGCTTCGCCCTCGGACTTTCACAAATCTTCCCTCGGCGGCGGGCAATTTAATCGCTAATTTCCCTCAAGTCATGGTATTACTTGACTCGGCTTCGCCTCGTATTTTCAACCGGCTTGTCCAGTTAGAACTACTGTATTACGTATAAATATAGGACAATTTATTGCAATTAAATTAATAGGTAATATTTTACACCCGATTTTATTCCATGAAAGTTAAAGTTATAGGACAATGAGGTGGTGAGTAATTGTTATACTACAAAATTAGTAAGATTTTGGGATTTTTTTAAATATTTTTTGGGATTTTTGACGAAGTGTACGAAGATTTTCAGAGTAATTTACCCCTCAACTCGACCTACTCGATATTTGTAAATTATCGACCGAACGATTTTTACAATTTTCGTGGATATATCAATGGCTATAAAACGTCTATAAAAACACAGCTGTGCAGGTGGATTCTCCAATCCTGTTGACATCCTTTTCACTTTCGTTATTCTACTAAAACAGCCTTGTTTATCAACAAAATCGTTACATAATTTGCAAACACATAATTTCCCAGGCAACGCAACCAGGTGATAAATCAGACATAGTTTGACGCTACTCTGGCTTACAATGTTTTTTGAACGAAACTTTAAAAGTTACCGTCCATGAGCCAACGTTTCGACACTCCAATCTAGTGTCTTCATCAGGAGTGATCGTTGTAAGGTTAGGATACCTATATTTATACCCTCATAGAACCGATGATAACGTTATCTATTAAAGAGTGAGTGTCAGGGTAGTGCTTTGCGCGCTTAATTTCTTCTTGGCGGCCATTTTATGGGACCCCTATTTCAGTTCACAAACGAATCCGTCGATATTTGATCAATCCTTCTTATAAATTATCCATTTTCAAGTTTTCTAAGAAGTAAATATACCTGAGTGATCAATTATTGTGATATTTTTGTAAAATTGATCATTTACTATTGTAATCGTTTGATACATAGAAGCTGCTACGAGCGCTTCGCCTCCGAAGCGTAGAAGGCCAGGTTATGCTGCTGAAACAGCGCGAATAAGTTTGCGAAGGCAAGTGTTTGATGAGTGACTAGTAAAGAAATATATTTTGTTTCGTCTGATGTTTTGTTCATTTGAATTTGCAAAGATTCAGGAACTAAAACCATCCGGGCCAGCTTGTTCGTCAGAAACGGCTTTGCGCGCGGCCCGAGTGGTTCACAAACAAGCGAACCGCAACTGTTCAAATTGTCTTGAACATTAACTTCATAACGCCCCGAAGTCCGGATCGGACTCCAATTTCAACATTTCCAAATAAATCTAGAGTTCACATGCAAATTATAGTTCTAACGATGCGATGCACTGCAATCAATTCGTATGAAAACAAAAACACAAGCGCGCAAAGCACTACCCTGACACTCACTCTTTAACAAGATGCAAATGAGCTTCTGGTAATAGAACTCCACCACGTAGTACAAACTCTGAGAACGAAAGTTCGGTGATGGGTTTTGCGGTCGTTCCGTATATTCAAGGGATTAAGGAACAAATTGAAAGAATCTTAGGTAGTTTCAACGTAAAAGTTGCTCAAAAACCTTTCTTGACGATGGATCATATTTTTGCAAAACCTAAGCATCGTATTGCGAAGAAACAGAGGAAAGACGCTATTTATTCCATTCTGTTGACTTCTTTTTGTTATTCTAAAACAGCCTTGTTTATATAAAAAATGGTTTTCTTCTTCGCAGAAATCAAACTACAGAAAAGCGTAAGAAACATAACCCGTGGACATATTCTACTGACTCTTGTTGACCTTTGTCATTATTCTAAAACAATAGCCTCGAAATCTCTTTCTTCGTCATGAGACAAAGCAAAACTGGCAGTAATTTTGTTTCGCTCGGAGGTCAATAGTACAGGATATCCCGGGATTGAGCAACTAATCAAATTGGGCGAAAGCATAACTATTCACAAGTCATGCGATGCAGTACAAAATGATTGTTTTATGAAGCTTACTACTTCTCAAAACTACTAGCCTGCATGTTAGGAAACATGAAACAAGTCCAACACAATAACCTTGTTGTGTTCGTTAATTCATACTTTTACACACTGTTTCATATTTATTTTGCAGTGTGATTGTAAATGCTCAGATGGTAGTAAGGACACCATTGCTTCAGATGGCTCGTGTCCGTGTATTTGCCGTTGTAAAGGCTACCAGACCTCAACTACTGGTCCATCTGGATGCAAGTGTGAAGAAGATAGGTAAAAAGAAAAGCTAGCTGCCCAAATAATTAACAGTTATTGAACTTGGTTATCGCAAAATAATGTGATTTGTCAGTGCAGAGGCTAATAAATGATCTGCGAGCCACTGAAAAATCACCATATTTTACGATAACCGAGTTCAATAATTGTTTTATCATTCAATTTATTTTTTCAAGCAAAATCTAACAAGTCGTTTTCCAACATCTCGACAAAACGAGCCATGTTTACAGTTGTCGACAGCATTTACGCGCACGATCAGAATATTGTTTGCAGCAGAGCAACGTTGCTCAGTAATGCGCATGTGCAGCTTGTTATTTGCACGCAGTGATTTGCAGCTCACGTAGCTAATCATAATCAAGAGAAAAATAAATTGAATGATAACAGACATTATCAATTCAATTTTTCCTCCTGAGTACTTCCGGTGTCTCTCAAGAAGGGTCTCATCCGTCCATCTTAAAAAACTTGATAAAATCGACATTACAAACGTAGCACAACGGTTAATTAAAAAAAAGTTATTTATAATCTCTGTGTATTGTTTTAGGTGCCCATTGTGTTTTGATAACAAGGTCGCAATCTGGATAAATAGAAAATGTTTGTGTCGGGAGAAGTATGATTGTGGATTGCCTCCCGTCTGTGTTGATGGACGAAAAGGAGCAAAATGCTGGCAGCCTGACTGTGGATTGTGTAAAGGTAAGTGGTTGTGATTGGGTTCCAAGATGGGCGTGGATTTACAAATTTATTGCAAAAGTTAATATTAATTATTTAACAAATAATTTCCCAACGCAACCACGTGATATATCAGACATAGTATATATTAGTACAAAATAAACTAAATTAACCTAAATTAAAACAAACAAAACTAACTACATGCATGTTCTAAAGATTTATGCTGAAGGAAAATTTCGAATGTTTGAATATATATATTGTAAGACCAAACCGGGACTAGTTGCTAAAACTGCAACAGTGCGCTGGACTTTCCGTTGGAATTGAATCCGCGACCCTGTAGTATCCAATTCTTTGGTTTCCCGGCATCATAAACTCATCACTTTCAGTCAAAAGAGTCACTTTTTTCAATTACCGCAGCGGCAAGACAAATTACTCCGACGTCCAACGAAAGCAGGAAAAATGACGTCAGCATCGGAATTTTTCGCGCGCGGCGAGCGAAATGGAGAACGGCCTTTAAGCGAGCTGGTTGTTAATTTGGCGCGAAATTTACTATTAATCGAGAAATTGTGTGTCGTCACACGCGTAAAAGTGTTTAGAAGGTTGGGTAAAACTTTCTTTTTGCTTTTTTTAAATTTTTTTTATTAGATTCGCCATTATAACATAATATATTACGGAGTATAGATATTATGGCAGGGTAACCACAACAGCAAAATTCCAATTACTGCGGGCCCAAAAATTAAAAATAATAAAATTATTTGAAATGCTAACTACAAAACCTACAATAACAACAGAAATACCAACTAAAGATACTAATAACAGCAAGAAGTGGAACGCATAAGGCTGCGAGAGCAGTTACATTTTAAGCAGATTGTTTTGAATGTTCGAGGATTTTCACAGTTAAAAGTAGTTTTCAAAGATGTGAAATAGTATTTGAGCATAACGGATTTAAACAAGGCAAGGCTGTCCAAGTTTTTTCTCTTCGGTAACAAACCCTGCCTTAAATAATGAACCCTCCCTTATGTAGAAAACCTATAGGTACTTACCACCTTAAGTCCCTAATAAAGAGGTGGACGGATGGACAGTGGATATATGGACGAACGGAAGGAAATGCCATAATTATATACCCATATGGTCCTTAATGTGTTTAAAATACTGCAGAAATTATTTACATATACGTACTTTGATTTTTAGGGTGCAATGGAAACGGGTTTTGTACAACCAGTTCATCATGCAAGTCTCGATGTGTCTGCAATTGGTTTTGGGAAGGGGAATGCTGTGAAAGACGGCGACCAAGAAGGTGGTGGGGGGACCCACATTTGGAAACTCTAGATGGTTGGTATAGCGTTGAGATTGTGTGGAGATTTATCAGTTATGTATGCATGATTGCAGTGGAAGTAATGTAGGCATGATTGCAATGTCAATGATGTGTGCAGGATTGCAGTGTCAGTGATACAGGCAAGATTGTAGTGTCAGTGATGTAGGCAAGATTGCAGTGTAAGTGATGTAGGCAAGATTGCAGTGTAAGTGATGTAGGCATGATTGCAGTGTCAGTGATGTAGGCATTATTGCAGTGTCAGTGATGTAGGCATGATTGCAGTGTCAATGATGTAGGCATGATTGCAGTGTCAATGATGTTGGCATGATTGAAGTGTCCGTGATGTAGGCAAGATTGCAGTGTCAGTGATGTAGATAAAATTGCAGTGTCAGATGTTTAAAATGTATAGGCCAAATCTGTGCCGTTATATACTTTATTGAGTCGAGAAACATAAAGTTCCTAAACGTTAGTGCATGCGCACGGAATTTAAATAAAAGTTTCCACAATTATTATTATTATTATTATTATTGTTATTATTATTATTATTATTATTTTTATCATTTTTATCATAGGGTTCGAGTTTGATTATTTTGGCATTGGGGAATTCTGGAATTGTAAAAGTGTGGCTAATGATTTTGGTATGCAAATGAGATTCTATGCCTACAAAGGAGCATCGCTGATTGGTGCTGTTGCTCTTAAAGTTGGCGACAGTGTTGTAACCATAACAACATGCTCAAAATGCTCTTCCAGTGATTATCCAAGTCTTAGGTAAATGATAAAGTGAACCATGTAGGTATTGTTGAGCTATATCTTGCTGACCAAAAGTCTTGCTGACCAAAAGTCTGCGTGGAATATTTATAATTTAAGATATTCTCAAAAGCATGACTTCATGTATAGTAGTGTTATGGACAGATAACAACATAATGTTTGGGTTCTGGTATATTAAGCTCAGCCATTAGCCGCAGGGATGAGGCAACAAATAATTGTATCAACATGGGGGTTTACCAGATGAGCACGTATTAGATATTGCTATCATAAAGTCATGTACGTAGCAGAAATTAGAGTGGTTACCAGAAATTATCACCAGGGCCGTACATAGCGGGGGGGGCAGCAGGGGCAACTGTCCCTCCAGAAAAAAACAAGATATGTTTTTTATAAGGTTGATTATCAATTTATTATAGGTATTCAGACAATTATTTAATTTGAGTGCTGAAATGCGACGTAAACATAAATAATTCGTCTTGAAAATTTCAAATTTAAATGCATATTTTGGTTTCAACTTATGATTCCGTCAAGAGCGAACCGGCGACCATGTGGTATAAATAACCGCGTCTGCATGGTTGTTTTGATATTAAACTTACAAGACGTACTCTTTACTAGATAAGCAATAGGAGTAGAGAACATACCAGACACATGGCGTTTTGTCCATTTCGTTAACAATGGGCTTGCTTATCTTTAAAAAAGTCTAAATATTACCAGACCTTACAGATAAATTTTTTCAGAATGTTCCTCGCAAAAATAGCCGGAAATGCTCTTCTGGAGCTTTCAAAATTAAAATGTTTCTGGGAGGGGCATGCCCCCAGACCCCCCTAGAGAGGTCCCTGGCGAACACAAACTTCACAGAATTTGTCTTACTGCCCCCCTGCCAAAATAATCCTGCGTACGGCTATGATTATCACAACTGTCTTGCTACAGTAGGCATCAACAAGCCGGTCAGTTGTCTTAGGGCTTTTCGTATATGATATATCATATGATGTAAAAATAGAAGTGAGGTGTTAGAATGTAGTAGTATAAGAGAGAGGCGTATGGAAATTTTAAAAGGTGCCAAAATGTATAAATTTAAATTTGTTTAATGAGTCTAAATAGTTAAATGAATTTATCGTGTGGGTGTAGTGTGTCAAAGTTGAAAATAAACTTGCGCTCATATATTATGTTCGTTATCATGAAAACAATTTTTGAAGACAGTGATGGGCATATCATCTATGGAGTTTCCTACAACCTGTAGTTGCCTACTTGTGGCCTTCTCCATCCATGGAGTGGCACCATCATAATGAAAGCGAGGTTCCGTTGCCATCAAAATACGTCAGGAACGTATACGAATGATGAGATGGAGGGTAATTTTCGGTCGAGGTGGATTTTCACTTTGTAAATTATCTAAGTAAAACATGTTTCCTCTGAGCTTTGATTATAACATAATATAATATGGAATTTTGGAGTCACAAGTTACATGTTGTGTAAACTCAAATTATGTTAAATTTTCCTTTAGAATTGACGGTGATTATCAGTCCATATCCGATAGGAGGTTTATCCTGGCCAATGAGACAGTCACGTTGGACATACAAAAACCTGACAATATCACAAATAACAACGGAACATCGTTGATCGTGTTTGCCTTTCAGTACAAATCGGGTGGGTATACCGGATTTAGTTTTTAACGTTTTTTGTTTTTGAATGAAATATTATTTCTGACGAAAGCAAGCAGTATATGGCTGTATGCACTTTGTCAGACTTATCCCATATCTGATATCTTGATTATTTGTAAACATCGTCAACGTAAATTTATTTTATTTTATTTTAATAACTTTGCCATATACATTACAAACATAAATACAGACATTAAGACAATAGGCTGGGTAACCACAACAGCTAGTGCCAATTACTCATGCGGCCCGAAAACAAGTACGATTTAACAGTCACTTTAAAGATACACTAGCGATATACAACACACATTAAATACATAAAATTTACTAAGATATATACTAAAAGCAACACGATGGTGGGTTCGTAAAGCTTCGAGCTGTGTTGCATTTTAAACATATGCTTTTCCATGTTCGTGGGTCGCCTATGTCATATGTGTTGTTAAGTGCGTTAATGTAGTAGAGAGAAAACTGCTATTTTGCGGCGTAAATTTGGATAAAACTCGTTTTTCTGCAAGATATGAAAAAAACCCTTAAAATTGACTTTCCATTTCGCAAATAATTGATTTTTTTACATTTAAAGTGCAAATATTAAAACAGTTAACACAAATATGAAAAATAAATAAAAATTGCCAGTAAAAAATTGCCAGTTACTTCGGTAAATATTTTATTCAAGTGAAATATATAGGGTTTTGTGTAAATACAAAATTAATTTGACTTTTAAATAAAAAATTTTTTTGACAAGAATTGGCATAAAATGAAGGTTTTTGTGATATTTCAACATCATATATTTGCAATTTCCTAAATTTTGTTTTTTTTCTGGAATTTTGTAAACAAATTTAGTAAATTCCGCAAAATATGGAAATTATAATAAAAAACAGTACTTTGGATTTTTCCAATATTGTTTGGAACGCGTTCTGAATAATACCAAAGCATATATATTACATATTCCTGAATTTTAGTCACATTTTCATTTCCTCGTATTTTATATTATTTATTTTAATCTTTTCCACTGTAACCAGATGTAGACAATGTACCTTGAAGTTTCAAAAAATAGCTTTATTTTTTTATGAATTAACTGTCAAACCAAATCGTATAACAGGTGTTACAGTTTCGATAAATGTTGGATACAGTCCAAAAATGGCTCGCCAGTACATCAATGTTCAGTTCGCACCAACCGCCTCGTTTATGCAACAGACGGAGGGAATTTGTGGCTTTATGGACGATGATTCAAGCAATGACTTGATTGGACCAAGTGGAGAAATATTCAGTGATCCTATCATATTTACGGATTCTTGTAAGTTTGTGTTGTTTTGCATGAGCTGTGCTACACTATGTTATATGCTATACTTTGTGTTGTGTTACGCTGTGCTGTAACGCTGTGCTGTACTGTGCTGTGCTGTTGCTGTTGCTGTGCTGTGCTGTGCTACGCTATGCTGTGCTCCATCGTGCTGTTCGATGCTACGTTGTGTTGTGCTGTGTAACGCTGTGCAACTCTGTGCTGTGCTACGTTGTATTGTGCTAAGCTGTGCTGTTCGATGCTGTCATGCTGTTCTGTACTGTGCTGTCATGCTGTTCTGTACTGTGCTGTGCTCATGTGCTACCATGTGTTGTACAACTGTGCTGTGCAACTCTGTGCTGTGCTACGTTGTATTGTGCTACGCTGTGCTATGTAACGCTGTGTTGTGCTATGCTGTGCTCCATCGGCATCGTGCTGTTCGATGCTGTGCTGTTCTGTGGCTGTACTGCGCTATGTTACGTTGTGTTGTGCTGTGTAACGTTGTGCAACTCTGTGCTGTGCTACGTTGTATTGTGCTAAGCTGTGCTGTTCGATGCTGTGCTGTTCTGTACCGTGCTGTGCTCATGTGCTACCATGTGTTGTACAATTGTGCTGTGCAACTCTGTGCTGTGCAACTCTGTGCTGTGCTATGTAACGCTGTGTTGTGCTGTGCTGTGCTGTGCTATGCTGTGCTATGCTGTGCTATGCTGTGCTGTTCTCTCTACTGCGCTGTGCTACCTTGTGTTGTGTTGTGTTGTGTTGTGTTGTGCTGTGCTATGCTATGCTATGTAACGCTGTGTTGTGCTATGCTATGCTATGCTTGCTATTCTGCACTGTGCTGTGCTGTGCTACCTTGTGTTGTGCTGTGCTACGTTGTATTGTGCTACGTTGTATTGTGCTACGCTGTGTTATGTAACGCTGTGTTGTGCTATGCTGTGCTGTTCTCGCTACTGTGCTGTGCTTGTGCTACCTTGTGTTGTGTTGTGCTGTGCTACTCTGTGCTGTGCTACGCTGTGCTATGTAACGCAGTGTTGTGCTATGCTGTGCTGTTCTCGCTACTGTGCTGTGCTTGTGCTACCTTGTGTTGTGCTGTGCTATACCTTGTGTTGTGCTGTGCTACCTTGTGGTGTGCTGTGCTACGTTATATTGTGCTACGCTGTGCTTGCTATGCTGTGCTGTGCTACACATCACAACGTAGCACAATACAACGTAGCACAGCACAGAGTAGCACAGCACAACACAAGGTAGCACAGCACAGCACAACACAACACAACACAAGGTATAGCACAGCACAGCACAACACAAGGTAGCACAGCACAGTACAGAATAGCAAGCATAGCACAACACAGCGTTACAACAACACTGCGTTATGCTGTGCTGTTCTCGCTACTGTGCTGTGCTTGTGTTACCTTGTGTTGTGCTGCATGTGCTACTCTGTGCTGTGCTACATTGTATTGTGCTACGCTGTGCTATGTAACGCTGTGTTGTGCTATAATTGCTATTCTGTACTGTGCTGTGCTACCTTGTGTTGTTCTCTGCTACCTTGTGTTGTGCTGTGCTACCTTATGTTGTGCTGTGCTACCTTGTGTTGTGCTGTGCTACCTTGTGTTGTGCTACCTTGTGTTGTGATGTGTAACGCTGTGCTGCGCTATGCCGTGTCTTTTCTGTGTTGTACTGTTGTTGTTTTTTTTCAATTTTGTTTTGTATCTATTGTTTTGCTTTGCGATTTCGTGATGAGGTTTGTTTTCATTCACTTCTGCTCAACCCTTGATTATATTTGGGATACTCATTTATATCTAGGGCGTGTGAATACTACTCACGAAGGTTCAGGATTGTTAGGATCTTGGTCCTGGAATTCCTCAAATTTTCACGCTGACGATGTAATGGATGAGTCATATACCGATGCCAACCACAAACCGATATACACATTGGACGCTTTACCAAAGGAAATCGTAGAGGTAGGCCACCATAACTTTGACGTCACACTGCATAATAACTACTGAAAAGCCTGTATATCTTTGGGATTATTAAATAAAATCACTCGAAATGTAACTTCGTACGTTTAGTATCACACTTGCATAATCTCAAAGTTATACAGGCTTCTTAAATAAGTCAGTCATCATGCAGTATGGCGTCAAAGTGAGGACATTTACATATCAAACAATATTTACAATATCATTCATATATCAAGATCGAAGTCAGATATAAAAGAGTTGTAAACGCCAACATTATAATTTCTATGTTTCTTTACAGTAAAAGAGTTTATTTCAAACTGAATTTTTCACTACATAAACACTTTATCATTTTTCATCTACACTTGGTTGATACGGAAAAAAAATGATCTTTCTTCTAGAGAGCAAACGCAACTTGCATGGGACTTGGGCTTGAAAACAACTTGCTCTACAATTGCATATTTGACATTTCAGTGACCAACGATAGCTCTTTCTTGGAACAGCAAACTCTAAAACGAGGTGAGCAAAAACCATTAATTATTTTCCATCTCTTCATCATTATTGTTTTGGTTTATGGTTTATGTAATATATGAACAACGAGTTTGAGTGTTTCATCAGGGGATCCAAACACGAGAAAACATGATGAAAACACGAGCGCGAAGCGCGAGTGTTTTTATTGTTTTCGAGTGTTTGGATCCCCTGATGAAACACGATAAACGAGTTGTTTATATGGCTTCTCAATCGAACACGGATTTAATTGGATGTTTACTTAAAACGCATTTGAGAACAAACCCTCATAGGATTGAACTCACGAGGGTGTGTAAAATTTATTCAGAAAATTAACAGACTCTGTTTAGTTGAGGATGAGCGAAGACGGAGGCAGGTCGTTTCGTTCTCCAAAAAATGAATTAGTAATTAAGATCTCAGCAATTAGATCAAAACCGGGTTTGATCTAATAATTGTGGTGGTATATGATTTTTACGTGTTTTACTCGAGTATCCAGCCTCAGTCATGTGATAAAATAAAGTGATTTCATTGGCTAATTGGCTCATGAATTATTAATGAGTTTGAGAAGTAGTAGTTAAAACATGAGCGGCCGATGTTTATGGGCAGTAATATCACGTTTGCGAGTTTTCCCTTTGTCTTAACGGGTTGATTTAATCACTAATACACCCCGATTGAAGTTGTATTAGAACTAATACGACCGCGGCAAACCGTGACGACAGGTAGTATTACACTAATACGACCTAAGGTGGGATGAACCCCAGTAGAATTATCAATGTAAAACGTCCTGCCATCTCGAAGTATGCAAAGACTGCCGCACCCTTTCGGGAAAACTCGCAAACGTGATATTACAAAGTAATATCATGAAATGAGGCGTATTAGCTATTAAACCGCGCCCGCTCGATTCGGGTCATTTAGTAAAATTCCCTCGGGCCTTCGGCCCTCTTGAATTTTACTAAATGACCCTCATCGAGCGGGCGGTTTAATAGCTAATACGCCTCATTTCATGATATTACTTATAATTATACCGCAATGGCGAGCAATGCAACAGGCGAGCCGTTGTAACTGCCCGTAAACATCGGCCGCGAATATTTTAACGAACTTGTAAAATGAATAGAATATATGATGCATACTTTGTTTGAAAGTTGTAGAAACGGTACAAACAAATTATTTTAACTTATCACCTCGTGTGTTAAAGTGCTGATTAAATACTAATTTATTTTGAATTTTCTTTGAATTATTGATGAATTCTACTTGCTATTTACAACATGATCGGAAGTGTTGTATCGGAAGCTCGAGCCAAAGGCGAGGTTGACACGCGAATGCATGTAAACGTTCATATTCATCGAAAATTCTAAAGATATTAAATGATTGTGGCTGAGAAAATCGAATGAAAAGTTTATGTAAATCAGCAGAATTTTTTAGCAGATATACAACCTCCGTCATGCTACTTATTTCTAAAAGAGCCTCTAAAATAAGTATCTATCATGCGGACGCATCCGAGAAGTAATTGGTTCATATTACTAAATTATCACAGCTTGTTTGTAAATTTAGTTCAATTTGAATAGAGTCGAAATACTATCGTATTTGTTTTTGCGTCTATAATTGTTGTCTTTTCAAATCTTGGGTTCTGAAAATGTCACTATCTTTTGGTATTTCATTTTGTTTTTCCCAATATTCCTGTTTATCTATTTGTATATATAGGTTGTCCAAACGAGTGCTCTGGTAAAGGTCTTTGTGACAACGCTACGTGTAGCTGCCTTGATGGTTGGTCTGGCAAAGACTGCTCTGTTGGAAAGTGTGGAAATTGTTCGCGCGGAAAATGCGAAGGAGGTTTCTGCCAATGTGAAGTTGGTTGGGAAGGAGTGGCGTGCGATCACCAAGCAACCTGTTATGATGTTGACAACTGTACTTCACCACTTCATGGAAAGTGTCTGACAACCAATAAATGTTTATGTTATCCAGGTTACATTGGTAAGCACTGAACAGGGCTCCACTTAAACCAGCTATGCTGAGTTGGACATCCCTGATTAAATATTGTTTCATCATCATCATCATCATCATCACTGTTTCCCCGTATTCAATTTTCAAAGAAAACTCTAAAATCGTTATAATTGCATTTTGAATAATTTATATAATTTAATTTAATCAGATAACTTGAATGGCAATTTTACAAACTAGAAAAGTTGGAAAATTGAAAAACTCAAGTTACAAAAGTGATAAGTTAAATTAAAATACTTAAAAAATAAGTACAGTTCAAACTAAGTGATTTACTAGGACTATATACAATTAAAAGCAACTATCCCACATCTTAACACATGTCGGTAAGAAGCTATTGCTAAAACGTTTCGTTCTACATTTAAATAATGGCAATTTACGGGCATCACGGAAGTTATAATGGTGAACAACGGGTTCAAGCAACAAGTCTCTTAGTTTGCTATCGGTTTTCAGGCTACTTTCATAGAAAGACCGGCATAAAGACTCCCTTCTGTCGAAGAGAGTCGATAGGTTCAGCTCGCGTAGTCCTTGACTGTATGATAAGTGTGGATGGATTATTCGAACAGCACGCCGTTGTATGTCCTCAACGCAGTCTCTCAACAATAACGTCAAAGAGAAGTGCCACACAGGACAGGCATATTCGAGTACATGCAGGTCTAACAAAATAGCAGAAAACGAAACGAAGATCGCCCGAAGGAACACCGCTCCGCTTTAACGTCCGTAGAGCATGAGCGCTTGCTAGCTTTAGAGCATATATAATCGATGTGCTTTCCCCACTTAAGGTCAGATGATAACACGACGCCCAGCAGTTTAGTTGTCTGTACAGCCTCCAACGATTGACAGTTGGTAGTAAGTGGTGGGAGCAATGGCTTGTTCTTGAGGAATGAATGATCAGTGAACTCCTTGTCTTTTGTACGTTCAGTTTCATGTTATTGGCAGACGACCACTGGGTAATATTGTAAATCTCCTGCTGCAGAGTAGATGAATCAATAGCGGTTGCGGATATGACATCGTAAATCGTACAGTCGTCCACATACTTATAAAGAGGCAGCGCGGTAGACATATAACATATAACAAAATAATTCGCATATAACAAAATATCGTGGATCAACCCATTTCGAAATCGTTCGTCATCTTTTAGTGTAGGTCTATACCGCGATCGACGTGTACAATTGCAAGCATTGTGGACGTATATAAAACCACGATATTTGCCAGCGACATTACTGACCAATAACTATGTCTGTGAATGTGTTAACTTGTCCAAGAGAGAACACTTGACTTCGAACAGCTTGATCAAACGAAAGAAAGCAGAGTCGAAAAATCCAATCACATCAAATTGCAAGAAAGCCTAGCACTCATCCCGCTCAGATAGTCAATTAAATTACAAGAAAGTCTAGGATTCCTCCCGCTTAGGTAGTCAATGAAATTACAAGAAATCCTAGGATTCCTCCCGCTTAGGTAGCCAATCAAATTACAAGAAAGCCTAGGATTCCTCCCGCTTAGGTACTGTAGCCAATCAAATTATAAGAAAGCCTAGGATTCCCCCGCTTAGGTAGACAATCAAATTATAAGAAAGCATGGGATTCCTCCCACTCAGGTAGCCAATCAAATTACAAGAAAGCCTAGGATTCCTCCCGCTCAGGTAGCCAATCAGATTACAGGAAAGCCTAGGATTCCGCCCACTCAGGTAGTCAATCAAATTACAGGAAAGCCTAGGATTCCTCCCACTCACGATTGATGAAAACAGCGGACGTGAAAGAGTCAAGTTTTACGATGCTGTGTGAAGTTTTACGATGCTTTATTTTTTCAGGCCTAAATTGCAGTGTCAAGACCACTTGTTACAATGTAAACAATTGTTCTTCACATGGTGTCTGCATTGATGTCGATAAGTGTAAATGTGACGGTGGCTGGAATGGTACCACGTGCGAAGAACTGTCGTGTAAAAAACTGGGATATTGTTCAGGTTTGCATACTAACTGTTGTTTGTTTGTTTGTTTGTTTGTTTGTTTGTTTGTTTGTTTGTTTGTTTGTTTGTTTGTGTGTGTGTTTGTTTGTGTGTTTGTTTGTGTGTTTGTTTGTGTGTTTGTTTGTGTGTTTGTTTGTGTGTTTGTTTGTGTGTTTGTTTGTGTGTTTGTTTGTTTGTGTGTTTGTTTGTGTGTTTGTTTGTGTGTTTGTTTGTGTGTTTGTTTGTGTGTTTGCGTGTTTGTTTGTTTGTTTGTGTGTTTGTTGTCGCTTATTTTTATTTTTATTGTTGTTTTTCTTCTATTGTTGATTACTTACTAGAGTTACGTACTGATATTTTCTATTGTAGTAATTTCTAAATTGAAGGTTGTTAGCTATAGTTTGATATTGTACAGCTTTATTATTATACTCAAAATAATGATGATTTCTAACGTTTTCATTAAAGGGACACACCACCCCCAAACAAGTGTTGCTTAAATGAAAGTTCTTTGTCACCATATATTAGAGTAGGTATTAGTTTTCTTCCAATCGTTTTAGTTTTAGAGAAATTTGGCTTTGTTTATCGTATTTTTGTAAATTAAAGGCCGCCATTTTTGTTCTGATTGCGGGCGAATGCGATCGCTCCCATTAATTTTTGACGTCATTGAGTGATAGAAACACTTTGAAAAGAAATCCTTCACAATAGCGTGAATAGGAATCCTGCACAATAGACTAAGACCACGTTATTGTAATGCTATTGTGAATGGTTTCTTTGTGTAGTGTTTCTATCACTCAATGACGTCAAAAATTAATGGCAACAACCGCATTCGCCCGCAATCAGAACAAAAATGGCGGCCTTCAATTTACCAAAAATACGATAAACAAAGCCAAATTTCTCTAAAACTGAAACGATTAGAAGAAAACTAATACCCATTCTCATGTGAGGCGACAAAGAACTTTCATTTGAACAACACTTATTTTGGGGGTGGAAGTGTCCCTTTCTTACTTTGTAGAAGGAAAGTTCGCATTTTTTTCTTTCAGTCCATTGTGTTGCATTTGATACCTGTCAGTGTAACACTCGGCTATCCACAGAGTAGTTTCATCAGGTTTATCCGGGTGTGACGTCACCAATTTCCCAGTTAATTAGTAAAAGTATTACAATAAGATGGCGGATGACTGGTTAAAATTAGTGCTGTTGTTTTGTAACGGAGTAGATTTGTTTATTTAGATTACCTTGAAGTGGTACTACGATCAAATTTTTACCTATCGATATTTTTACCTATCGATATTTTTACCTATTTATAAAGCAGAGCTGCTAAATATTACTCGGTCGAAACCGTTTTGCGATTCGACGATGGCAAGCATTATTTTTCTGACTCCGAATCTGGAGTTGTTATGTCCGCCATTAATAGATCATGTTCCTGACCAGCGTAAGGAAGTGACGTCAGACTGTCAACGCGAAGACTCTACATGGCTAATTCTTCAATAAATCCATTGTGAGTCTGACGTCACAAACAATATTACCTATTGAAATTGCGGTCTCACTTGGAACACGTTCTTGGTAATGGTGGCTAAATAGTAGTGATCTCAGAGCTCAAAATATTTACTTCAAAATACCATTTTTTGGTTGTTTTTTTACATCGATGATCACTTTCGACCCTGAAATAATATTCTATGCTAAGGAAAATCTAAAAAACGGGGGCGAATTTTCATCGTAGTGCCAATTTAAAGGTTGCTATTGTTTGATATTGTACAGATTTATTATTATAGTCAACATAATGATAATTCCCATCGTTTTCATTAATCGGGAAAGAGTATTTAGAACATCAAGCTTTTTACTTCGTAGTAGGAACGTTCGCATATTTTTTCTTTCAGGTAATGGCCACTGTGTTGCATTTGATACCTGTCGGTGTAGCACCGGTTGGACTGGGCCTAGCTGTGCGATCTATGATTGTAAAGAACTCGATCAATGCTCAAAGAATGGCCAATGTGTAGGACCCAACAAGTGCGACTGTTTCAACGGTTATCAGGGTATCAACTGCAATTCTTCGCTCAACTGCAGCTCTCTTGGAGACTGCAACCAAAACGGAGTTTGCGTACTTAACAAAGAACTACAAAGCATCTGCAGGTAAACAAGTTTAACTCTTTCCTGTCCGGCTGAAAAACATCCAAAATTGAACCACCTCTTTGTTCTATTGATATCTCTGGAAATAACCATAACTGTTGCGAAAGCTATACATTTTCAGAAAACCCAATAAACCGGTTTACCAGTGCTTTTAAATTTCCCGAACAAGACACATTATATTAATATAAATTGGCATTAATTATCATAAATCAGGTTGAAAAACTTTCATTTTTCTAGAAAAGCCCATCTTTCATGATGCTCATGAAAATTCAAAATGCCACCAAATCGCAGAGTTTTTTAAGAAATCAAATCAAACTTGGCGTCTGAGTGGATCTCGTGTGCCTGGCGCTCGTCAAGTTTCAATTTTTAATTTTGCGTTACCGTATGCCGTGTTTTTCGATTCACAACTTCATCAATCTTATACGACCGATTTTGACTGGGCCAGACGGGAAATATTTAATACTGGCATTGCTCACGTAATCACATGATCCACCTTACTGACACTGACTCGCTGAACGCTCTCTTTTATTTAATACTCCACACGCATAGGCGGTGGAACAGACACCCCACCTCCCAAAAAGGCACAAATTATACATATTAAATAGGTATCTATCGAGACCTACCGACTAGCTTCTATGGTGAGAGGCTGAGAGCACAGTGCATGCGTGGAGTACTATATCAGTAATTTATGGAAACAAATGGGTTTTAAAATTGAGAGGGTTCGATTCCCGGTTGGGGCAGTCACTTTTTCCACTCTATATACAAGTATGTGTACTGCATGAAAAAATGGATTTACTCAAATTTATAACTGCGCAAATATGGAGCAAATTTATTCAAATGTTACATTTACTATACGAGTAAACATGGTAAATGCCGCATTTGCTTCATATTTGCTCAAAAGTGAGCAAATGTGGCATTTACGAAGTTCCTATGGTAAATGTAACATTTCAATAAATTTGCTCCATATTTGCGCATATTGTAAATTTGAGTAAATCCATTCTTTCGTGCAGTCGCTTCGCTACTTTGGTAAGTGCGCTCGAGAGGCCTTGCTCCACGTTATGGTTAGATGCGATGTATGCCTGTTGTGGTCGAGTGATAGCATGGAATTTAATATGTATATGGAGAAATCACTGACTGTTCTGACCGTCTCAATAGCTCAAAGGTTAGAGCGCCGAAACGTTGATTCGGAGACCAGGGTTCGATTCCCGGTTGGGACAGTCACTTTTATCATATATATGTATTTGACTGTATTAAATCCTCTCTAATATTAATAACTATAATAATGTACTTAAAATGTACTTTTGAACTTGTAAAAGAAACTGGTGGGAGTGCCAAGTGCCAAAAAATAAAAGCCAGAAAAACGAGAACGATTTGACATATAGGGGTAGCAAAGAGCATGTGTTTTCGAAGTGGAAAAAAATTAGAAAATCATAATGGGGATTATTTAGATTATATCTTATAGAATATGTTCTTTTTCAGCTGTTATTTTGGATACACGGGATCCAACTGCAGCCAGTATGATTGCTCTGGTGTTAAGAACTGTTCAGAAAGAGGAACGTGTGTCCAGCCCAACCTGTGTGAATGTAGCGAAGGATATGAAGGAGAAACTTGCTCAAATTTCACCTGTGAAAAATTCAATCATTGTTCAGGTTTGTATTCTAAAGGATTTTTAATACCATATGTGTTTGGTCGCCTTATTTAAAGAATGAAACATGTGACATTTTTACATCTCTTTTAGAAGAAATAGCGGTTTTCTGTTGAAGTTTTCCAATTATTAGTTGTTGAGTTTCATACGTACATGCATTAAAAATTAAAGTGATAATTTTTTTAGATGATTTAAAAGATATAATGTCATATAGCCTCAACAACAACAATGACCATTTTGTAGTTGTTGAGTCTATGACGTCAAAAGCTCTCCTCGACTCATTCTTCTTGCACTCAGCCACTTCAATGGCGGCGCTCCAAAATACAAACTTCACACGTAAAGTATAACCTTTCTTTCAAAGAATTTTGACGTGAAACTCTGCACGATTACTAATTACGATTATATCTTTGAGATTATGTAAAAAAATTAGGAGAAATGTTTTCATCGGATAACCACTTTAATTGTCACGTGACCGGCGCTAAGCGCAACAACAAGAATATGATATGTAGACAAAGCTGTTAGCTGATCTCGAGTTAAACTGTATATTTATTTTTTGGATCTTCGTGGGTATGTATATCTTCATTAAAGGGAAAATGCCATCTTTCTTAGCCATATAATAATATTAGTTAATCACCAAATTTATATTTTCATAATCAGAAATTATTTGGCTTTCTTGATTGAAAATTTGAGATACACAACATTAAAATTCGCAATACTAGCCAATTTCAAAAAACCCTCATCATCTCCGTAAGTTATTAAAACCCTTTCTTCAGCATAAAAATGAACAGAAAATTTAATTTGACTTTTTGTGTTAAAGGGCGTGGTTCCTGCATCAGGTTTGACGAATGCTCCTGTCCTACTGGCTGGAGCGGTCAATCATGTGACACTCCAAACTGTGACGCAGTCAACAATTGCTCATCCAATGGTACCTGCGTTGCCCCAGACAAATGCGAATGTTACAGTATGTATGACGGGGAACGGTGCGATCAAAAGATTCAAAGCAACCTCAACAGTCCTGTATTTAGTAAGAGTATTTACAACGCAACTGTTATGGAGAATAATCCCAGCAGATACCACGTGTTAACAGTGGTTGCAAATGATAGTGATCACGGGAGAAGTGGAAACGTTAAATATTATTTGGTCGACAACTCCATTGCTTCTAATTACTTTATCATCGATGGAGTAACAGGAAGAGTATTAACGACAGAGGTGTTTGACTACGAAATGTTATCGCAAAATACGTTTACTTTCACCGTTTCTGCAACCGACGATGGTTTACCAACACGGGGTACAGAAGCAACTGTTGTGATAACCATTGAAGACCAAAACGATAATTGTCCAACCTTCAACATGATACCATCCAGTTATAATGTGCCACTAAAAAGCAAAACAAAGTTTGTTATCGTGACAGTCAAGGCTAGTGATATCGACAGCGGGAAAAACGGACAGATTGAGTACAATATAGACAAAGAAACGAATCCGGATGGATTTTTTGAAATAGGAAAGGACAGTGGGAAACTGTTTGTAGACCAAGCTCTTCAACCAGGCAAATTTTCCTTGACAATAGTGGCTCGAGATCTTGGTGATCATCCTTGTATACGAGATATGTTTCTTACAGTTGTTGTCGATGCAGCTATAATTATTCCCACGTCTTCTTCTGTAACCACAACCTTTACTAGTATCGTTAGCTTCACAAGTTCCTCCGTTAGCACTAATATGGTCGAGCCTTCAAAAACGACACCATCACATACACCATCTCCCACTGTTACCAGCTTTACCAGCGTATTTTCTACCATATCATTAACAAGTACTCCAACACCATTCAAGTATGTGAAGATTGCTGTCCGACTGACGAACAAGGCATTTACTACTGATCTTCAACATCGTTCAAGCGATGCCTACCGAAATTTGAAAGACGAGTTAAACAATACTTTAATACCGAAGTTCGAGCAAATCGAAGGATTCCTGAAGATTTCTTCGGTGGAGTTTAAAAACGGCAGTGTCATAGCTAAACTTTCGGTTACATTTTCAGGATCGGATAACAAAGATTATGCTAATCTATTGAGGAAAACGATTATCGACGCGACAGACTCGAAGGGTAATATCGGTCAATTGACTTTTGACATCTCATTCTTGGAAAGATCTCCGGGGAATACAACGAATGCGCCTGACGATAACAAAGATGATCTCTTACTCCCAGTTAGCATTATTTCTATCATTGGTGGCGTTGTATTTCTGATCATAATTGCTGTAGTGTTAGGAGTAAGTATGAACTTTATTTTATATTATTATTCATTTTTTACTTTATTTGAATGAACTCCGAAAAGGAATATTAGGAATGCTAATTTAGATCTCTTTCATATCTCGCGTCGTTCTTTTTGAGATATGGATCAATTACTTGTAAGAAATGCAGATATGATACATAACAGATCAAGCAGACACTCCAAAATAAACTTCGTTTGTCCTCATTACAAGCGGGAAAGTGAAGGTGGGAGAACTTTCCAAGTAATAAGGACGAAATTCTGGAACAGCATACCAGCTATACTATTAGAACTAGGAATTACTATCGCAAGTGAAGTGCTGCCTCAGAAGGCATGGGACATGGGTAGGCTAATTTTTGATAAAATTTCGAGAATAAATCCTGGGGATGATTATATACATTGTAAAAGACATACTGTAGCATGTACACATTTTTTCAATTATTTTAATTACATTCAAATACAACAGACTTAAATTACAAATAACTATCACTTATCTGAATACATTTGGCAAGGCTTAAACTACATACATTATGACTATGTAGTTGATGTTTAGTAAACTAATTTATGATAAATCACTGCCACTATAAATCATGCTTCTTGATAGGCTATCAAATACTCTCGAACGATACAAATAAGAAACATACAGCGATTGCGTTTGTTATCGAAATATCTGGATTCTTGTCCACAGGCTATCAAATTCTCTCGAACACATACAGCGATTGCGTTTGTTATCGAAATATCTGGATTCTTGTCCACAGGCTATCAAATACTCTCGAACGATACAAATAAGAAACATACAGCGATTGCGTTTATCGAAATATCTGGATTCTTGTCCACAGGCTATCAAATACACTCGAACGATTCAAGTAAGAAACATACAGCGATTGCGTTTATCGAAATATCTGGATTCTTGTCCACATGCTATCAAATTCTCTCGAACGATTCAAATAAGAAACATACAGCGATTGCGTTAAAAGCGTTGAGAAGCAATCTTTCTGTAGTCAAATATAACTTTTCCCTAGTAAGTGCCCCCCCCCCCCCCCGTGCCCCCCCGGAAACTGCGTCCGGACAGACTAAATTCGAACAAATCGAGATATTCGTCGGCTATACATAGTTCGGCAAAGAGACTGAGCACGAGTTACGTCAAGAATAGTGTGCTGCCTCCCTGAGGGGAGGCAGCAATTATTAATTATTTTAAATTCGTAAATACTGCAGCCAGAGCTTCTCGCATTCTTTTTTTTTCGGAATCATAAATAGGCCGTTTTCTGCATTGCATTATTCTGTGCAGACAGGGAAGGGATTTTGATTGGTTTAAATAATTCAGGATAACTTAGAATATTGCACTTATTATTTTCAATTGTTATTGTTCAGTTTCAGAGTTGATTTTGAAAAATAAATAGAAATTTATCATGTTTGCATTGCAGTTTGGGAGAACTCTGACAAAGCAGCTTTCAGGAGCTTTCATGATATCAAAAAAATGAAAATATTTAATTACTCTTTTAGTATTGTGTTTACCTCGACATCACAGCTGACAAAAACCTTATTTACGAAAATCGTGCTTACGATGTCGGCCATTTAGTCGCTGATGCTGTTTTCAAGGAAGCCAGCAGTGGTCCTACTGAGACGACGTTTTAAAAGAGTTGAGGTGTTTCATCGTGGCAATAACTGTTGGTATTTTCGTATCTGTTTTTCGTTGTGGTGTGTTGTAGATGTGAAATAGCCCATAGTATTACCTCGAAATATTATGTTGTACACCGTTGTTTGTTATAGGTGAACGTCATAACTGCCACAATCTCTTGTTATAATTTGAGCATGCAAACATATGTGGTAATAATAAAAAATAATATGTTGTATACATCTAAGGACAATATATACATAGTTGTAGTTTTGACTTATTGGAGTGACACGATTTAACTTAGATTTTGTTTGATTACAATGCAAACTTTGATTATTAAAGCTTTTGTTCAATAAGTTGCTTCTTAGGCAAGCTATGTTTGGTAGGAAAAAAAATCTCGCTAGTATACGTCTAAATTGGTCGGCACTATACATCATGGTCGAAATCACTGATCTGCCAAAATGACTGGATCGAGCACCCATTGTTCGATGCTGTGAAAAATGAAGCCAATACATTTCGCGGCGGCCATCTTGAAGAGACCTGCACCTGTGTAGTTTGTGTCACAGAGCCGCAGTTTCTGTCACAGAGCCGTAGTTTCTGTCACACAGCCGTAGTTTCTGTCACACAGCCGTAGTTTCTGTCACACAGCCGTAGTTTCTGTCACACAGCCGTAGTTTCTGTCACAGAGCCGCAGTTTGTGTCACACAGCCGTAGTTTCTGTCACAGAGCCGCAGTTTGTGTCACACAGCCGTAGTTTGTGTCACAGAGCCGTAGTTTGTGTCACACAGCCGTAGTTTGTTTCACACAGCCGTAGTTTGTTTCACACAGCCGTAATTTCTGTCACACAGCCGTAGTTTG
Organism: Chrysogorgia sp. JL179-B06; assembly: GCA_035772405.1. Lineage (NCBI taxonomy): Eukaryota > Metazoa > Cnidaria > Anthozoa > Scleralcyonacea > Chrysogorgiidae > Chrysogorgia > Chrysogorgia sp. JL179-B06. Next base: position 1,086,425 of record JAYKKM010000320.1, read on the forward strand.
TGTCACAGAGCCGTAGTTTGTGTCACAGAGCCGTAGTTTGTGTCACACAGTCGTAGTTTGTGTCACACAGCCGTAGTTTCTGTCACACAGCCGTAGTTTCTGTCACAGAGTGTAGTTTGTGTCACAGAGCCGTAGTTTCTGTCACACAGCCGTAGTTTCTGTCACAGAGCCGTAGTTTGTGTCACACAGCCGTAGTTTGTGTCACAGAGCCGTAGTTTCTGTCACACAGCCGTAGTTTCTGTCACAGAGTGTAGTTTGTTTCACACAGCCGTAGTTTCTGTCACACAGCCGTAGTTTGTGTCACACAGCCGTAGTTTGTGTCACACAGCCGTAGTTTGTTTCACACAGCCGTAGTTTCTGTCACACAGCCGTAGTTTCTGTCACACAGCCGTAGTTTGTGTCACACAGCCGTAGTTTGTGTCACAGAGTGTAGTTTGTGTCACACAGCCGTAGTTTCTGTCACAGAGCCGTAGTTTGTGTCACACAGCCGTAGTTTCTGTCACAGAGTGTAGTTTCTGTCACACAGCCGTAGTCTCTGTCACAGAGCCGTAGTTTGTGTCACACAGCCGTAGTTTGTGTCACACAGCCGTAGTTTGTGTCACAGAGTGTAGTTTGTGTCACAGAGCCGTAGTTTGTGTCACAGAGCCGTAGTTTGTGTCACACAGCCGTAGTTTGTGTCACAGAGCCGTAGTTTGTGTCACACAGCCGTAGTTTCTGTCACACAGCCGTAGTTTGTGTCACACAGCCGTAGTTTCTGTCACAGAGTGTAGTTTGTGTCACACAGCCGTAGTTTGTGTCACACAGCCGTAGTTTCTGTCACAGAGTGTAGTTTCTGTCACACAGCCGTAGTCTCTGTCACAGAGCCGTAGTTTGTGTCACACAGCCGTAGTTTGTGTCACACAGCCGTAGTTTGTGTCACACAGTCGTAGTTTCTGTCACACAGTCGTAGTTTGTGTCACAGAGTGTAGTTTGTGTCACACAGTCGTAGTTTGTGTCACAGAGTGTAGTTTGTGTCACACAGCCGTAGTTTGTGTCACAGAGCCGCAGTTTGTGTCACACAGCCGTAGTTTGTGTCACAGAGCCGCAGTTTGTGTCACACAGCCGTAGTTTCTGTCACACAGCCGTAGTTTCTGTCACACAGCCGTAGTTTGTGTCACACAGCCGTAGTTTGTGTCACAGAGCCGTAGTTTGTGTCACACAGCCGTAGTTTGTGTCACACAGCCGTAGTTTGTGTCACACAGCCGTAGTTTCTGTCACAGAGTGTAGTTTGTGTCACACAGCCGTAGTTTGTGTCACACAGCCGTAGTTTGTGTCACACAGCCGTAGTTTGTGTCACACAGCCGTAGTTTGTGTCACAGAGCCGTAGTTTGTGTCACACAGCCGTAGTTTCTGTCACAGAGTGTAGTTTCTGTCACACAGCCGTAGTCTCTGTCACAGAGCCGTAGTTTGTGTCACACAGCCGTAGTTTGTGTCACACAGCCGTAGTTTGTGTCACACAGTCGTAGTTTCTGTCACAGAGTGACACAGCCGTAGTTTGTGTCACACAGCCGTAGTTTGTGTCACAGAGCCGTAGTTTGTGTCACACAGCCGTAGTTTGTGTCACAGAGCCGTAGTTTGTGTCACACAGCCGTAGTTTGTGTCACACAGCCGTAGTTTGTGTCACACAGCCGTAGTTTCTGTCACAGAGTGTAGTTTCTGTCACACAGCCGTAGTTTGTGTCACACAGCCGTAGTTTGTGTCACAGAGTGTAGTTTGTGTCACACAGCCGTAGTTTCTGTCACAGAGCCGTAGTTTGTGTCACACAGCCGTAGTTTCTGTCACAGAGTGTAGTTTCTGTCACACAGCCGTAGTCTCTGTCACAGAGCCGTAGTTTGTGTCACACAGCCGTAGTTTGTGTCACACAGCCGTAGTTTGTGTCACACAGCCGTAGTTTCTGTCACAGAGTGTAGTTTGTGTCACACAGCCGTAGTTTGTGTCACACAGCCGTAGTTTCTGTCACAGAGTGTAGTTTCTGTCACACAGCCGTAGTCTCTGTCACAGAGCCGTAGTTTGTGTCACACAGCCGTAGTTTGTGTCACACAGCCGTAGTTTGTGTCACACAGTCGTAGTTTCCGTCACAGAGTGTAGTTTGTGTCACACAGCCGTAGTTTGTGTCACACAGCCGTAGTTTGTGTCACACAGCCGTAGTTTGTGTCACAGAGCCGTAGTTTCTGTCACAGAGTGTAGTTTCTGTCACACAGCCGTAGTCTCTGTCACAGAGCCGTAGTTTGTGTCACACAGCCGTAGTTTGTGTCACACAGCCGTAGTTTGTGTCACACAGCCGTAGTTTCTGTCACAGAGTGTAGTTTGTGTCACACAGCCGTAGTTTGTGTCACACAGCCGTAGTTTGTGTCACACAGCCGTAGTTTGTGTCACAGAGCCGTAGTTTGTGTCACACAGCCGTAGTTTCTGTCACAGAGTGTAGTTTGTGTCACACAGCCGTAGTTTCTGTCACAGAGTGTAGTTTGTGTCACACAGCCGTAGTTTGTGTCACACAGCCGTAGTTTGTGTCACACAGCCGTAGTTTGTGTCACACAGCCGTAGTTTGTGTCACACAGCCGTAGTTTCTGTCACAGAGTGTAGTTTGTGTCACACAGCCGTAGTTTGTGTCACACAGCCGTAGTTTGTGTCACACAGCCGTAGTTTGTGTCACAGAGCCGTAGTTTGTGTCACACAGCCGTAGTTTGTGTCACACAGCCGTAGTTTGTGTCACAGAGCCGTAGTTTGTGTCACAGAGCCGTAGTTTGTGTCACACAGCCGTAGTTTGTGTCACAGAGCCGTAGTTTGTGTCACAGAGCCGTAGTTTGTGTCACAGAGCCGTAGTTTGTGTCACACAGCCGTAGTTTGTGTCACAGAGCCGTAGTTTGTGTCACACAGCCGTAGTTTGTGTCACAGAGCCGTAGTTTGTGTCACAGAGCCGTAGTTTGTGTCACACAGCCGTAGTTTGTGTCACACAGCCGTAGTTTCTGTCACAGAGTGTAGTTTGTGTCACACAGCCGTAGTTTGTGTCACAGAGCCGTAGTTTCTGTCACACAGCCGTAGTTTGTGTCACACAGCCGTAGTTTCTGTCACAGAGTGTAGTTTGTGTCACACAGCCGTAGTTTGTGTCACACAGCCGTAGTTTCTGTCACAGAGTGTAGTTTCTGTCACACAGCCGTAGTCTCTGTCACAGAGCCGTAGTTTGTGTCACACAGCCGTAGTTTGTGTCACACAGCCGTAGTTTGTGTCACACAGCCGTAGTTTGTGTCACAGAGCCGTAGTTTGTGTCACAGAGCCGTAGTTTGTGTCACACAGCCGTAGTTTGTGTCACACAGCCGTAGTTTGTGTCACACAGCCGTAGTTTCTGTCACAGAGCCGTAGTTTGTGTCACAGAGCCGTAGTTTGTGTCACACAGCCGTAGTTTGTGTCACACAGCCGTAGTTTGTGTCACACAGCCGTAGTTTCTGTCACAGAGCCGTAGTTTGTGTCACACAGCCGTAGTTTCTGTCACACAGCCGTAGTCTCTGTCACAGAGCCGTAGTTTGTGTCACACAGCCGTAGTTTGTGTCACACAGCCGTAGTTTGTGTCACACAGCCGTAGTTTGTGTCACACAGCCGTAGTTTGTGTCACACAGCCGTAGTTTGTGTCACACAGCCGTAGTTTGTGTCACACAGCCGTAGTTTGTGTCACACAGCCGTAGTTTCTGTCACACAGCCGTAGTTTATGTCACAGAGCCGTAGTTTCTGTCACACAGCCGTAGTTTCTGTCACAGAGTGTAGTTTGTGTCACACAGCCGTAGTTTATGTCACATGCAGAGTGTAGTTTGTGTCACAGAGTCGTAGTTTGTACACATGTATGCTAAAGTACACGAAAACCTTCGACAACTGATTCGTTTTGGTATCTTCAAAAATCAGAGACAGATATTCTCTGTAGCCTATAGTAAAACTATGCGCCAGCTATTTTATATTGGTTCTATAAATAGCATTGACGCGCTGAAAACAAAAGAAAAACAAAGGAATTAAGTCAAGCCTGCAACATAAGCGTCGACATAAGTGTAAGTCCAAGCATAACCCAATAATAGAACAAAAGATGAAATAGAAAAATGTTCGTTGTTTTTTTCTTAGCAATTCCCAGAGGATAAATCATCCTTTGTTTTCGTATTTATCTTGTGCTTAATATGCTTAATATGCCTAGTGAAAACGTGCAGGCTTCAAGGCTAGTTTCTACTCAGGAAAATCTTCCGCAGGACCGAAACGGACAGGGACGTTTTCTTTGTCTTGTGAGCTCTCGGTTGGAACTAACGACTTTAACACAAAGGAAACTTTCCTGTCCGTTCCGAAGATTTTCCTGAGTGGAAACTAGCCTTTAAAGCCTCTTTTCCACTAGGCGGAATTTTCAGCGCGCAGCGGAATTTTTCTTTAGAGTCATTGTTTCCGGTCGGAGGAGCAGCCGAGGAACCAATAGGGACCTTAAGCTCTACGACGGCAACCTAGGACGGCGACGTCGTTCAAACAAAAGAATCTTTATGCGAAACAAAAAGAATGAATAATTTTTATTCCCAAGAGTAATCTCAACGCCGTCCTCGTTCTGTTTACAACGCCACTGAGAACATTTTCACGTCTTTAGGACGACGGTAACTCGCGGAGAGATGAGAACTGTTCCTTAAGACTGACTTAAACACAGACACTACAATCGTTTTAGAAATATTGATTTTAGAAATAAGCGTTTTCGAGATCATAAAACAAACTTTGAGTGTTAAATACGCTAGTCAATCGACCGTGGTTTCATTCAAATACTGAAATTTATATTGCTTTCACTGCCGTCGCCGTCCAAGGTTGCCGTCGTAGAGCTTAAGGACCTCGGAAATAGCTAAGGGATGACTCAAAAGGACCTTTCTGTTTCTGTTTTTGTCTTGTCTTTATTTTTGGCTAGGTTAGGGTTAGCTACGGTTAGGGTTAGGATCAAGCATAGACCAAGGATTAGACTAGTTCTTGAAAATAGGTCATTTGAGTCATCCATCTCAAATTTATTAAATATTCATGGTATCGAGGGAATACGATCTTTTGTCATTTTTTGAAAGGAAAACCAAAATCTAAGCAAAATCGAAAATATGATGGGTTGGATGCATGCTGCATTCATTTGTAAGTGTCTTTCAAGATGAAACGGTTTACAGAAGCATTGAGCGAAGAGGAGAGTTCCAAATGATTACGAAATGTAATCCCAAAGCCTACGCAGTATGAAACTCAGTGGGGTGTTCGTATATATGAATCCTGGAAGAAAGATGAAGACGAATTGAGGAAGCGGTGACCGAGTCGAATGACTTCGGGCTTGATGTGGTCCGTTGTTGGAAGCCTGAAGATAGAATATTTGATTATGACTGCCGAAACGTTGAATTTCTGGTTGTACAAGTTTGTAGAACTAGTGTGAGATAGAGCCGATATCCAGAGAAGACTATAATATATTACTAGCTGATATGTTGTATCAAGCGCGTTGCTACGGGCAGAGATGAACCCACTTAACAAAGAGAATTACAAGTAAGTTCTATTTCATATTTTGTTTCACCGACGTTATGCAGTGTGTATAAAAAAACGAAACCCTTAGAAAATTGAGTTGCATGCAAGGTTTGAGAATCGTTCTTCTCAAGTACTTCTCAAACTCATTAATAATTCATGAGCCAATTAGCCAATGAAATCACTTTATTTTATCACATGACTGAGGCTGGATACTCGAGTAAAACACGTAAAAATCATATACCACCACAGTTATTAGATCAAACCCAGTTTTGATCTAATTGCTGAGATCTTAATTAATAATTCATTTTTTGGAGAACGAAACGACCTGCCTACGTCTTCGCTCATCCTCAACTGAACAGAGTCTGTTAATTTTCTGAATACATTTTACACACCCTCGTGAGTTCAGTCCCATGAGGGTTTGTTCTCAAATCGTTTTAAGTAAACATCCAATTAAATCCGTGTTCGATTGAGAAGCCATATAAACAACTCGTTTATCGTCTTTCATCAGGGGATCCAAACACTCGAAAACAATAAAAAACTGTTTTCTCGTTTTTGGATTCCCTGATGAAACACTCGTATTCATATATTACGTCTTAACACACTTCAAGAAGCTAGCTGAACGCTCTTTCATCAGTTGATGCTGATGAAACGGGTAAAGTAAGGCAGAGTTTCAAAAGCGTTACAATGTTCTCAAATTGAGCCGTCAAGTTGTACTTCATTAAAAATAATAAAAGATCTTCCGAGCCTTCTCCAAACTCCCAGGCATTGCGAAGAGCATGCACGTTCTTGACTTTCTTGTATTCAATTAAGCACCACATTTCACTCGAAGAAAGCTTGTCAGAGTAAAATTAGCATACAATATTCTGTTGACCTAAACTTGATTCACAAGATTCAAGTCACAAGATTCGATATTTTAATGCTATCATTATGTTGCTCTAATATGTCAACATGGCAAAACTATTAAGTACGATTTATAACAATTAACGTTAATCCTGTTACAATCAACAACTTTCCAAATTTTCCAACCACCCAAATTTTCCGACAAACGACACGAATGTTCCGACAAACGTCCCTGCGTTTGTAGAGGGGGAGCGAGCGCATCGAGTGAAATGCCAAATATTACTTGTAATATACCCAAAATCTTATCGCGGTATTACCACCACTACAGTATATATACAGAACTCGTGACTAAGCTCTCGGCAACAGCCAACGTAGCTCAGCACTAGCATCGCAGGGTCGCGGGTTCAATTCCAGCCGAAAGGCCTTGAAGTTGCATTTTTTTGCAACTGGTTCCGGTTTGGTCTTAAAAGGTACAACACTCGAAATTTTCCTTCACCATACTAATTAATTCTTACTTTATGTTAATTCTCTTTTTAAGTAATAGATAAAATACGAGCGGCCGATCTGGACTAAAAGGTGATGAATACTTTGCTTGAAAGTCGTAGAACGGTAAAAACAAGTATTTTTTTCTCGAAAATTGCCCAGATTAAGCCACTAGTGTCTATTAACTTGCCGATAAAACATTGATGTTTTATTAATCAATGTTTTATCCAGTGTTAAAGATGCTGATTAAATATTAATTTTTTTGAATTTTCGTCATGAATTATTAAAGATCTATAAATATTTATATATTATTTTCTTGTGTAAATTTCTAATGTACTTTGTATACGACCTCTCTGAAAAGCACGTAATGTAATGCAGAGCTTTCTTATTAAATATTATTAATTCCATTCATTCATTCATTCACATTTCTAGTCGCCACTGTCATGAATAGGAGTGTTGCAATTCCCATGGTATACATAAACAGGACCACTGCAGTTGTGATACAAGTCAAATACATTTTTGTAACCATTGTCTCTCCACCACACACACAACTGGCGATTCCAAACACAAGGCAAGACATAAAACAACTCCGGATGCTGGAAACTTAATAAGGTATAAAAACCTTGATCACCAAGGTGCCCTTTGAAATGATACGTCTCGCTGAGCTTTTTAACCAATGAAGTGTCTTCAATGTATTGCTGATACAGGGGCGAATGTCTCATCCGATCCAGGTCAAGAAGCACGACGCCACTGTTGAATCCTGGGAAACCATCAGGAGGGGCTCTCCGATTTTCGTCCCAGGATGGTCGCGACGATACTCCCAGGTGATGTGTCTGTAGGTAGGTTGTTGCTCGTGTGCTATGCCAATTATATTTACAGGGGAAAAAGTTTCGAATTTGAAGAAGAGATGCTTGATGTCTGCGTGGAATTTCAAGTCGGCGTCCAATATGATAAGTTTGGAGATGTTTGGGAATAAAATATGGCTGACTATGGACAGAAAAAACAAGGCTCCGCTGTAGTAGGAGTGGGAACCACTGGTGAATATGGCCTGGAAAAAGGTGAGAAAATTGGTGTTTCACATTCACAATAGCCTGCGTACAGACGCTATTTAGCGCCGTCTTTTTGCACCCGCAAGCGTCAAATTGTGTGTTCTGATTGTTCGCAATGCTCATAGCAACTAACGAGTATTCACTAAAAGTTTAAGAACTAATAGGACAAAGTCACAAACTGAAAAGCTAAAACGAAACAGCACAACGAGAATCGGCACTCGACGACTACCTGGAAATATCGTATGATTAACAATAGCCATTTAAGCGGTTGCTAAGTAATAGCTCAAAATGCGGACAAACAAACCAAATTTGACTCGCAAATGATTGCAAATAAGTTATTTTCGTTTGTTATGACCGCAATAATTATGGGTAAATGCGGACGAACATGGATACTGACGTCATCTCTACAAATGCGATTCCGGCATCTCTTCGACTGTTTGATCATCCTCGAACCAAAATTATGCCGACTATAAACAGTCAGCCTTTGAAAGTATTAGCAAACTCTTTATTAGTCTCGTTTATAAAGAATACGTTGAGGCGGCTGACAAACTGTCTTCGTGGTAAACAACAAACATTGAAAACAGAAGCACGAGTTATTAACCAATTGAATATCGCGTATTTAACTACATTTTCTACGCGACCAATCATGGTCTACTATTTAAATTCCTCTTAGTAAAACACGATTAATGGCGCTGGTTCATAGTCTGTTTTTCAAATTTCACAGACAATGACGTAGGCTACATTCACAACTAAGGGACTTTTCAGATTTTTAATTTCGTTTTTTTTTAAAATATCGGACGACGGTTAAGCTGTATTATTATATGGCAAAAGTTACTTCCGGTGCAATCGCGCACTCTGATTGGCTGAGACGCTGCGACTGCGGTCGTTACTTTCCCGTATTGTACGGGTTCTTATTACGGGTTCTTATTACGGGTTCTTATTACGGGTTCTTATTACGGGTTCTTATTACGGGTTCTTATTACGGGTTCTTATTACGGGTTCTTATTACGGGTTCTTATTACGGGTTCTTATTACGGGTTCTTATTACGGGTTCTTATTACGGGTTCTTATTACGGGTTCTTATTACGGGTTGTGACGATAAACGTTTTCCTACAACAAATAATAACAATTTGTTTTAAAAAAGCTAAAAGTATACAAATTTGTTTCAGTGTTTTAAGTAGTAGTTAAAACATCGACCGCGAATGTTTTAACGAACTTGTAAAATGAATAGAGTATATAAATATATACTTGTTTGGAAGTTGTAGAAACTGTACAAACAACTTTTAACTTATTTTAATTCCGAAAAAACTCAATTTGAGCAAGTTAACTTTGATAAAACATTGATGTTTTATTAATCAATGTTTTATCCTAAACAGCATCTTTAACACAGGATAAAACATTGATTAATAAAACATCAATGTTTTATCAAAGTTAACTTGCTCAAATTGAGCTTTTTCGGAGTTAGTACTGTTTCTACGACTTCCAAACAAAGTATGCATTATATATTCTATTCATTGCGGCTCGCCATTGTAACTGCCCATAAACATCGCCCGCTCATGTTTTAACTACTCGTTGTGAAATTCATGAATAATTAATGAGGCTAAGCCACAATCACAGCGTGGTATTTTGGTCACATGTATAGCTTTGTAAAGCTCAATAAAGATTCAATACTGATTAGGATCTTTAACAAAGTTATGAATGCTTATTAGGACGATCTTTAACAAAGTTATGAATACTACAGTAATTAAGCCTATAGCATCGTTCATTGGTTCATTTCACAAGTACGATAAAATACTCGCGTCAGATCTGTACACTAATGGCTCGTGCTACGCACTCGCCATTGTAAATGCCCATACAGATCTGCCGCTCGTATTTTGTCTATTACATATACACTGCTCTAGTGAATATGGGAGCGTGGAGTAGATATGGATGATCGTCAGAAGCTCATTTCGTCGTGTAACCTTCTGAAAGGAATCGAACGTGTAACCTTCTGATTGCCGGTGAGACGTTCTAGGTGGCAAATACTGTTTGGTCATCAGCAACACAGTATTTGCCACCACGCTTAATTTTTACCATGCTAGAGGCCATGCTGGTTTTCCCTTTTGGTCATACTTACGACGCTGAGAGAAAATTTCTCCTTTACTTGCCAAAAAATCTGCACTTTGAGCCGATATTATTACAACTTCCCGTTCGAATTTTTGTATCTTAATATATATGAAAATGACTGTATTGTATAGCACTTTAAAATTTTAGTGAAATACAAATATACTGTAACAGACATAGTTTGACGCTACTCTTGCTTTAAAACGTTTTTTGAACGTAACTTTAAAAGTTACTGTCCATGACACAACGTTTCAACACTCCAATCTAGTGTCTTCATCAGAGGTGATCGTTGTAAAGTTAGGATCCCTATTTATACCCTCATAGAACCAATGATGACGTTATCTATTAACAAGATGCAAATAAGCTTCCGGTAATAAACCACCGTCATCGCAATTCAATAGTGCAGGGTTTATTACCAGAAGCTTAAATTTGCATCTTGTTAATAGATAACGTCATCATCGGTTCTATACGACGGTATAAATAGGGATCCTAACTTTACAACGATCACCCCTGATGAAGACACTAACTTTACAACGATCACCCCTGATTGCAGTGTCGAAACGTTGGGTCAAAAAACGTTTTAAAGCCAGAGTGGTTGCGTTGGGAAATTATTTGTTGTCTATTTGGTTTGGTTACCCACCTGTAATACTTCCATATATGGCAACATTACCCGGGAAAGTTGAGGAATATTGTGATAAATAACAATTATTTTTCCCTTGCACAAGTTCTGCTTCAGTTCTTCAATTATTTCATTTACTCTGCTCTTACTGCTCTTGTCGGTGACAATATGAAGTTGCAGTACCAAGCTAGTGTGTTTACAAATCGAACTCAAGCAAACCCTAAACTTCCGAGCAATTGCCTGGTGTTGTTCCAAATTAGTAAGAGACATTAACAAATTCCATATTTTATCCTTTGTACTCTTTACAGCTGATTCCTGGCCAGTAATACTTAATTCTGCTTTGTTATTTTCTTTGAGATTTTCTGCAAAAACAGATTGGAAATTTTAAAGGGATATGACAACAAAAATTATTTTTGCCTTTCTGATAAACAAACGGACATACGAAGGTAATCCAAGTAAACAAAACGACTCTTGTGTAAAACATCATCACTAATTTCCACAAACAAAAATCTTGTTATCCGCCATCTTGTTTTAATACCTTAGTGGGTAAATATGATGAAACTTTCCAAGATGGCGGATCATGGTGGAAAACAGGAATGTCTTTTGTCGAAATTAGTGATGTTAACAAATAATTTCCCAACGCAACCAGGTAATAAATCAGACATAGTTTGACGCTACTCTGGCTAATTTAAAAAGTTTTTTGAACGTAACTTTAAAAGTTACTGTCCAGGTGGAGTAACTGCAGGTTTTAAACAGTTTTTCAGAAAATCATTAGGATAGTTATTTGCTTTTAAAGAGTCGAATACATGTTTTCGCTCACTTTCCCTTGAATCGGAACTAGATGGTACATATGTATGCCTTGAGCTCTCAAAAACAAAGTTCTAGGGACCCTAACTTTACAACGATCACCACTGATGAAGACACTAGACTGTGGGTCACGTACAAACTCTGAGAACGAAAGTTCGGTAGGAGTTACGGAACCAATTAAAAGAATCTTAGGTAGTTTCAACGTAAAAGTTGCTCAAAAACCTTTCTTGATCCGTTGGGTCATATTTTCGCAAAACCTAAGGATCGTATTGCGAAGGAACAGAGGAAAGACGCTATTTATTCCATTCCGTGCAATGACTGTGATCAGGAGTACATCGGTCAGACTAAACGTCAGTTTCGCACGCGTCTGAAAGAACATCAAAAGGCTGTTTTCTTTTCAAAAAAGGAAAATTCTGCTTTGTCGGAACACGCGTGTGTAACCTACCACGAGATTGCGTGGGAAAATTCCAAAATTATTACCACTAACCGCGGCACCATCAGAGACGTTGTCTGGAGGTTTGGCATATCAATAGCGCCCACGCCCCGTTGAATCACGATGACGGTGGTTTATTACCAGAAGCTTATTTGCCGATCTTAGGGAAATAGGGATCCTAACCTTACAACGCTCACCCCTGATGAAGACACTAGACTGGAGTGTCGAAACGTTGGGTCATGGACAGCAACTTTTAAGTTACGTTCAAAAAACGTTTTAAAGCCAGAGTAGCGTCAACCTATGTCTGACCAGTGATGTTGTTTTGCACAAGAGTTGTTTTGTTTACTTGGATTACCCTGTTAAGGCAATTTGCTAATCAGAAAGGCAAAACTAATTTTTATTCCTTTAAAGGCGAACTGTACCCAAAAATAAATTAGTTATAAATAAAAGGCCTTTAAGTATAATAATAATTTTACGGTATATGCTCTTGTACTTGAGAAATAACGTTTTCATTCTCGTATTCTATGCTACTGGGCGCCGCCATTTTCGAGTTTGCTCGACGGCTAAAGATTGATGTACAATTGAGTGCTTGTCTTTTGTTCCTTAACGTCATAATTGAAATGCAACCCCTACTCGACCTCGAGTCTGAGCCGTCGAGCAAAATGCAAACTCGAAAATGCCGGCGGCATGCAGAAGCATAAAATACGAGAATGAAAACGTTATATTTCTCGAGTACAAGAGCAGATACCGTAAAACTATTAACATGTCTAAACATATTATATTTAAAGGACATTGGCAACAAAAATTAAGTTTGCCTAATATGAAAGAACTCGCAAAATGATAGAGTAACACCTTTTACAACTTTTCCGTATTTTACTTCATTTTTAAAATATTTCAGTTTGTTTGATATGTATAATGAGATGGTCTCTGACCTCAGGTAGGGCAGAGAATTTTCACTCATTAAAATATTAGTTATATCTTCAAGGTTGTTCTTGAAAATGTGCCGGCATAGCTAGAAGGGGGGCCGGCCCCCCTGGAAAAATTCCTGACCCCTGAGAAAATGTGTACTCTTGGGTCCCCCCTAGGTTTTTCGTGCCCCCCTTGACAGAAAATCCTGGGTACGCCTCTGAATGTGCGTCATAATAACTCCTCGTGATAATGAATGTTTGTAATCTTAGCAATCACTGTGATATAAGACATTTTTTAAAGAGTGAAAATTCTCTACCCTGCACCTGACGTTGAGACCATCTCATTTACATATCAAACAAACTGAAATATTTCAAAAACGAAGTAAAATACGGAAAAGTTGTAAAAGGTGTTCAGTCAAAAAAAGTATTCTGTTTCTGGTCAGAGGGTAGGTCCAGAATTGACGCGGCGACGCGGGTTTTTTCCCCAATTTTTTTTCAAGGAAACGCTTTTTGAAGAAATGGTGAGTATTTTTTTAGTTTCTATATAAAGTGCGAACATTGATTTTTATGCTTTCATCAGTGGTCGCCATTGTTGTCTGCGAGGGTGTCCGCGCCCACAACCACGCAACTGATCAGTGGTTTTGATAAAAAAAGGTTGACGCGCACATGGTTAAACATGACGCGCGCGCTGACCAAACAGAATACTTTTTCGCATTAAGTTTGTCTAATATGAAAAAACTCGTAAAATGATAGCATTTTACGATGATAGCATTTTACGAGTTCTTTCATATTAGATAAACTTAATTTTTGTTGCCAATGTCCTTTAACTCTTTCCTGTCCGGCCCAGTCAAAATGGTTCACAGAAGACTCACGAAGTCGTCAATCGAAAAACACGGCACATGGTAACGCAAGATTAAAAATTGAAGTTCGACAAGCGCCCGGCACATGAGATCCAATCACACGACAAGTTTGATTTGATTTCATTGAACGCCTTTTATTTAAAAGTAATTTATTTTTTGGGTACAATTAATATTTTGGGTGGAATTAATATTTGACATGCATATTATACACAACACTCTTCCATCTGAGTTCTGATAGCTCATGGCTTATCAGCGTCTAACCGGAAATCATGAAGGTTGTGGGTTCAATTCCCATCCAGGGCTCATAATTAAACATTTTTTTCCAAATTTGCATTAATTAACGCTTGAGTAGCAAACAATTTACTATAATCACTTATATATATTGAATATAAGAATTTGTGGTGAAGGAAAGTGTTGGAATATATGGCTACAATTTATGACTAAACTGGGACCTGAGTTCACCACAAATTCTTAGTGAAATGCCAAATATTACTCGTAATTACTGTACAGTATACCCAATTCTCCTGGCATCACCATTATTATATATTATACAGAACTTGTGATTAGGCACTCAGCAACGGCTTCTGTAGCTCAGTGGTCAGAGCACTACACTAGCATCACAGGTTCAATTTCAGCCAGAAGGCCTTGAAGTTGCATTTTTGCAACTCAGCTCCCGGTTTGGTCACTCGAAATTTTCCTTCACCACAAATTCTTAGAACTTGCAGTTCAATCAAGTGAAATGCCAATTATTACTAATGTATATTAAATATATTGAATACACCCTGTGGAATTCAGGGGCAAATCAAGCATAATGCTGGGATCCTGGGATATTTGCGGTTGACTACCCTCTCCCCGAGAAAAGAAAATATGTAAATTGGGTGGTAATTAATCAAAAAATGCTTGTTAAGTAATGTAATATTTGGTTTGGCTATTCATTGCACTATATATAGTTGTATTAAAAGGTGGGGACACATGTCCCACAAGAAGCATGCAGAAAACGTGGGGCGTACCTAAATTAGAAACATGAGGCACCCTAAATTAACACGAGGGACAAAAAAGTTGTGGGGTCCCACAAAAGTGTGGGCCCCCACAAAAGTGTGGGCCCCCTAGCTGGTACTTGCCCAAAGAGCCCCCTTGATCCCCCCTGTGCCGATTAGATTAAAGGAATATTTACAAGAGGTCGGCCTCACAATAACCGTTGTCAATTCAATTAATATTCCTGATAATATTGAAGTGTTAGTCAAGGCTCGTTTTATAAGAAAGCTGGATCAGACTTACTGTAGATCTTGTTTACATGGGAAAATGGTTTGGAATCGGGCCACTCCTGAAGTGGCTGTTAAATACTAGACAAGATGCCCCCTTGCAAAATCATTTGATGAACTTCATGAATAAAACACTGTAAAGGAAATTTGTAGTGCAAGGGAAAACAGTTTTCAAATGAATGTTGAAACTTTTAAAGCATTCAACAGATTAAGAAACTTCGTTTAGACAATTTGAAAGGATTCATAAAATCTACTAAATATAATTATTTGCTAACCGATTAAAATCCATAAATCCATATTGTATATCTTCTCTATAAAAATGGATTTTATTAAATGTTTAAAAAATGCCTGTCATCGAGCTTTTGAACCTTTCAAATTGTCTGATTTAATGAAGTTTCTTAATCTGTCAAATGATTGCTTTAAAAGTTTTAGCATTTGTTTCAAAACTGTGAATCCCTTGCACTACAAATTTCCTTTACAATTGTTTTACAAAGTTTGATTGTCCAATGATTTTGCAGGGGAGGGAGGCATATACCAGATGCAGGGGGGGGGGGGGGGCAACTAGAGGGCATGATCTGGTCCTCGTGTAAAAATACCCTATCAGTTTACTAACTTAACAATTACATGAGTACGAGTCCACATTTTCTATGAGCAGCATGCAGGCAGAGCCAAGTTGACTATCGCTCATACCAGCCGTTCCGCACATTGTAAGCAATAAATTATTGGCATTATTTTAGCATTGCCCAAAACAACAGAGGTCCTAACCCCCCCGGCTAGCAAGTTTTCTAACCTTAACCCCCCAGCCATATTTTCGCCATCCCTAACCCCCCAGCCGTACTTTCTCCGTGCCTAACCCCCAGCCGTACTTTCTCCGTGCCTAACTCCCACCGGCCACCACATCCCCTCGGCTCCTACGGGTGGTCCTAAATTAGCTAGACTAGTGAGAGAGACAATGAATTGTGGGACTAGTAATTGACAATACATGCATGCACTTACAATCATATAACATATTACAATCCAATAACTGATTGGTTATAGGCCTGAATATAACTTTTTGGAGCTCGCCGGACACGATGTCCGGCCACAGAGTAAATCGGCCGGACAAGACCACTTTTTTGTCGGACACGGTTTGTTAATTTTATCCACGAATCATTTTAGCATGACACTAAATAATTTTGCCGTTATGTAATGCAGTGTGATAAATGTTGTGTATTAATAGCCTTGTCGCCAATACAGCGAACAACGCTGGTCTATAAGTGGTCGAGTCGGCCGGACATTGATGTCCGGCAGCAGCTCCAAGTTGCCGGTTACAAGACGAATTAACGCCGGACAATGTCCAGTGGTAATATTCAGGCCTGATTGGTTATAATGCTATTACAATTGCACCAATAATTTATTGCTTACAACATCAGGAATGGGTGCTCATACAGTAGAAAACAAGGGCGAGTTGTCTAATTTTTTATGTTTTAGTATAAATTTACAAGTTTCTAACCCAAGAAATATTATAACTTTAATTTCACTTTTTCATAATATTCTTTCGAATTCATGCAACTTTTACCCAGAGGTCTATGAAAATAGAGGATTTTTTATAGAAACTTGTCAATCAATTTTATACATATCACACTAATGTGCATAAAACAAACCAAATGTTCACATAATCTTATACTGTACACATTATTTACAACACAACAATATTTGCACAGGAAATTAATATTAGAGGTTTTGTCCTGTAACACAAATTCTCAAGGGTTGATTTGAAAGGAAATTTTCAGGGATGTAGATTTCTTAATATAATTTGGGAGATTGACTGATCTATACCGATGTGGGAGCTATGACGCATATTCCCAACGAGCCCAGCTACTACCACTGTATCTACAAGCCATCGTACATAGTCTCTGGATTTTAAGAAAACTGAGAATTAGATAATATTATTGTGAATGTAAACACAACAGTCCAACAATGTTTACCTGGAAGTGTTTGCTTCGATTCTGCATTAAAAATCATCCAGCTTTGGTTGATTAAATAAATCAGAAATGTAGTCGTCACAAATGCAACGAATGTTAAAGAAGGACGCCGCATTGCAGGGTAACAAAGGTGCTTTATGACTGTTTAGAGACGCTTTACTCACTGTACTACTTCTGCATCATAAATAGATCCCATGTCGACGTAACTCTCCAGTTGCGCATGCCCATGGTCTCGCATATTTCATGTTTTACCATATGTTGGTGAACTCATCCGTAAATATCTTGTCAATCCTTGATATAAATCATTCATTTTGTCTTTTAATGGAAGAAGAAATACGTAGCCTGTGTCTATTGTCTCTCCCGTACACCTTAGAAAGTAATTATTTCTGCATTTTTCACAAAACTCAACGCGTTTTCTTGACTTTCCTTTCGAATTTGACTGACGCGAAGCGAAGACCAAATAAATCTGGTTCTGAGTTGACGTATTTGGATTGTTGATGAATAAGAGAGCATCCGTTTGCTGAGAAAACTCGGCGAATTTCCGAAGTATCAACACTTCGTTGTACTTGTATCAGGTAAACACAAAAGGTAAACACAAACGCGCAATGCACGACGGTTGACATATTTAAATTCCCCTTCCTATATGACCTTATATGGAACACGTACTATAAGTCTGGCGCACGAGTTACTCACGAGATTTTGTTTACATATCAGAGTTTGGGAAAGAACTTCAATACACCACTACTGGAGCTGAAATTTTGGGTAAAATTCTGGTGAAACTATGGCCACAGCACCAAGTGTAACGAAAAGAGTTTATCTTGACATCACATACCCGAAAATGAATGAATTCGCAGACGTAAGTATTTCGATCTGCAGTTGATAGAAAGCCAAATATATAATGCGTCACACGCCGCCGACGTCTGGTAGCAATTCCTAGATTCGCCTTTTAGAATTCAGAATAATCATACTAACAACTTATGGTGAACTTGACTAGACTGTTCATATCAAACAATTTCCCAACAATTTTAACAACAAACTATCCGGTATTATACCGGTAAATCCGATATTATACCGGTAAATCCGATACAGGTAATCGGCCGAAAGTGATTGCGACTACACTGTCCAATTATGCTATCCCCTTCGTAATTGAGGATTTTCCGTAATATTTACTTTATACGTACCGTGCCTGTCTCGATCAACTGGTTATGGAGACTGTAATGTATGGAGACCATAATATAACCGTAACCTGATCGAAATCCTTGTGAAGTAATAAAAACGCTTGAGAATTTTGGAAAGCACTAATTTGTTGTCATGCTCCTGAAATGTCAGACGTCCCCTCTGGTGATTTATAAAAAGACCCTGGAAAATGTGTTACAGGTGTATTTTAGAATCAAACCCGAGTAAATAAAAATTATACAAGAGAAGTGGTGCAAACATTGATGTTTTATTAATCAATGTGTTATATCCTGTGTTAAATTAAGATGCAAATTAAATATTAATTTATTTTGAATTTTCTAAATGAATTACTATATAAAGTATTGTTCAACTACCGTAATTTCTCTATTAAGCCCCCCCGGGGCTTATTGTTTTCCAAGCGTCATTGAGGGGTGGGGTGCTATATATACAAAAGGCTTGTTTGCATGTTTGATTCTCTTTAACATGCGAACATAGTATATATATTAAACACGGTACAGTGATGTTATACTTAAGTGGTCACCACCGAACCCTCTGACTACATACTGAACTAAGGCAATAATTATCAACATAAATGTTTAGGTTAACAAAAAAAAATAGGGGGGCTTAGAGAAATTACGGTAACATCGCACAACAACTTGTGTGATTGTTAGCTGTGTATAATGTGCAGGGGCGTACCGTGCGGGGGAGTGTGACACCCCCCACTTTTCACTGAATTGGTCATTAAAATGCGGAGTCGGTCGGTAAGGCCTGGCGTCGTCGGTAAAACCGATTGGTCAGACCGGGAGTTGGGAAAACCTTGTAATAGTTAAGGCTGTCGGTAAACTGTTTGTCATAATTATTAGATCGTTGGTAAAATTGACTTCATTGAATGTTTAAACTTTGTCGGTTGTATAAAATTTGATTTATATGAAATGTAATATTGTTATCATTGCATGAGTTAATGTTAAATTAATATTCTTCCCTTTTCCCGATTTCTGATCCAATCTAACTGTTACCGGTACGTACAATGCAATGGAAGAAAATCTGTGCCTATACGTGTAATTCGTTGGTAAAACTAAGACGATACACCCCCCATCCAAAATGGTCACGGTACGCCACTAATTTTTTTGAAAATTCTTTCATTCAGTTGTTTATTAATCGACGTGGTTCTGAGGAATCTTGTGATATAGACTTTGTGCGGTTTACAAAACATTTGGAAGATAATGTTTCCCGAGGATTATCAACAACTGAGGAGGTAATAGAATCACTTAATTTAAATACTGATCTGCCGCAGGGCCGTACTCAGAATATTTTACAGTGGGGTGTAAGCTGCACTTAAACCGATCCTGATGCACAAGCTTTACCGACTATACAATCCTATCGATCAAAGCTTGTCAAAATATTGTCTTTCCGTTGGGTGCAACGAAAATTACCCTGGTAAGCTGGTGACAAGGTTAATTAGTCCTACGCGTTAATTAAACACACTCTCGTGCAATACGAAATGAAAACATGCGGATGACATTTTAATAAATTTATGTCTTTCATGTTCTCTCGTTGATGACATTTACATATAAACAAAACATTTAACATCAATATTAGATTTGTGAGTTTTCAATTTGGTAGTTTGAATTTAAACTAATGCCAAAAGTTAATGATTCTACTTGTCCATGTTCAATATCGAACATGTCTAAAATATAACTTAGTCACTGCCGACTAAAATAACTTGCTGACTGAAACTCGTAACCCCCCCCCCCAGTTCCGGGCCTATGATCTGGGCCAATTTGACAAAATACACGATTAATGTTTAAAGAATCCCTCGCAATTAATTCACCGACAAAATCCAGATTTGGACCTCAGAACTAAATAGCATAATATGATATGTAAGGAATCTATGCAAGTTATCGAGGCACACTTCTAGCCAATCAATGATCCCGCTGTAATCTGTATTGGTGTGATATCTCAAAAAGCCATTCACTGATTGCACTCTGGGTCTTAAAAATAATTGAGGAGAAAGTGCTGCATTTGCAATAATTCCAGCAAATGGTAAGACTTTCGGGTCTTCTCGGATAACGACCTCGGAATTACCCCTATCAATAAATATTAAGAAT
The DNA here is from genome assembly GCA_035772405.1 of Chrysogorgia sp. JL179-B06. NCBI lineage: Eukaryota > Metazoa > Cnidaria > Anthozoa > Scleralcyonacea > Chrysogorgiidae > Chrysogorgia > Chrysogorgia sp. JL179-B06. The sequence continues at coordinate 1,106,569 of JAYKKM010000320.1, forward strand.
TAACCTTTACTTTTTTAGATGCTAAAAATATTAGATTATGCTGACTTGATTGCAACAGGAATAGTGCATTTGCCAGGAATCGAGAAAATGGAAAGTGAGGTATTAAATTGTCGAATAAATGTCAGCTAACATTGCACACACTTGGGTATTTTTATTTTTATTAGTTTATGTTAATTACTGTACTTGAAGGAGAAACATACATTTGTATTTCTGCCATCATATTGGAAGGGCCTGGGAAAAGCAAATACTGTATACGTGTATAGCTACATTAATCATGAGCAAATACATGCAATACATATACTGTAGCCTGCAGCTGTTCTGCACATTTCACAATATGTTTACATGAATGTGTTTAGATATGCTCCAAGTCTCTCTCTTTGTCATCCATGTTGGCCAGCCAACTAGTCTCTTTGGCTTTCTTTGTCATCCATGTTGGCTGACCAGATTTGTTCTGCGCAACCCCAGAGACTAAATTGGGCCCGGGACCAAATATATAATTGGGCCCCCCTCGCATAAATTTCGCATATATTTTACGGATGTAAGGATATTTCAAGTGAAAATATTTCAGTTTTACATGTGAAATGACAACGTAAATTTTCGTAAGGACGTAAAAGATGTACAAAATAAGGACAAAATAAATAATCACTAACGCAGAGAAGCAGAAAATACTGTTTGATAATTTCATAATTTCAACTGCAGCCCGATCTTGGCTACCCCCTCTTGGGTTGGGGGCCCGGGGCAAATTGCCCCAGTTACCCTCCCCTCTGGGCGGGCCTGTCTAGCTACATTTAGTCTATAAGTTTGGTCATTAGCAATTAAACTGCGGGAGTCTGAGGTGGGGAATTGGTTGGTATGTTTATGAAATTGATCTCCATTGAGAATATATTATGACATTCTTGCAAATACTTTGGTGTTGTTATTTACCTTTTCAAGATCATTGCCATGGCAACAACAAGTCCAAAATGTAACAGTTTTTTTATATTTTTATCTTTTCTTTGCCATTTTTCAGTCCTGTGGGAATTACTTTCCAGTCTTGTGTTGCGGCAACTGGGTCCCAGACTCCGAATTAGCGTTCCAAAACAGCTTCGCATTTTTCTTTAGTGTCACAATGTAGCGTAACATCTCCCAACGTTGCGTAGCGTCCTACAACGTTGTGTAACGTTTTACAACGTAGCGTAACTTCATACAGCGTATCTTAACGCCTTCTAACGTATCGTAACATCTTACAACGTAGCGTAACGTCTTACAACGTATCGTAACGTCTTTCCACATAACGTCTTACAACTTTATATACGTAGCATTGTACAACATTGCGTAGCGTCTTAGAACTTAGCGTAACTTCTTATAACGTAGCGTAACGCCAATTAAAACGTAGCGTAACGCCAATTAAAACGTAGCGTAATGTCTTTCCACGTAGCGTAACGTCTTTCCACGTAGCGTAACGTCTTACAACGTATCGTAACGTCTTAACACATAACGTATAACGTCTTACAACTTTACGTAGCGTCGTACAACGTTGCGTAGCGTCTTACAACGTTGCGTTAGCGTAATGTCTTTCCACGTAGCATAACGTCTTACAACGTATCGTAACGTCCTACAACGTATCGTAACGTCTTTCCACATAACGTATAACGTCTTACAACTTTACGTTATACGTAGCGTCGTACAACATTGCGTAGCGTCTTACAACGTTGCGTAGCGTCTTACAACTTAGCGTAACTTCTTATAACGTAGCGTAACGCCTTAAAACGTAGCGTAATGTCTTTCCACGTAGCGTAACGTCTTACAACGTATCGTAACGTCTTTCCACATAACGTATAACGTCTTACAACTTTACGTTATACGTAGCGTCGTACAACATTGCGTAGCGTCTTACAACGTTGCGTAGCGTCTTACAACTTAGCGTAACTTCTTATAACGTAGCGTAACGCCTTAAAACGTAGGGTAACGTCTTTCCACGTAGCGTAACGTCTTACAACGTACAACGTACTGTAGTGTGACGTCTTACAACGTAGCGTAACATCATTAAGTCCTATAATTGACGTTTACATCACTTGCGTCGCGTCCACGGTGAACTTGGTTATTTAAAACTCAGAAAAATCACTTCGCAGATTTTCGAAATTTTCAAAATCGCTTCGCGATTTGCGAAGCGCTAATTCGGACCTTGTGCGGGTCACTATATATTGACTATTGCTTAATGTACCAGTTCATCTGATTGTAACCATCGTTCTCCATCTGAGTCTCGGTAGCTCAATGGTTAGAGCGTATCACTGGCAATCAGAATGTTAGAAGGTTATATAGGTTCGATTCCTGTCCAGGACTCAGAAACATTTTCTGACGATAAGAGCTTAACGATCGTCTAAGTATCGTCTGTCTACTAGCTCCAAGAACCTCCAAGCTCTCACACAACTACAACCTCGTACCCAGGGCATTTTGCCTCCACGGTGGAAAGTCGGCAAAAATGGCCCTGGGATCGGCTGGTCCATTCTATAATGCGATTGACTTGTCATAAAACTCAAGTAATTCAGCCGAGTATAATTTATTCATCTGAATCTGAATGCTGTCTTCAAATTTTACAGCAAATTAGAAGAGATAGCTTTCGCTAAATTGGATATACACTGTATGCTAGCTTCTTCATACCTTTTGTAAGAGATAACCATGGATGTATGGTGGATTATTAGGCTTGTTAGCTGCTTGTATACCGACGAATGCTGACATGAACAACTCTGAAGAGCGTTGAATATTTCTCAATTATCCAGGTCAACAAAGTAGACAAAGGCAATGGAACAAAGACCACAAAAATTATCATATCTAAACACCCAGAAATTCTGGGTGTCATGTGACCAGCCGATCCCATTTTCGCCGACCTTCCACCGTGGAGGCAAACTGCGCTGGGTATTATCATTTTGTATGGTGCTTATTTAGGAGTTATATTTTAATTAAAGTGTCTATCCGGGGTTTGGGGATTTTACATATTCGTAATCTTTGGGTTCTATCAAGAAGAAATGTAATATATCTTGTCGTTCGAAAATTTAATCTTCATGCCTTCCCCCCTGTTAAAGTCGACTTACTATTCACAAGAAATGACGTCAAAGCCCAGCGACACGCGAAGTCATTGTACACTAATTCAACAGTGAAATACAAAGAAAGTTTGGCTCTGGATATTAAACACATCTGTTTAGACAAAATTCGCTCAAATTCCCAAACTTTCATTGTATTTCACTGCTGAATCAATGTGCAATGTTTTTGCGTGTCCCTGCTTTGACGTCATTTCTTGTGAATAGTAAATCACTTTAACAGGGGGAAAAGGTATGAAGACGAAATTCTTTTACGTTGTTTTTGCTGAGTTACATAAGCTATTTCTGTTGTTATCGCTCATTGAAAATTAATTTTCGGCAAATTCCTTGCAGAAATTGTTGAAAATACGATTCTAGAGCTTCAAAAAAATTTTAATTTTTCTGGGGTGCATGTCCCAGACCCCTAATATAAAGTTGGTCCAACTTGGTGCACCAGAATTGTTATGCTTGTCCAACAATACAGATCGAAATCTTTGATCAGCTTGCTAGGGGTTCAGGTTATTGCGTTCGACGAAGGAAACGTATTCTAATCTGGGTTACTTGTGCTTTACAGCTAAAAGAAATCAAGATAAAAACTTTACCCTTTTTGAATAAATTACCGTTTTGGAATAAATTATGGCATTAGTATGAAATCATCTGAAATGCTTAGAGTTTTCGAATTATATACGTATATAGTACGATCATTTTAACCCAATGACGAATTCTATTTTATTTTGATTTTGCAACTTTTATTTTTGTTGCTCATACGCTTATAGCATAATATAAGCTAACTAGGAGTTCTTATCAGAAGTGAAATGTTGCCTCTGGACTGACACAGGAGCAGTGGTACGAGGTTGGAGCAGTGTTCAGGATCAGGCATGTCAGCAGAATGATGCTGTAGACTGTAGAATCTAAACCACGTATCAAGGCGATCATATAGCCTTGTAATATTAAAATAACATACGGTAATCTGCATATGGCGCGTTTATTAATGTCAAAATTCAATGTGACCATTTGAACGCCATAGTACTGTACTTCTAATTCGAACAACATTTACTCGAAAGAGCAAGCCTCGCAAAGTTATACATTTTCCATTCAAGCGACACTTTTGCCAAATCGAACTTCGCGTTTGTAATATTTGCAGAATTGAACGACTTATCTCGGGTGCGGTCGAGCTGTCATATTTCAAATCGAACCGAACGGGAATACCCCTCTAATCTAATACTAAAATAACATACGGAAATCATGTGGGATGTCACCGTTGTCAAAAATATTGACGTTATAGTGTCTCCTTGAATTAAGAAGCTGTAATATATTTATTAGCTTTATTTATTTTCATAATTCGTTGCAGCATAATTGTATGTTTGTAAACCATTGATATTCATTCACCATTTGCTGGTCCACATATGCGTCAAACGCACTTACATAATCTTTGATTACTCCTAGTATATATCCTATAGTATTGGATTTCATTATCATTTCAGATCAAGAACAAATGTACTGCTGAGGCTTGGGATATCTATCAGATACCAAGAAACCTGTTTCCAGTTTTAACCAAACTGCTGAAGGAAATTAAGGTATTTTAGGCTCAGATATACTTCTCTTTCATTATTGCTGTGTTGCTTGTGTATTGAAGATCTGCGAGCAGGAATTGTATTTGGTGAAATAATTGTTGATAACTGTACATTTAGCATTTCTGTTAGATCTTTTTTGTAAGGGTCTAGATGGTTGTCGTTTATGACTATTATTATACATTACATTGTAGTCACTTCTCATTGACTTAGCGTACATGTATATAGTTAATTATGGGAATCAGCGCAACCTACAGATTAGTGAATAATCTGCTAGAAGATTATTCAATAATCTGTAGGTTGTGCCTGACAGTGCGTTTATTGTTACTATCCTTAAAACAATATAATTATGCTTATTAATAAAGACTTATTAACCGAGTGCGAGGTCTGTACGGTAAAGTATTTGCCTGAGGTTTTCATAACAATGTATAATGAATACAATACAATAATAAAACAATTATTGGATTCGGGTTTTTTATATTGTATCCGGATAATCAAGGTCTCGGTAAGTGTTATCAGCCTCTAAGCACTTACTTCGACCTTGATTATTCCAGATATCACAAGAAGCTCATCCAATAATTGTTTTTATTATATAATAGACAGTAATAATCTTGGCTATAGATTTTCCGGGCGGAAAGCGTAATCGAAGTATAAAGATAAGAGGGCAGCCCAATATACGTATTTGTATCTTCTCGTTGAAAGGACCCATGGTGAAGGAAAATTTCGAGTGTTCGAATACATACATTTTAAGACCAAACCGGGACCAGTTGCGAAAAATGCAACTTCAAGGCCTTCCGGCTGGAATTGAACCCGCGACCCTGCGATGCTAGTGCAGTGCTCTGGTCTTAACATGTATGTATTCCAACACTCGAAATTTTCCTTCACCATGGGTCCTTTCAACGTGTGGTTTGGTCGAGTGAAATGCCAAATATTACCTATGTATCTTCTCGTTCTTCTTCCAACTTTGAACTCCTCATTCGAGAGAGTTTACTGATTTTTAGAGAGTTTTTGAATTTACATTCTCTGATGTTTTTTGGATCTTGCTACCTTAAAGTGCCTATAACTTCTGTGGGAATTTAACATATATGTAATCTATGGATTCTCCTGAGAAAAATTGTAATATATCTTGTCAGCTGAAAATGTCATCTTCATAGTCTTTTTTGCTGTTAAAGTTGACGGAAAGACGTCATAGCGGGAATCTGTAAAGAGGTTTTCATATAGACAGATGCCCGCTATGACATCATTTCCGTCAACTTTAACAGCAAAAAAGTCTATGAAGATGAAATTTTCAGCTGACAAGATATATTACAATTTATCTCGGGAGAATCCATAGATTACAAATATGTTAAATCCCCACAGACGTTATCACTTATATGCACTTTAAAAGCTTGAGTAGCAAACAATTTACTATATTGAAATTCGCTTTTAATACTTAGGTTGCGTTTTGTAAAAAAATGAATGAATAGTTAGCTCACCCAATTAAAATGATGGTTGGGTCAACGTCTTGCTGGGGGCAACGTTTCTCCGTGTGGCGAAAAGCAGGTACTCAATGTTGTTTATTGTGTTTTTGTAGGTGCATTTACGGCACAACCGTAACAACAGTGGCTCTAATAGAAACGCGGAACAGGTATACACAGTGTGTATTTCGTAATTGACACAATCGGGATTTAACGTATTTAAACGGTGGGTCATGCATTGCGCACGTGTGTTAAAGTGCCACTACGATCAAATTTTCACCTATCGATATTTTTACGTATTTATAAAGCAGAGCTGCTAAATATTACTTGGTCGAAACCGTTTTGCGATTCGACGATGGCAAGTATTATTTTTCTTACTCCGAATCCGGAGTTGTTATGTTCGCCATTAATCGTTCATGTTCTTGACCAGCGTAACGAAGTGACGTCAGATTCTCAACGCGAAGACTCCATTCCACGTGGCTAATTCTTCAAGTAAATCAAGGTCGTTTTTTTCAAATTCTTCATCTGCAAGGCTGGATATTTCATCTACTTCTCGAAAAAAACAAGAAAACAAATAACCTCGACAGAAATTCAGGCGTAGCATTGAGAATCTGACGTCACAAACAATATTACCTTTTGAAATTGCGGGCTTTTTGGAACACGTTTTTAGTAATGGTGGCCTAAATAATAGTGATTTCAGAGCTCAAAATACTTACTTCAAAATACCATTTTTTAGTTTTTTTTTACATCGATTATCACTTTCGACCCTGAAATACTAATCTATGCTAAAGAACATCTAAAAGACGGGGGTGCATTTTCATCGTAGTGCCACTTTAATAGCTGCATTCTTTTTCGTACGAAGCCGACATAATATTTTCTACATTAGCAATCAAGAGTAAGAAGAGTTGCAACAAATAGCTATATAAATATACTGCAAGGTAATTTCATTATCGCTTAATATTTTAGCCGAAATAATTGTATATCTAAACTTATGAACCTAGTAAGGGTATTAATGTTTACCGTTTATATATATCCTAAACAAACGCGTCTCAATTAACTCAAACATGATCTACACCTTCGCTAAACTTTCGTATATATAACAGTGAAAGAAATACGATTTCACACATTGCTAGCCTACAACCTATATGATTCGAATAAACTTATAATTTCCAAATATGTTTAAAATGTTTGCCACCATTCCGCAGTATATCGTGACAACTTAGCGCAAAACTATCTTCTAGTTCAGCACCCGTTCTTATAGCCTCGGACATACTCACAAAAAATGGACACAAGCCAATGAACTTACTTATCTCAGATTTCTCTGTAACTCAAATGTCAGTAGAAACATGTACGCGTTGCGTACCTATTTTTTGTGACCAGCGTGCTTATTTTTATTATCAGGTTATGGCAGGCTACGTTTTAGGTGGCGTCAGCAATTCGCACACGTCACGTGGAACGATGAATTTCTACATAGAACCACCTTAGGACCTGTCCAGTGAACTCTCTATACTGTATATATATGGAACGCTAACTCCCAGTCATAAGTCGGGTAAAAAGTGAGGCAAGATTTCAGGCCCCCACGCGGTTTGCAGGACATATTTTGAATTTTTTATTTTTGGATATGTTCGATTATCCGCTCTTTTTAAGAAAACTACGTTCGCTAGCCGGATAAGCTGTACGCACATTGTAAACAGATAATTTATCTTTGTTTTAATATACATTGTAGCTTTGGGAGTTGATTATTTCTCACGAAAACGTTCGTCGAAGACAGCCGAAAGTTCGTGTTTTTGTTTACAAGATGGTATGCGTATTACGAAAATTATATTTTTGGGCATGTTCGATCATCCGCTTTTAAAGAGAACTAAGTTAGCTACCGGGATAAGCTGTATACGTTTGTTGTTAATAGATAAAACGTTTGCCAAACATAGGCGAAAGTTTGTGTTTTTGTTTTAAAGATGGCGTACGTATTACGAAGTCAGCTACTGAGCGATTCACCAGTTCAAGCATGGATAGTGAAATAAATTTATTTTACTAGCTATCCATGGTTCAAGTAAGTTACCAAAAATATTATAAGGTCTACAATACTACAAAAACGTTTACCTTGAAGCAAAGACTGAATTCCACCTGCAAACCGTGTTAGGGGGCCTGAAATTTACCTGCAAACCGCGTAGGGGCCTGGAACTTTTTGCCTCACTTATTGCTTTGTGAGTTATCGTTCCAGTTATCTATATTGTGTTCACTGGACCTGTCTAGCCTCTGAGGTCTCCTAATCAATGCATCGGCGCCTCCGCAGGCAACTCTGGCGAACTCTGCCTGGGACCAGTCATTATTTATGGTCGGGGTGGAGGCTGAAGAGAAATATATTTGGTGCTGAAAAAAAATTTTACGCGACCAAATTAAGATCAGAAATTTAACCGTCCCAACCATTTATGCGTAAAGAAAATCTTTTACACAACCCAAGAAGAAAAAAGTTAGATAAAACCCAATTCCCAGCATATCGTCGATACAAGTTTTAATAACAAACCCAAATAGATATACAGACAGATCGTACTGTAACTTTCAGATTATTATCTCGCTATACAGAGCAGGAACCCAAGGAAAACAAAGAGAGGAATACAATAACAAAAGCTAATGTGCAATAATGACTAAGGAGTATTGATGACGTGATTCCAATTTTAAATGATGAACTCTTAATTTTTTGTCAATAGTCATGAAAATTTTGCTACCCAACCCTTCAGAGAAGTGAATTTTTTTACCCAACCATTTAGGTCTTAAAATTTTAATGATAGAGTTTTTGTATTCGTCGATGACGTCATGTGACGTGCTGAAATTACGTCACCAGACGAAATTAGTTTGCCTATATATTCCACACATAAAATATCTTGGGTATACCTTGAATATATTGTCCACTCACGAAGTATATTGTGCGCTAAATGACCTGTCCTTAGCAACCGGTTGTCTAGCAACGCGAAAACGTCCGAACACCCTTCAACTCACAGTACTCTTAACGACCTATCTTTCAGATATTAATCAACCGTATTGACATCCTTCAATCTCAGATAAACAGCCTTGAGGTGGATATTAGAAAGTATAAATGTAATCTTTCGTTGTTCGAATCAGAACTTAAAAAGGTAAGTATTACCAGTGTGCTACATACTAGTGTGCGACATATGTACTACTTTTCAGCAGTAGCTCGATATTATTACTTATTGGATTTCTCTGAGCCCAATATTACAAAATATTTAAGTCGAGAATTCGATATTGGGCGAGACAGAAGGCCGAGCCTAATATTGCAAGTCGAGACTTAAATATTTTGTAATATTGGGTCGAACAAAATATCTTAACACAAAGATGTTTAATTCTTCGCACGTAAACAGACAGTCAAGGCTGTTCTTATGTTCTTCACTTATGTTCTTCACTTATGTTCAAAACTGCTCCGTTTTTGTTTTTGTTTCTGTTTTTTTATTTTTAACCGTTGCATTAATTATTTTGCATTTTTACTTGGTTGTAAAGTTAATAAACAAATAAACAATAAATAAACAGTCAAAAGACTCAAAAGGTTGCTGGTCGTCAAAAAGAATAACAAAAAAAACTCGGAAAAACACATCACGTTCCGCGAGAAGTACTTCAACCAATGAAATTTCGATTTAGATAAAAGGCACGCGAGTGACGTTGCTTTGCACGTGAACAGCCCGCGTAAACAGTCCAAAGGTTACTGCCCAATATGTAGCTGTCCTACATCGTAAAATATTGGGCTGCCACGTGATGCTAATAGAGACAATTGATTGGTGGATTATGTGTGAGTGTATAATAAGACTGTATATCTTTTATGAGAACAGTAAACTATGTAAATAAGCTATATTTTGTACAATAAGCCATGTCATGTATGAAACAAGTTTTAGGCCCGACTCAGAACGTGTCGTATTTATGCGCAGTCGACACTACGATTTCGTGTATACGCGGCGCAATAGTCTTACGTCACTTTTATACTCTATCCGTCCATCTACAATATATCTATATCTATATCCTCATCAACCTCGTACCCAGGGTCTCATCTCCGCTCGCCGCCCGCCCGGTACGAGGTTTTATCCTCATCTATTTATCTATCTCTTCGTCCATCAACCTATTCAATCATTCCCTTTCATACCCGCAATTAGTTTAATTTTTTCGTGTTTCTTATGTTATTCGTTATAAAGAGACGTGAGGTTGTAAAAGACGAAACAAGTTCTGGTGAATTTGTACCTGCAAGAAATTTTGAGGACATTAAAAAGCTTTTGGAGCAAGTAGATAACTCTGCCAGCCAACTGAAACAGGTATACTAACCTTTTCAATTTTGAGAAAATCAACTCCCAAAAACACAATGCAACGCAATGCAATACGATGCGATGCGTTTTATTTATCTATTTAAAAATTTCCAGCTTTTCAAAATTATTTTCTCCTTATTTCGTTAAACAATTTACCTTTGTCAGGGCGAAGAACAAACAAATATTCTGATGCGTAATTTGGACTTCTTCAGAGAGGTAACAACAAACTTAACTTTTTTTAAAAATGCTCCTTCTAGAACTTAATATTTTTATGTTACGCCATATATACATACAATGAAAACTTATTTTACAAGATAGCGGACAACTATAGCTGATATCGAAGTGTATTTAAGTTTCGTTTGTTCTCTACAGGTCTTTATTTCTGATAACACGCATGGCAATCCAACTGTCGTAAAGTTGGACGGCAGTTTTCTCGTTCTCCCACGGCAATTTCTCGTTCTCCCACGGCAATTTCTCGTTCTCCCACGGCAATTTCCCGTTCTCCCACCGGCAATTTCTCGTTCTCCAACCGGCAATTTCTCGTTCTCCCACCGGCAATTTCTCGTTCTCCCACCGGCAATTTCTCGTTCTCCCAAACTTCCACGCGTGTTTCTATGTTTCTATGGAAAAACAGAAATTTCTTAAACGTATACTATATACGCGTGATGATGTAATTTTTCTAGGGCGAGACAAAAAAGCAGAACATTTCCTATATCGTGAAACGAATGGAACTGGAGGTGAATAACAGTCTTTCGGATCAACCACAGGTTAGTCTGCGTAGCAATATGATTTTTGCTTAGTTGAGAGAAAAAATAATATGATTTTTGTTGAATTTTACAATTTTTGAATTCATAAAAAATTTTTGATACATAAAAGCAATTTTTCAAAAATGTTTTAAAACCACTTTTTTAATAGGCACAAACGGGTACCGCTTTTGTTTCAAAAGTTGACCATCTACCGCGCGGTCAAAGTCACATGATTGTCGTTGTTTATGTCACATGGTTTTACTAGCGACGGTGCAATGCAGGTGCAAACCATGTGACGTATAAAGCCCACAAAACTCGAACCCAGTCCTTCCAATGGTCAACTTTTGAAGCAAAAGTTTGTGCCCTTAAAGCACTTTTGAAAATTTATGTGAAAGGGAAATTGAGATTACTTTTTTATTGATTTATTTGAAAGAACTCCTAAAACGATAAAGAATGGCTTTTTATAGTTCTTTCATATCTTATCTCGTTCTTGAGTTACTCAAGGTTGTGTAATTTGACCTATTGTACCCACCATTATGATCAATCTGAAAATGAAGAAAACTATTGAATAAAAGTGCTTGAAACTTTGTACACGTGAGCATTTCACGAAATCGAATATCCATCACTGATCTCAAAAATAGGACTGGATTGAGCTTTCTATTGTATCTGATGAGCTGATTTTGAAGCTTGCATATTTGCATAATGTAAATTAACGAGAGATCATTAGAAGCTCTTAGATCATTAGTTCTTTCAAATAAAGCAATAAAAAATCCATCTCAATTTTCGTTTCTTGTGCCCTTCAGTAAAGAATTTATCATTTTCATTTTTTAGCCCTGCTGTAAACTTCTGGCGGAGAAAGTCATGAATGGAATTGCTGACATAAAAAGCGTCCTGCAGGTACAACGTTAGATTTTTACGGTTTCAATATTCTGCTTTTCAATACACTTATTTGAAGGTTACAACGATGCACTGGTTCGATAGATATAATATTGATATAAACATTTAAGTATCTTGGTGTCACCCTCAGTCAGGATCTCTCGTGGCATGATTATATCGGAAACTTAGCCAACAGCATAAATCAAGAGCCAGACGACGTGTGAAGTCTTATCTACAACCACTCGCACGAAGTACTCTTTGTGCAGCGTTAATCGTACCACTTTTCGATTATACCGACATTATTTGGGGTGACAAGAACAACTCGACACTCAACAAATTATAGAAAATAAAGCTTCTAAACTCGCACTTGATGCTCCACCACTCTCCTCCTCAACTGAGGCCTTAAAAACAATTAACTGGACACCTCTGAGAATCAGACGACAGAAACATCGCTGTATTTTTATCTTTAAATGTATTAACGGTTTAATAGAATTTGACTTTGAACTAATTAGAAATAATATTCAAATATATTTTACAAGGACCAACAACAATCTATACATCTACCTAAAGTCAACACAAATTGGGGAAAACACATAAAACTGATTTATCACGCGTCAATGGATGTTAATAACTTGTACAATAAAACAAGAAGCGCAAACTCGCTAACAATATTTAAAAATATACTGAAACACACCAATTTAATTAGTTTCAAAGTGAATGTGAGAGCAGATGTAATGTAATGTAATTACGTGTGATTTAATGTGATGTGATGTGATGTAATGTGATGTAAAAATAATGTGATGTGATTTGATGTGATGTAATCTTGTGAAGTACTACAGGATCCAGGGTAAGTATAGTTAATTCCATAACCTACGGGTCTGCCGTCGGCTACGGCCGATCAACTTGCTTCCTTCCTTATACTTGCTTACTTCATGCTTGCTTGCTTGCTCACTCACTCACTCACTCACTCACTCACTCACTCACTTACTTACTTACTTACTTACTTACTTACTTACTTACTTACTTACTTATGTACTTACTTACTTATGTACTTACTTACTTACTTACTTACTTACTTACTTACTTACTTACTTACTTACTTACTTACTTACTTACTTATGTACTTACTTACTTATGTACTTACTTACTTACTTACTTACTTACTTACTTACTTATGTACTTACTTACTTATGTACTTATTTATGTACTTATTTATGTACTTATTTACTTGCTTACTTGCAGGTAGGTAACCTTGTACTTGCTTACTTGCTTACTTGCTTACTTGCTTACTTGCTTACTTGCTTACTTGCTTACTTGCTTACTTGCTTACTTGCTTACTTGCTTACTTGCTTACTTGCTTACTTGCTTACTTGCTTACTTGCTTACTTGCTTACTTGCTTACTTGCTTACTTGCTTACTTGCTTACTTGCTTACTTGCTTACTTGCTTACTTGCTTACTTGCTTACTTGCTTACTTGCTTACTTGCTTACTTACTTGGATGGGTGACCATCGGGAATAACCTCGTGTTGATTCGTATGAGATTGGAACTCATGTGAGTAGACTCTCCCGTGCTTCGAGGGTTTTCTCCGGCGTCTCTGGTTTTCCTCCCTCAGTAAAATCAACATTTAGATCTGAACTGTGCTCTGTGGTCAGACATAGGTCGTATGGTGGCAGCCTGTCTCTGCCTTCGACTCCGCCATGCACGTTCGAACTAAACATTGGTAAAGTCGCACGTCTGTACTCTGTTGTATCTTTTTCAGCTAAAAAACATGCCGCCATCTTGTTTTTTCTCTACTGTTATACTGTAGTTCATATCCTACTAGTAGCTAATAATTATTATTATTGCTTACTTATAATATACTTTCACATTGTTTTTTATAGTTTTTCTTCTCTAAAATAATGTTGTTACGAAATGCATTCATTATGATCGACCGAGGAGCATTTTATGTCCAAACTGGCTTAATTCAGCGATATATAAACTACATTTCTGATGTTCGCTGACAAGCCAGTGACAAGTGTCAGAAACTGCTCCTGCAAGATCGATCATTGTCCATGCATTGGTTTGAAATAGCCGTAATTCTGTAGGTAAGCACATTGAGTAAAGACTGGTATCCACTGATGTCTATTTAGTTCCGGTGAATTCTGGAAAATATACTTTCCACGGAAAGACTTAATAATAGTGAATGTGGGAGAGCTCGGAGTAGACAGACGATACGTGGACGATCGTCAAGCTCGTATCCTCAGAAAAATGATTCTGAGTCCCGGGCAGGAAATCAGAAGGTTACAGGTTCGATTCCTGTACGGGACTCAGAATCATTTTTCTGAGGATATGAGCTTGACGATCGTCGACGTATCGTCTGTCTCCTCCGAGCTCTCCCACATTCACTACATTAGTTGCGAAAAATGAAACTTCAACGCCTTCCGGCTGGAATTGAGTGAAATGCCAAATATTCCTTATATACACACGTAAAAACGCCACAGACCTGTTACAGCCTGTTGCACCTTCAGGCCTGATACAGGTATGATATCATAGCTGTATCACACTGTTCAGACTCAGAACTGACGGTATCAGATTGGAACAGTCTGTTGGGTTGTCAGGGCTGTATCAGTCTGATGTAACAGAATGTTTTTTGCGAAAAAAATCATCAGTGCTGATACTGACTGTGACCATCATAGCTGTTACAGTGGTTGCTACATTATCCTGAACAGACCTGATATCAGTGCTGTTGAATGCTGTAACAGAACATGCGTTTTTCCGTGTGTTAATAGGCGCCTTTCAAAATGGCGGCCAATTTAAATATTCCTCTATGTGCACATGATCTAAATTAGCCTTTATGGCCTTGTTTGAGTGTCAGCAATTCAAAAAGAATCTTTGCTTCCCAACAAGGTTGTAAAGGCTAATTTATGTTGGCATAAAAGAATATTTAAAATAGCAGACATTATGAAAGAGGTCTATTCTACTGCTTATTTTGTTTTACTTTTTGGGGAGATATCCACAATTGTTGTGATGACCTTATTTCCAATAGGTAACTAGATTTGAATTTATCTCTAACCAGAGTAGAGTTACACCATGTCTTTACCTGGTTGTGAACCAAACCTGTGTACTATTTGTTTTTATTCTCTTTTAGAGCAATTCACAAGATTGTCCTAATGATTATTCAAGTAAGTATGATGTGCATCAAGATTGTTTTTTTAATAACTTTATTATTGGCACTAAATTAACTAATAATTGCATACACTATTAATACAAACATGTATGTGTACAGAGGATATATAAATCTAAGGTAATAATAAAGGGTATAAATATAATGTAATATGCCAAAAATTGGCAAAGCAGAAACGGGACTACTGTACGTCCCATGCAAGGTGCTCGCCAGTAAGATGTACTGTAAGTAATGAATATTTAAAACGGGGGAAAGAGAGATGGAGAAAAAGAAGGAAAAAACTTACACAAAATACTCAAAATGTAGTTATTTTCAAATGAGTTATTTTCTTTTGTTATGGCCGCAAGAATTATGGGTAAATGCGGACAAACATGGATACTGACGTCATCTCGACTGAGCACTCTTCGAGCGTGAAACGTCCCCGGGTACAATTTTCCTTCCTGGAAACATTCTCGTATAACCTCGGGATGAAAACGTCCTGTCACGGTTATACTTGTCCCATCCCGCAATATAAAAACCTCCTAAACAATGTGAAAACGCTCTCCGCGTTTTCGAAAACTAATAGCCAAGACCGAGCATGAAGGGGACTGAAACTGACAGCCAAAAGGCATGCCTGCTTTCCCTATGTTTTGATTCACTTTATGATGTATTCATTGACTGGAATCATATATATATATATATATATATATATATATATATATATATATATATATATATATATATATATATATATATATATATATATATATATATATATATATATATATATATATATATATATATATATATATATATATATATATATATATATATATATATATATATATATATATATATATATATATATATATATTTTTTCAATGCAACATGTTTTTTAATGACATCCTTGTCTGCAGAGATTGGAGGGGAATTGTGAGCAGCATACGATGTCCAGGATGAAGAAATGCCAGGAATAAGGCACGCTTCATGGGGCGGTATGCAGGTTTGGCATCTGGCGAAATACATCAAGTCATTGGAGAGCTTATGTTAATAAAAAGAACGCTAACAATGTCTTCATCCTAACCTGTACATAGCCTTGTACAGTGTGAATGTGATTTGTACGATCTTCTAGCTGGGAGCTTCTTGCTAGGAACGACAACTAAGGTTTTATCTGGCTGAAAATATCTCATCCATTGTAGAGCTTACAGCTGTGTTAGACGACTATCTTCAACCGTTGGTTGAAAAAGTGTCATTGTAAAGTATGAACGTGATTTTTTCACGATCCTAGGAGCTTCTCGGCAAATAGAAAGGTACTAAAATTGGAGAATTTAACTCTTTCCTGTCCGGCTGAAAAACATCCAAAATTGAGCCACCCCTTTGTTCTATTGATATCTCTGGAAATAACCAACAGCTATACATTTGCGAAAGCTATACATTTTCTGAAAGTCCAATAAACCGGCTTTTACTAGTGCTTTTAAAATTCCCGAACAAGACACATTATGTTAATATAAATTAGCGTTAACTATCATAAATCCGGTCGAAAAACTTTCATCATCATGAAAATTCAAAATGCCACCAACCGCAGAGTTTTTTTGCGAAATCAAATCAAACTCGGTGTGTGAATGGATCTCATGTGCATGGCGTTTATCGATTTTCAATTTTTAATCTTGCGTTACCGTGTGTTTCGATTCACGACTTCATCACTCTTCTATGACCCATTTTGACTGGGCTGGACAGGAAAGATTTAATAACTATTCTCGGTTGCTAACTATATATATATATTATATTATTGCTAACTATATTTAGTTTATTTTGAGGACTTGCTGTACCGCGGTTATATAGATTAGTGACGGCCTTGAATACTAAAGCAGCTACTAATAACCAACGTATAAAGTAAATTGTTTGAACCTAGGAGTATCATTGGATATGTGAAGTTGTTGTAGTCTTGAGAAAGACTGTTGTTGGTGACTGACGTTTCGACGGCCTCAGCGGCGCCGCGGTCATCTTCAGAGTCAAGTAAAGCGTGTTTGTCAGGTTTGCCTATATATATACGTCTGGTTCATTACGTCATCGTTTGTTTATGTCATAATTAGTGTGAGTTGGTTTCGCGTCATGCTTTAAGCCGGTTTTCCACTAGGCGATTTTGTTCGCGCGAAGCGACTTTTTGTTGTTCAAATTGAAAACATTTCTAATTAGTTCCAGCCAAGAGCTTATAAGACAATAGAAAAAGTCTCTTCGCGCGAAAAAAACCGCCTAGTGGAAAACCGGCTTTAAGCGTGGGCCAATATTGTTTTCGGTATGTCTAATTGTTCGTTGGTGCGTGCGAAGAAGTCTTTTGTATGGTGTCGGTAATTGTTGTGATCTGTTAAGTGGTTTATGTTCCAAGTTGGTATACCAACTTTCTAATGTAAGTCGCTGTTTGTAGTTTTTGTTAAAGGCGATACATTCAGCCGAGTCCCAGTCAATATCGTGTTTTGTTTGTACGTGGTGTTCAGCTATGTGATTAGTAGTCCTGTCCCCGTTTCTAGCTAGTAGCTCGTTTGTGTTCAGCTAGTCTGATTTTAAGTGCCCTGGCAGTCAGCGCATTTGATCTTATAAACTGCACCCTGTCTTTCGGTGAGGTTGTTCTTTGTCTTTTACGTGTTAGTCAGTATATGTCGCAAAGTAGTCATAGGTTTGTGGGCTACACGTATGTTGTAAGGTCGTAAAATACGTGCAATAGTCTCTGATGTACCATTAATGTATGGTATTGTTGCTGTTGTTACGGTTGTACTGATGTTGGTCTCGTTGATATTGTAGTTGAAACGCGTCAGCGGTCAGTCACCAACAAATAGTCTTTCTCAAGACTACAACAACCTGGACGATCAACTTCACACATCTAACCAACATATAGTTACCTCGTTAACTAACCTATACATATTAAGTATATATATATATATATAGTATCTTGTAAATTAGCGTAAAATAGTGTTAAGTTATTTGAAGTTTGATAGTGGTAGTATGTGTATTTAAATAGTATAATTTTGTAGGTGTATAATTATAAAAGATTACTGTACTCTCAGGTCGGTGCTAAACGATATACATAACAGGCGAATATAATGCAGACGGATTTATAGTGTTTATGAAATGAAAATATTAAGTTTTAGTTATTGAAACGAACTTCTAAAATAACGAAGAATTGTAATTTAGAGCTCTTTCATATCTCACGTCGTTCTTGAGATATTTAGACTTATGTGATATGCAAATGTACCTGCACCGCGACGCGTTTTACACGTTTTTAGAAAATCAAGTATATCTTTGAGATTATTCGACAAAATCACTTGAAACTTTTCACATTACGACTTCGTGAACATCATTACACCAAAAGAGCGATGCTAAATGAATTTACGATATTTCTAATTATTCTTTTTTCTGAAAATTTGCAAACGCATTTGTGACGTCGGTGGTTACTCATTTGCATATCACACAAGTCTAAATAGGGAGTTTACGAAAGTGAAGACGACGACGGCATTCTCAACAGCATAAAACATTATATTCTAAACTCCGTAGAAGATCGTTACCATTATAGACCACTTTCAAGTTATGCCTTCACACTTTTGAAACTTGACAGTTTGCATAGCCATTTCAGTTAGTGTGCAGGGTAAATTTAACTAAAACTCGAAGCGGGTGACGTCGTCCACAGAACACGAAAATGCTGTAAATAACGTCCTGTTTAGAAGGAGGACTTCATTGAAAATTCTCTTGGGACTAATAATTAAATTTAGCTTTTCTTCGGGACGAAAAATTGCATTGTTAAAAGACGACGTCCTCGATGCTCGCATGGAGTTTTCGTAAACTCCCCAATATCTCAAGAACGACGTCGGTATTTTAGGAGTTATTTAAATATACCTAAAACGTAATTTTCGTTTCATAAACACTTTAATTGCTTCAATTATATTCGACGCAACTTCGATTCAATTCGAAATGGGAACATCGATTAAATTCCACTTTAATTCGACGCAGACGGTTAAAACAACCAATTAAATTTGGTTGTCTCAGATTTACGAATTGACGAAACAGCCACATTTTATTGGTTGAAATAACCAAAATATGGTCATTTTAATCAAAATATTTGGTTATTTTAACCATTCAGATCGGTTATGAATCTGAGACAACTTATCAAATTGGTCGTTTTAACCAATCTGTTTTTACAGTGTATGATATGCGCTGGCCTTAAGAGTGAGTGTCAACTGTGACGTTATTGCACACTCGGTCGGCCATTTTTCGAAGCACGAAATCGCTTGGTGGACTTATCAGTAAATATCTTGTCAATCCTTGATATAAATTGTTCATTTTGTCTTTTAATTCAAAGAAAACATACCTAACAGAAAGTAATTATTTCTGCATGTCTTCACAAAACTGAAACGTTTTCTTGACTTTCGTTTCGAATTATGTCAGCCTTGACTGACGCGAAGCGTGGAAGACCAAGTGACGAGGTTCAAACAAACAAATCAGGTTCTGAGTCGACGTATTCCGATTGTGGATAAATGAGAAAGCCTTTATAGGGTTTTTCGAGAAGATTCGGCGAATTTCCGAAGTATTTACGACGTCAAGTTCGCAATGAAGCACTTCAAAACACTTCGTATCGTCACAGTGGTTATCGTAACGAAAAGATAAACACAAACGCGCAATGCACGACGGTTGACTCCCACTCTTTACTTAATGTTGTAATTGCCCTTAATGTTGTAATTACAAAGTGGAAAATAAACATCACTTACAGGTTTTGACGTAAGATCGATCATTTTTTTCTAATATAATATAGGAAACGTCTAGACACAATACGCAGCACTTCGCTTTCTTTGAGACATTTCTAGTTTTGGGACCGTTCATTATTTAGCAGAGGGTCTGGTTGGTTGAGGAAATGGGGGGTCCTGAAATTGTTGCTACTTTTACGCGGACCCGGGGGCATGAAATTCAGTTTGTAATAAACAAGAATAAGAGTCTTTGATGATCAACATTATTATACAAACAAACATTTCTTATTGGATAAAATCATACAGAAAGCTTTATTGTATATATGTATGTATTATATAATTATTTGAAAATAATAAAAAATAATGTGGTTATTGAGAATATTATTTGGTATAGGTATTATTATTAGTGGGGGGCATTGAAATTATTTTGAGTAAAATTGCGGGGCTTCCATGCAAATTTTTTAACTTTGCTTGGGGTACCAAAAAAAAATGGTTTGGCAATTTCTCACCCAATTTTAATTTAATTTTAATTTCGCAAAGCCCAGAAATGCTTTTCCGGCGGTTTCTGATAAGATTTTTTGCGAAATTAGGGCACCATGCCGTTGCTAAAAATGCACGATTACAAAGGGGCATCAAGATTATGAAACAAAAAACGTACCTTGGAACCCATGTTAAAATATCTCTGAGTGCATGCAAACTAGCTTTTGCAATGAAAATAGGATAAGCTACCAAAACATTGTGCTTATAATCGGTCATATAATATTGCGTTTATCACAAACACTTGTTTGCGGGATTTTAAAGGGGGCGCGCGCCTCCTGCGCCCCTCCCTGGATCCGCCACTGTCGCGATCGCCACAAAACTATATAGCGGTCCCTTCAAGATGGCCTCCGCGAACTACTTCCGGCTTCATTTTCTGAACAATAGTTGCTCGATCCAGTCTTTATTTATAGTCAGTACTATATACCCCTATCGAATCTGAGCAAACATGCACTGAGTTACCCGTGCCCATGCACCGTGCTAGCTAGGACACGGGTACTACTTTATCTGAACAGGCCCTAAGAGAAAGGGAAGAGGCCTGGTGACTGGTTGCCTTCATGTCACGTGGTTGTAGATTTTTAATTCCCAAGAATCTAATCTGTTTCCCTAGATCAAGTCGAGGGAAACATCGAGATTCGAAGGGGTGTTGTCCCCCCGTTATGTGGTCAAAAATCAATGCTTCAAAACGAGTTCCAAGGTCGTAAATGTACAAATAGAAGATTACGGGATTACGGAACCAACTAGGTAGTTTCAACGTAAAAGTTGCAAAACCTAAGGATCGTATTACAAAGGAACAGAGGAAAGACGCTATTCAATTCCGTGCAATGACTGTGATCAGGAGTACATCCAAAAGGTTGTTCTCTTCAAAAAAGGAAAATTCTGCTTTGTCGGAGCACGCGTGCGTAACCAAACATAGATTGCGTGGGAAAATTCCAAAATTATTACCACTAATCCGCGGTACCATGTGGAGGCTTGGCATATCAATAGCGCCAACGTACGCCCCATTGAATCGCGATGATGGTGGTTTATTACCGGAAGCTTATTTGCATCTTGTTAAGATAACGTCGTCATCGTATAAATCATGAGGTATAAATAGGGATCCTATCTTTACAACGATCACCCCAACCTCGTACCCAGGGTCTTACGGGGGAGCGTAGGTAAGACCCTGGGTACGAGGTTGCGATCACCCCTGATGAAGACACTAGATTGGAGTGTCGAAACGTTGGGTCATGGACAGTAACTTTTAAAGTTACGTTCAAAACACCTGGTTGCGTTGGGAAATTATTTGTAGAAGCTAGATTACTATTCCACCATGATAAGCTTCGAAGAACATATAATTAAAACGTAAACAGTGAGTCAAACATATTTCTCGATTACTATTGGCTAATTCCAACACAACCAGAAAGAGCCAATCAGCTTCAAGCAGATTTTGAGCGATGGTAAATTTCGTCCAGGAGAGTTTTAACATGTGCAGCCATTTAACACGACTATGCAGGACAATTTGAGCAAGTTTCAGGGCTTTTATTTAAACAACATTGCCTGTAAAGTTCGCGCTCGTACACAAGACTACTCGAAGTACTTTTGTTAAACCTTTTTAAGTAACGGCGAATGAAAGCGAAGCATTGGTATTTGGTACTTTGAACTTTGAAGCGAAGTGTCGCTATTTTATATAAAGAAGTGCGGAGTGGTTAATATATATTGAGGTACAGCAACTGCCATTTAAATAAAGTAAGTGAAGAACATTTTTATCTTACATTTGTTCCTTTAACATTGTTAATACGTAACTGTTTGATTTCTTAACTCTTGCCCCAAAATATAACACGCACGAGGCTGAAGGCTGCATTTAAAGTTGCTAATTTCCATCTACGAAATGGACATGCGGCTAAAAGCTACCTGTGTACAGCCTGAATAATATTCAGGCTGTACACAGGCTGCTCCAGACTAAAAATAACAACACCGCTGAAGCGCAACAGGGCTCATGTTACACATGGTAGAGTCACTGTTGTCAGAGGATCCATGGCCAACTTTCCTGTGGTATAAATTATTATTATTTATGCTTTAGGAAAGTTGGCCATGTGAAACCATTTGGAAATAGAAATGTTTTAGATACTTCCTACATACTAGATAACATTTGAACCACGGAAAAAACATCTTAGACAACGAGTCTGTCGATACCCTTGTGTACGTAATGCTTGCATGGATGTAACAGACTATTGCATGCATATACATGTGTATTGCATTGCATGCATGCATGCAAAATTGTATTGTATGCATGCAAAGATTAATAATGATGTCATCATTTATTCGGGCAAGTTATGCTCAGCTCCCATCCCCCAGAAAATTATACCTGTGCGCCTATGTGTAGATTTGTACTTCGTTCTAGTTTCTTACGCAGCCCTAGTGTTACTCTTGAGTTTTGAAAAGTATTAGATGCTAATTGCACAGTTTTCGGGAGGGAAGAAAGCTTTGTTCTAGTGAGTTCAGAAATCCTAATTTGCATTAAATGTACATATTACAATCACTGTGATTTGTTTAGATACAATTTACTGCTGCAAGTGTAAAACTTTTCAATTATCAGCAGACACTACTGTAGGAACTATCATGAGGCAGAGATGTACACTGTGAAACATTTTAGGGGGGGGGGGGGTGTAATTTTTCATAACTTTTTTCCTATCAAGCCACATTACACAAGGCTGATGTCTTGCAGCTGGTAATTCAATTACATTCCAAAATTTATCTGCACCCCCTGTTGAGGAACCCTTTCTTTTGTCTGTTACTTCCTGGAATTTCCATGTGAAATAAACACCTTCCCATGGAATATTTACTTCTCCCCCTGGAATTTCCATGTGATGTCATTACCTCTCCTGTTGGAATTTCTATGTAACCCCCTGCAATTTCCTGTTGATATCCCATCCTACCCCTGGAATTTTCTATCGATATATCTCCTACCCCTGGAATTCCCATGTAATATATATTAAAGAAATACCTAATGGTTTCCGTGTTTGCAGGACACTGTGATCCAAATACGGGGGAAGTTGTGAGACTGGAGAAAAGCATAAAAAACATGAGCCATTAGACGAGTGTTTTTTATCTTTTCAAAAGTCGAGCAACTTCCCAAGTGTTTGGATCACAGTATCCAAACACGGGAAAACAAAAATAATACAAGGGAACGAGCAGCAAAACTTAAGGAAATTTTTGGCGTGATATCTCCATGTTTGGAATTGGTTTGATCCAAACACGGGTATTGACCAATCAGAGCCTACTGTAGCATACTCTACATGTTATTTAATAATTACCCATCCTGTTGGAATTTCTTTGAGACCTTTACCCCCTGGAATTTCTTACTGACACCCCATCCTCCCCCTGGAATTTCCATATGATATTTACCTCCTTCCCCTGGAATTTCCTACTGATGTCCTAATCCTCCCCCTGGAATTTCCATATGATATTTACCTCCCCTGGAATTTCCTGCTTACATCCCATCGCCCCTGGAATTTCCATATTATATTTACCTTCCTTGGAATTTCCTACTGACATCCCATCGCCCCCCTGGAATTTCAAAACGTTTACCTCCCCCTGGAATTTCCATATGATATTTACCTCCCCTGGAATTTCCATATGATATTTTCCTCCCTCCCCTGGAATTTCCTACTGACATCCCATCCTCCCCCTGGAATTTCATGGATATGATATTTACCTTCCAAGTTGACATTCCATCCTCACCCACTGGAATTATAATTATCATGTCACATTTGTACTTCCCCCTCGAATTTCTATGGGATATTTTCGCCTCAATGATCCCCTCCCCAAGAATTTCCCAAATGCCTCAATTCTGGAATTCCAAGTTCCTCAGCAGGTGTGTTTTAAACAATTTGGAATAGCCCACTGTAACTTAGGGCAGATTCATTATTTTATGGTTGGGGAAGGGGGGGGGGGGGGGGGGCTGGTGGGGCTGGTGGGAAAATAGGGGGCAAGTATTTTATTTTTAATTAAAAAGGGGGTTCAAATTTTTCTTAGCCATTGGGGATAAAAATGTAAGATCTAAGCGAGATATATTCCATGGAGGGAAACTTTTAGCGAAGCAACAAGGCAATTTTGACTTGAGTGTTGCATATTAGGCAGTGTTAATTGGATATATATAGCAAAGTGAAAAGGTGGTAAACTGCCAAGATTTTTAGGAACGAAATAGTGACGTTTCGAGCGGAGCCCTTCATCAGAGTAAGAGCCCTTCACCTTTGTTTTCTATAGAGAGGTCAAGGCACTCAGGTTGAAATTACAGTAGAAAACCAAATATTGCATTATTTAAACCTAATTCAGTCCTAAAAGACAGAGTTCAAAGCCTGAAAATAACGTAATTCCATAAAATGCTATCCTCACTTAAGAAATAGAAAACATTTTCCATGTTTCCATTATTTCCATAATTCTGAAAACGGCTGAAAGGGGGGGTTGGTAGAGAAGGGGGATGATCTAGAAAAATAAATGTTTTGGATATTGTTTGGTAATTGATTCTTGTTGTTTTCAAAAGCAGTTTTTCAGTGGTGTTATCTTCTAGTTGGATCTTGAATAAAACAGCGATGATGTAATTTAAGAAAATAAATTGTGATTTACAGTTTCATGAGCTGTGTGGAAGTAGACTAGAGTCACCAGGTTCTGAATTTGAATTTTTAAAATTAAATACATGTCAATTACTAATAATTATATAATTGAATGTTTAAGGAGATCTGAAACAAAATTCAAGATTCCCTCTAGATTGTTCTAAATATCCAATATGCCCCAAATACCAATATAATACATAATAGTATATATCAATAATACATAGTAGTATTATAACAGTAAGAGTACAATACAATAAGTAAAATAAGTAAAATATCATTATACATCAGAAATCATAGAGAAACTCAGTGGCGTAGGAACGGATTTAAAGTTGGGGGGGGGGGGGGCTGAAATCGCCTAGCAGGTAATCAGTGACCGCATTTTAAGGGTCCTACCCTGGAATATTTTGAAATCTAGAATCTCGGAAAGATAATTTCCGGCAATTTGAGCAAACTTTTTCATCTAATTCTCCAGCGAGCATTGTTCAAATTAGTTTGCGCCCCAGACCAAATTGTAAATTGTTTATTTTTATAATTTGGTCTTGGGGCGCAGACTAAGTTCAAATTAATCCAAGACGATCTTACCAGGTGACGCCATTTTTTGCGCCTAGTACTGACAGAAGGGTCTGGGAACCAATCTAACACTCGCGTTGTTTAGGGGTTGGCTAACACTTCAGGCTATTCGGGCTATACCCGTTTGTAAAATCTCATGTAGATTTAGCCGTAGGTAGATTACCTTAAGTAGCTTCTCTCCTTAGCCTCTATAGTCGTACTGATACAATTGGGGAAAATATTAAATTTGGCAACGCTTGTCCTGATTTTGTGGGGTCTCAGCCCCCCCCCCCCCATTTAAAATGGGGGGGGGTGGCGGCTTCAGTAATGCCCACAAAGTAAGAATATACTTATACACATCCGTGCACACAAACGGAACTATAAGTTTTAAATCATCAATACTACGCAGTCGACGACTATATAATCTGGCATTGCCATCATTTACAGCGTTAAATCTTGACAATAACAAGGCAAAGGGGTTAATAAAGTTATTATATAGTCAGGAGATCGATAACTAGACACAAACAGTCACCTTTCCTGTATTCATAGGTAATAATTCACACGCTAAAATCTCCGTATCTTTGGGTTCAATGTCATGTCTTCTAAAGCTTATAATTGATGACTTAAAGGACATTGGCAACAAAAATTAAGTTTGTCTAATCTTGATCATGATCATGATGTTGAACCGCCTGGTAACGTACCATTATTTGATGTCTTTGAGCTCTTATCAGAAGATGACGTTCGTAAGCTTATTACGAATTCAACAAAGAAATCTTGTTGCCTTGATCCCATGCCTACGACTCTTCTATTGGAATGCTTAGATGTTATACTTCCAGTGATTCCCAAAACGATCAATATCTCATTAGAATCCGGGTGTTTTCCTAATGACTGGAAAGAAGCCATTGTTCTCCCTTTATTGAAGAAAACACGCCTCGAGTCTGCATTTGAAAATCTGCGCCCCATCAGTAATCTGCAATATGTTTCCAAGCTGACAGAGCGTGCAGTTTACAATCAAATGCATGAACATATGCTCCGGTCAGGCCTCTATCCACCTTTGCAATCTGCTTATCGGAAATATCACAGTACGGAGACCGCTCTACTCAAAGTTACTAATGATATCCTATTAAATATGAACTCTCAACGTGTTACTATTTTGGTCCTTTTGGACCTTAGTTCTGCCTTTGATACAGTAGACCATGGAATCTTGCTTAAACGTTTAAGTTCTAAATTCGGGATCAGAGGAAAAGTTCTTAATTGGTTTTCAACTTATTTGTCTGGGCGCAGTTAGCGCATCACATTGGACGGTGTTTTCTCCGATAGATTTGACTTAAACTTTGGGGTTCCTGCCTGGGCCCGTTCCTCTTTGTAGCATATGTATCTAAACTGTTCGATATAATTAATAATCATCTGCCGGATGCGCATTGTTTTGCTGATGACACACAGTTATATTTGTCTTTTAAGCCCAACAGCTTGTCCATTCAAAGTGAAGCCATGTTAGCTATGGAGAATTGTATTTCGGATTTGCGGAAATGGATGTTTGAAGACAAGCTCAAAATAAACGATGGTAAAACTGAATTTTTAATTATTGGTTCCAAACAACAGCTAAAGAAACTTAATCCCTGTCATATTCGTGTTGGCAGTGTTGATATTCATCCTGTTTCATTGGTGCGCAATCTCGGATCCTGGTTTGATTCTAACTTGTCGATGTCAACACATGTAACTAAGGCCTGTGGTGCTGCATTTTTCTGGTTACATATAACATCAAGCGTATCAGCAAATTTTTATCTCGGGAAAATCTGGTTGCTGTGATACATGCTTTCATAACAAGCCGCTTAGATTATTGTAATAGCCTCCTTTACGGTCTACCCAATACCGAGTTGGCTAAGTTACAAAGAGTACAGAATGCCGCCGCCAGATTGGTGACCTCTACTCGGAAACATGATCATATTACACCGATTTTATGTGAATTACACTGGCTGCCCGTCAAATCTAGAATTCATTTTAAAATCTTATTACTTACTTTTAAGGCATTACATGGAATGGCTCCTAACTATATTAGAGACTTACTTACTATTAGAGTGCAGGGACGCTACTCTTTAAGATCAAATAGTAGCATAGTGTTAGAAGCTCCACTAGGTAAAATGTTACGATCATTTGGAGATCGTTCCTTCAGTGTGGCCGCTCCGAAGCTTTGGAATGAACTTCCTTTGGCAATGCGTGACATTCCAACACTTAGTGTTTTTAAAAGTAGCCTTAAACCTTATCTTTTTAAGTTAGCTTTTAACATTTAGGTTAGTTATTTATTCAATTAATATTAGTCCATTATTTTATTTCTTACATTTATATGTATATTGTATTTTTGTAATCTTATTGTACTGCGCTTTTGATCATTTTATGTTAAAAGGCGCATTATAAATATTAAATTATTATTATTATTATATAAAAGAACTCGTAAAATGATAGAAAAACACCTTTTACAACTTTTCCGTATTTTACTTCGTTTTTGAGATATTTCAGTTTGTTTGATATGTAAATGAGATGGTCTCTGACGTCAGGTGTTGGATAGAGAATTTTCACTCATTAAAAAATGTCTTATATCTCAGTGATTGCTAAGTTTACAACGTTGATTACCATGAGGAGTTATTATACGCACATTTGCAAATAAATTTGTGCAACAAACTTGTAAGATGGAACTAATATTTTAATGAGTGAAAATTCTCTACCCAACACCTGACGTCAGAGACCATCTCATGACATATCAAACAAACTGAAATATCTCAAAAACGAAGTAAAATACGGAGAAGTTGTAAAAGGTGTTACTCTATTATTTTACGAGTTCTTTCATATTAGACAAACTTAATTTTTGTTAATGCCAAGGGCGTCAATCCTGGGGGGACGGGGTGGATGTATCCCCCCCACTTTTTGACCAATGTATGATTATCCCCTTCTGACTTTCCGCAAACGATGCAGTCATCCCCCCCACTTTCAGACACGGATTTTCGCGCTTGGTTAATGCCAATGTCCTTTAACAACAACAAGAATGCCACCACCACGCCGTCCGTCGATGCGATCACGTCTATAAATAAGTTGTGTACTGATTTCAAGGTAATTGTCCGCTGTCTCTAATATCCAATCGACACCATGTCTCCATACACAAATAAGATCTAGATTATTTTCAAAAACCAGAGCTTGATACTCAAGTAGTTTATTACACAGTGCAGCGGATCGAGCATTTAATAAGCACAACCAAGACTTAGGAGCCAACCTGTTTTTTTCTTTTCTAAAATGGTGGATTAATTGCTTGCATGGTACCCACTGGTCTACATGATCCAGTATATACAACAATTAAGACTTTAGACTATACAACTCGGCAATTCAATAACATAAATATTAAACAAATAGATTGCCACTACTAAAGCGAACTTAAAACTTTATTGACAATAAACTTTATAGTACAATCTATATATAGTTGGACGCTGAACGCAATAAAACCATTTTTAATATATTTATTAGATGATTAACGTTGCTACTCGGAGTTTCACGCGTTTAAGCGATCAGGTGTTCAGGAGATCAGGAGTTGCCTGATGATCGCTTAAACCGCGTAAAACTCCGAGTAGCAACGTTAATCATCTAATAAATATATCTCGCTCCACCGTCAAAGTATTAAGCACTCTATAGTCTATTGTAAACCACTTCTTCAATTATATATATATATATATATATATATATATATATATATTCTAAGGATTTATGGTGAAGGAAAATTTCGAGTGTTGGAATATATACATTTTAAGACCAAGCCGGGACCAGTTGCGAAAAATGCAACTTCAAGGCCTTCGGAGCCCTTTATCAGAGTATATAGCGAAGCCTAATAAAATAAAATAAATTGTTTGGGAGCCACCCCTGCAGCTAATTCCTACGCCATTGACATGCGCTGTATAATCGTATTTCAAAAGTTGCAGTTTCTCTTTTTAGAAGTTGTGAAATACATCAATATACCCGTAAAATGGTTTGAACTGTGATAGAGAAGGAAGAACAGTATTAATGATTTCAGGTATGTTTCTTTAACTTGATATTATTATTGCTGCCGCAGCGAGCGAGCCTGAAGGCAGCAGATCTAATTTATGTAGTGGGGCAGTTTTTCAAATTTTGCCAAGCGCACTGCATTGTGGTTGTGCGCAGTGTGGTTGTGCGCAGTGCGAGTAACGTTTTGCGCACAACCACAATGCAATGTGCCGATGGGATGAATGCATGATCTTTCTTTCGCTACACGTGTTTGTATATTCGGCTGTGGTTTGCCTGTGGTTTACTCGGATACAAGAGAGTGTTTAGCATTCAGGGAAACATTTGGAGCGTCATATGCATGTAGTATAAATATGTGTTTCTAATACGGCAAAAAATGTAAATTATCTTGATGTAAATTTTCAATCATCGCTGAAAAGATTGACAGAAATTCGCTTTGAGGTAAGTGATCTACGTTGTTTTTGCGATATTATTTTAAAGATTTCTTGTTATTTAAAACTCCTTTCCGGTCCAGTCAAAATGGGTCTTACAAATGGGTCCTTTTAAATCGAAAAACACGGCACACGGTAACGCAACATTAAAAATTATAAATCGACAAGCGCCAGGCATATGAGATCCACTCACACGCCAATTTTGATTTGATTTCATAAAAAACTCTGCGATTGGCATTTTGTATTTTCATGATGCTACGCAGGAGAAAGGCATCAAATGGAGAAGGAAATTGGTAAATTATGTAAGAATTTTCAGTGAAGACATACATTACTAAATGTGCCATCGGCTAGTAATGAAGCGGGGGAACTCAGTGAAGTTATCAAACTCCCTGACCAACAACAAATCAAGGAAGTTGAAACTGATAAGGGATATAAGTATTTTTGAATTTTGGAGGCAGATGAAATAAAGGATGAGGATATGAAAGAAAATATCATGAAAGAATATTATCGACAAGTCAGGAAAATACTGAAGTCCAAACTTAATGGAACAAATAGTATCACTGCCATGAATTCAATCGGCTGCATGTCACATGATGCTTCAGAATGTAAGATGTTAGCCCAAAAGCAGTATAAGAACTGGAGACACGCCAAAATCACACTCAGGTGATCCATTGGGAGTTATGTAAAAAATAACAAACTGGAACATGCAGAAAAGTGGTACGAGCGTAAACCAGAAAGTGTCATGTAAATGAATTCAAACAGATAAGAAGATAGAACATCCTCGGCCAGATATACTGGTACTAGATAAAAAGAAGAGATGCTGCGCACTGATAGATGTTGCATGCCCATTTGATACAAGAGTTCTGCAGAAAGAAAAAGGAAAAAGTAGAGAATTATCAAAAGATCTAAAAAGAGGAATCAAGAGGATATGCAGGCAATGTAAATAAGTAACAATTGTACCCATCATTATTGGAACACTCGGAACAGTAAACAACCATTTCGATATGTGGCTAGGAAGGCTTCATTGAAGAATTGGTTTCCAGATACTTCAAAAAGCTGGTTTGTAAGAGATACAAACAAAATAATCAAGCAGTGTAAACAGAACCGAGTGTTTTAATGTGGACTAGAAAATATTTTTAAACCAAGAATTGAATGATGGGAATAGGCAGGAGGTCATACCGGATACAGAAGAAAACAAGACGTTTTGGGAAAGTATTTGGAACAACCCTAAGGAACACAATAAATGGTTACAAGAATTAAGGGAAGATGTGCCATACCCCCCTCAAGAGGACATACATATCAACAAAGAGAAGTGGAGTTCCAGTGTCGAAAGATGCCCAATTGGAAAGAGCTGCATGTCACGAAAAAAGATACCCAATTGGAAACATCATGTCACGAAAAAAGCAAATGGAAAAGAACTTGAACGGAGAAGTAGAAACCTCTAGCTGGATGACCAGTGGAATAACGGTACTATGCCTAAAGGATCCAACGAAAGGTAATGCTATGGATAACTTTAGACCCATATGGAGGCTTATGAACGGAAATGCTGAAAGCATGTACAGTTTTCTGGAGAGCAACGAGGTCCTCCCAATTGAGAAAAAAGGGTGTAAAAGAAAATGTTGAGGAACTAAAGACCAGTTGCTTATAGACAAGATGGTTTTAAAGGACTGTAAGAGAAGGCATACCAATTTAATAATGGCCTGGATAGACTACGAAAAGGCTTATGATATGGTGACACATTCTTGGATTGCTGAGTGTTTGAAAATGTTTGGCATTGCAAAGAATGTGTAACAATTCATAACTAACAACATGCTGAAATGGAAAACAGAGTCGACATCGTGCGGAGAGAGTTTGGGTTGTGTGTGAATCAGGAGAGGAATATTTCAGGGAGATGATTTGTCGCCAATACTTTTTGTGCTATGCGTAACA
Organism: Chrysogorgia sp. JL179-B06; assembly: GCA_035772405.1. NCBI lineage: Eukaryota > Metazoa > Cnidaria > Anthozoa > Scleralcyonacea > Chrysogorgiidae > Chrysogorgia > Chrysogorgia sp. JL179-B06. The sequence goes on from JAYKKM010000320.1 coordinate 1,138,519, forward strand.
CCTTTAAGTCTTTTACTGAGGAAAGTTAAAGCGGGTTATGAATTTAAAGGTAAACGACAAAAGATCAATCACTTATTGTTTATGGACCTCGAGCTCTATGGCAAAAATGAAGCCCAAATTGACTATTCATTTATTTAGCAAAGACATGAATTGGGATGGAATTTGGATTCAAGAAGTGTGGAGTACTGATACTGAAAAGAGGAAAGGTTGTTAAATACGACGGAGTAGTACTACCAAATGGATATGTGGCGAAAGTAATTGCAGTTGAGGGCTATAAATATTTGGGGATTCTAGAGATGGAAGAAGAAATGAAAATGTCATTCAGGAAAGAGTATTTGAGAAGACTGAGACTAGTCCTAAAGTCTAAGCTCAATGGAAGAAACCTGATGTAAGCAATAAATATACATGGGCAATTGCATTACCCAGATATGGTGCAGGTATAGTAAGTTGGAAGAACGCGGAAGTTTGCATAGAAAGAAGAGGAAATTTCTGACTTTATAACACAGTGACTTCCATCCTAAGAGTGATGTGGCTAGTACAAAGAGGAAAAGAAGGTCGAGGGTTGATAAGTTCAAAAATACTTTAGAACCAATGCTAGAGGAAGTTAGCGTACCTAAGGAACAGTGTATAAGAAGAAAGAGATAGAGGAAAGAGAACAAAGATGGAGAAACAACAAAATGTGTGGTCAGTTCCTCAGTCAGGGAAGCAAGTGAAGACATTGACATGGAAAAAATGTGGCGATGGTTGACAAAGAGTGATATTCCAGGAACAGGCATTAAGAACTAAATACATCAAGTTCAACATAGAAAAGACCGTAGAATCACCGTTGTGCAGGCTCTGTGGAGAAAAAGTAGAAAGCGTGGAACACCTAATCAGTGAGTGTACGAAGCTTTCTCAAAGAGAGTACAAACGACGCCATGACAATGTGGCAAGGATTATTCATTGGATGAAAATATGACCTGGAAAGAGTTGATAAGTGGTACGAGCTTACCCCCGAAGGAGTGGTGGAATAAAATAAGATATAGATGGTCCGGGAATTTTATGATCCAGTGTGACCATTACATAGAGTGTAGGAGATCAGATATAATCGTAGTAGCCACACAAGAGCAGAAGTGCATAATTGATAATGTCATAATGCTATCCCAGGAGACAACAAAGTTGTAAGGAAGGAAGGAGAAAAGATAGAGAAATACGATGAATTGAAACGAGAGGTTAAAACTTAAGAGAATGTTGTCGATGAGGAAGGTAGAAGTAGTTCCAATTATAGTTGGAGCTCTAGGAGTTGTGAGTAAAACGTTTGAACAGTGGACAGAAAAATACTGTAATCAATTAAGGTGAAGATTGAGCAAATCCAGAAAACGACGCTACTTAGAACAGCAAGGATACTAAGAAAAACATTGTAGAAAGCCGCTAAACAATTCAGTGTCACCTTAGTTTACTGGTTGTAGACAGCTGCCACTGACGAACACCAACCTAACATCAAGTTGTGCAAAGGAGACACGGTAATGGTAATGGTGTTGATAATAATGACGTTTATTAAAGCAAAATAAATAGCAAAATAAATTTGTGGAGGTGATTTTCTGTTTTTCTAAAACCGCCACTCAGCCGCTACTTATATGCTCGCTATGTGTCTAAATCTTTACCTCGATCAAGTTTTCAGAAGACATCAAAGAAGATTTTTTATATAAATTTGCACCATCTAAAATCTTATAAATAGGTCACGCTTTCCATGAGGCCGCAGTGGCTAAAAATAATCTGCTCAATTTAACAATAACATCCGTTCCTAGTTAATTATATATAATTAATAACGGCGAATAAGAGAACAATTTTAATATGAAAATTTCTGGCTGTCCTGACCGTTTTTCAATAACGCAGTCATGGGCAGAGCGACGATGCATTGATTAGGAGACTTCGTGTTCGATTCCCAGTTGAGGCAGTCATATTTTTTATATAATTATATATGTTAAAATCCTATTTTTTTATTTAAAATTAATTATGTATAATTAATAATTAATTAATTATATATGATTAACTAGGAACGGATATTATTATTCAATTAAGGACGCAAGGTATATAGAGCTTATACTAGCTTATACAGCTAGGTGTCTCAAAAAATAGTAATCCAAAATGAAATTGGTCAAATATGAAAAGTGTAGATTTTGCAGCTAATTAGGCATTTGCATCATAAATTAAACAGAAGCCACTTCCGTCCAAGACATATCTTAATTTTCGGCCTGGGGTCATGGATGACTGAGCACCATTGTCCCAAATATGGCATGCCAAAACCAATGTTTACTACTTTTGATAGGTATGTTAAGTTAGTTGGGCAATACCTTCCATTGGCATAGGACCCACATATTTGTCAATGTTGTGCGGCTTGATCCAGCAATGGTGCGAAGTGCATTCCGAGAAATGAGAACTCGCTGTGAACTATGTATTGAGAGAACAGCGGGACACATTAAAGGCATCGGAGCATACATTTCCTAATTGAAATGTAATAAAAATATCATGTTTTGTATCCTTTTCATGGGTTCTGCTTTCACTCCAACAGTGTGAATGGCCTTTCCATTCAAAAGTGGTAAACATTGGTTTTTGGGACAATGGTACTTATAGTCACCCATGACCCCAAGCTGATAATAAGATGTCTTGCATGGATGCAGCTGCAAAATCTACCCTTTTCATATATGACCCATTTCATTACTCTGGCTACTGTGGTTGCGCGAGTCTAGGTTTCGGGGCCAAATCTGTTTCTTTCTTATTTTTGGGTGCAACAAATTTGCATTTGTGCACAATTTACTTCCGGTGACTATTTGCACTTCCGCCATTAGCCCTTCGCAATCCCTATACTTCCCTGCAATCCCAACCAAAACATTGTTTATAAACTTTTTATATATGACCCATTTCATTTCAATTTCCATTTCCATTTTTAAACACTGTGGTGTGGTACGTATTCTATATAAGGAACAGCAACTACATTAACCCTAGTTACCAGGGACGATGTCCCGGTGGGCAATGCAGCCCCTGCCTAGTTACGAGGGACAAGAGGAACAAATCCTAAACCCCAAATCACCAGAAACCGTAAGCCCTAAACCCACTGATCTTGAAAGAAGACTGGATCGAGCAACTATTGTTTGGTAAATATGAAGCCAGGGACCAACTGAGGATCCTATGAGGCTTTTTGTTGGGTTATGTTGGGTTGATTTCCTGCGACTTTGGTCCCTTAGTAATGGCGCCTGTCAAATTTCGCAGGTTTCATTTTCTGTCATCGGCGGACAATAGGTTGCTCGATCCAGTCTTCTTTCTCGAGATGAGTACCTAAACCCCAATTCAAGGTCCCATTCCTAAATCCCCACCCCATCTATTCGCCAACTTAATTACTCATAAACTAATATAGGACATAACCCTTGTATTATGCCCAGAACATGTCAACGATAGGGCAATTATTTGATCATTAGGGTAATTTATTATATGGCAAGGAGGCCATCTTAAAAATGGATCATCCTGATTGGTTCCCTAGCGGTAGGAAATCAACAGTATGGATCACTCACAAATTGAAATCAGCCAAATCAGTTCTTTATTAAATAGAAACTGTTTTGTTCTTGTTTTCCTGTTTAACTATAATGAAAACTAAGCGAACAATTCTAAGACGCCGTGTGTTTGAGTTATTTACTGGATTTAGTGTTTAAAAAGTGCCTTTTTAAAAGCAAGTGCTGCATTAGTTTTAGCCATTAAGCCATATAATAAATAATTTATTGACCAAGCTTGTTCAGTCCGGATTGAAAGATATTGATCTCGTTCTTTTAATTACGTTTGTATCGACCTCGCCTTAGGTTAAGAGTGTTTTGGAAAAAAGGAATACCCATGACTTTGCAGAAATAGTCAGATAATCGCCGAAAGTTATTGTGCCCCCCCCCCCACCCCCCCCCCCCCGCGCAGTCAAATTGGTTAGGATATCAAACAATTGTTCATTTGATTATTTGTTTCGCTCTTTATCTCTCGGTAGCTCAATAGTTAGATCGTCTCACCGGCAATCAGAAGGTTACATGTTCGATCCATCCTACAATACTCTAATCAATACTCTAATCAATACTCAATCGTAATTCATTTTGTCATATATAGCGAGCAGTTATGCGGTTATTTAATTTATATAGCAGATATTTATTTAATATAAAATCATATAAACGCTTATCTAAACAAGAAGTTTTTAATGATGAAGTACATTTAGTTTCCTTGCATGTGTGCATTACATGCATGATTTTTACAAATTTCTTTTAATGTTAAAGGTATGATAGAAAGCCTTTCGATATGCTCTGTCCTTCCATATGTAGATGAACGGGTTGACGAGAAAATTCAAGTTTTCAACGATAATTAAAGAAATGTCAAGCCTTCTATTATAATTACATTCCATCTGAAACAACAAACATGTCCTATATATCACCCTGTATATAGAAACAGGCAAACATGTGACAATCATTATAAAAGCCAATAATAACACTAGTACAGATGCTTTATGCTGAAGACGTGCGGTGTTACTCTGATTGCCTAATATGGGATCTACAGATCTAGCTTTTTCCCGAAGTTTTTTGAACATGTAGATATTGACTGCCACTGAGGAGAGTAAAAGTAAAAACTGTAAAATATAGAATACTAGGTCAACACGATATTTAATTACTATATCGTTATAGCTATAATAAAACTGCAGTTCGCGTGAAGTAATCATGAACCAGGAACTAAATATAATCCAGGTACCAACTAGAATCCAGAAACCAAGCATAACCAATAGCATTCTTTTACGTGGCAAGATCGCGCTCCGTGTAAGAGGTTTTGTAATCACTACCAGTCTTTCGATGGCCATAAGAAGCATTGCTGTTGTTGAAGCCAACAAAAAACCATACACTAATGAACCAAACACAATTAACATTGTATCTATTTTTTCATTGAAAATTGTATTATCCATAAATAGCCGCGCGATAGATAGACCCACAAGGCTTAAATTATACAACGTGTCAGCCACTGCGAGGTTTACGACGTGATAAGTGATACGTTTTTGCTTTACGAGGTCCCTGTTTCTTGCGAGAACGACCAAAAACATGGCATTCGGGATGAAAGAGATGACAGAGAAGATAATATCTACAATAGCAAATGAGTTGTTGTCCATGCCAGAACAGTGATGACCACCTTTCTAAAAAGTAGGAAGTTGAAACCATGAGGGTCATGATATTACTATGATATATGTTGTATCTGATGATATGTGATACAGCAATTATTGTTTATTTTATTCAGCACATTTGAAATTGAACGTCTACACCCGACCTAACTCACCTCTTGTCCAGATCATTTCACTTACTCTGCACTGGAGCGATCCATTTGATCAAATGGCGTTAAAATTTGGATGATTATCGGTGAACTTGTATAGTTAGAACGCGAATATTTTTTTGAATGTCTACAGGGCAGCGGAGCAATCTTTTGTTTTATAATTCCAAACAACAATTGCGAGATTCATATACTCACAATATATAAACTACTAGAAATACGTGTACACAACAACCCCTCGCTCGCTTACTGTTTGAAGCCTTTATAGCGTAGTGCTTAGTTATTTTACTTGAAAATAGATAACCCATTAATTTATCTCTCAAAACCTTTAAACTATAAAGCTTGTGTTGGCTGAATTTCATTGTTAAACTAAATAACTAAATGGCCAAAATTGTTTAATTTTTGGGATTGTCTCAACCTCGTACCCAGGGTATTATCTCCGCCCCGCCCCGCCGCCCGTGGCGGGGAGCGGAGATAAGACCCTTGGTACGAGGTTGCTATTGTCTATGACTTAAATAATTAACTTAGTCAGTACTATGTCAGCTATGGTTTTCATAATAAATGTGATCGCAACATCCAAAAATGTTAAAACATCAATAATGCACCACATCCATAGGTTGTGGATGACCAATGGTGCGTATACTCATAATTATGGATTATCTTTTATTCCGCTGGAAGACAGTCTATTGCTTTCATAATTATTATTAGTTAAAACACCATATTTCAATGGTAATTAACACAAAAGCCATATGCAACAGAGTACAACATTGTGTACTATCTAAATTATATCACCATATTTGGTCGCTTCTGAAGAAGGGACCAAATTAACATACGTAAGTTCTAGATGTGTGAAGTTGATCGTCCAGGTTCTTGTCAGAGAAACTCAGTCTTGAGAAAGACTATTGTTGGTGACTGACGTTTCGACGGCCTCAGCGGCGGTCATCTTCAATTCGATCTAATGATACTCCTAGGTTCAAACTATTTACTTTAATACGTAATTGTTTTTTCGGAACATTGAAGTTCTCCTTTTCATATTATAGTTCTTTTGAGAAACTTAGCAGCTTTCATATTTATTCTTATAACCAATTTAGGATAACATGCGTTTGATCTGCTTGCATTGTCGCCAGTGGGCTGACACCACATGTTCAATACCTAACATGTTCCCCAACACAGTGAGTGCGTCAACCTACCCAATCAAATGATACCGTATAATCCCGCTTATATGGCTCCCGGTTATATGGCCACCTGTTTGTTAATAGAAAATACCTCCCGACTATAAGCCCTACGATATATACCCTCCTGCCATTAGCACCTTTCATATAATAAAAATAACAAAAAATCAGTGAATAAAAATAAATAATAATAGATAAATAGTTTGAACATGGCAGCATTCTGTATCTCGGTACTGAAGCAGAGGTATGCATGTGACGTAACTTGTGTAGCAAAGATCTACAAATGCCTATGCAAAAATTAAAAGCACAACATTCATGCATGTACTGTACCTAAATTATATCGCCACATCAACTTATTTAGCATGAGATGACCTGTTTGAACTGACACATCTTTCAGGCATCTAAAACAATCTCTCTCAACGCGTAGCCGTCTGCATGGGGCGTTCTGGAACTTCGTCATAGCTGCAGCCAGACCCTTGCCCCTTGCAACTCAGTCATGGTGCAAAATTACTCTCATATAACTTTTACTGAAACGTTTTTATTCAAAATAAAGATAATAAAGTGTTTGGAAAAGACAAAAGTAACTGCCGAACAACCACGTACAACATTTACAGCATTTTGGTAAGTTATTGGATGATAAAATTAATTCCATATCAATGGTAAGGTCTTAAGACCTGAAAATCGGCCTCAATTTCAGCGGTAGTCAATTGCAGCGGTAGTAAATTGCAACTACTCCTTAAATTTGTTCGCGTATCAAGACTGGAAGTGATCTTAAACTTGCTCAGTTTGAAGTGATTAATCTCATTTCATGAATTTGTTCCTTAACGATCATCGCTTAGATAAATCTTGTTAAGACAAAGTGAGGCGTAAGCAAAGTCAGGTAAAATCTATATCTAAAATCAATATCTGCCTCGAACCTTAGCCTGTGACTAGTGGTAATGTGTAAATAACCAGAGGTACATCCTCCTTGTTATCCCAGTGATGATTAAAACTTTAGATAACATTTCACTCACCAGTTGTGTAGACAATTTAACTTCTTTTCTTGGACGTGAAAATTATGATATTCTTGTCAAAATTAAACAACACGGTAGACAGAAACAGGCCAACTTCCTCATGCCTATCTGTGCAATATTCATCTGTCATATGACAAGATCGGTGCGACCTTTATAGCTTTTGGTTGACCAATAATAAACTCAAGGTGTTTGCATCAGGCAGTGAGTCATCACTAAAACACAGTAATTATTAAAACACTTATTCACCGGGAGGTCTTTACGGCAAAATTAAACGGCGGTCTTTCATTACAGACCTAGCGGTGAAGGAGCGAGGTCTGTGCGAAAAGACCAAGGGGAGGATAATTTTGCCGTAAAAACAGGTTAATAATGTTTTTATTATATGGCTATTTTAAATTTCTCACATTTCCTCATTTTTTTTCGTCATCCCAGTTGAATAGAAAAGTCGTTGGCTCGAACAGGATCTTAAATAATGTCTGTTTCCATCTGTGTAATTTGGTAGAAATTAATGTAGCCTTTAGCTGTTAAGTCACTAATTGCAAATGGACATAATGTAAAAAAGTCACTAATGCAAAAGTCACTAACGGGAAAAAGTCACTAATGATATAGTCATTAATGTAAAAAAGTCACTAACGCGAAATGTCACTAAATGTGAAAGTCACTAATAAATAAAATCATGCAATTAGGATGTCATGAGTAATTCACGCACTGTCTTGCAAAGAATGCTCAAACTCTTCGTATTCTGACATGGACGTGACCGCTTACTAGTAGGATATGAACTATCTCGCAATTTGATTGGCTCCTCTACTATACCAGGCTATCACCTCATATCCTAACAGTATAGAAAAAACAAGATGGCGGCATGTTTTTCTCGGTCGAAAAAAGCTGAAATCGATGGGATTTTATAAAGAAACCCCGAAATAACGAAGTGTTTGGCTATATAATAAAACAATTATACCATTCGCTCTCGTCGTATATGAACTAATAGCCAACTCGGCGCTTCGCGCCTCGTTGGCTATGAGCTCATATACGACTCGAGCTCATGGTATAATTGTTAAATATATGTAGTAGTGACGAGTGACGTGTAAAGCCGATTTTTTCTAAAAATCAATGCTCGTGTCTCGTTTTTCGAAATCATTTTGAAGAAATAATGAACATAAGTTTGTTTTACTAAGATAGAAATTTTGAGATCATAATCTAATTGTTATTTAATACATATCAAATATCACATTTTGTCAATACGTGATTGGCTTATTAGTTAATTAAATTATCAGCTAATAGTTAACAGTTAATCCACGCCCAATCATCCAGAGATCGAAGTGTGTGTTATATATATACGAAAGTAGTGAATGTGGGCGCTTGAAGTAGACAGACAATACATGGACGATCGTCAAGTTCATATTCTCAGGAAATGTCCGACACGAGGTTATATAGCCAAGTGTTTTAGATAAAGGAAGTATTGCGAGTTTTTTGAATAGCTTAAAAATTTATCTATTTCATTCGTTCATATTCGTTGTAATTTTGAAAATCGATGTTGTCTGAACCGTAAAAATCAGCGAGAAATATATCGATAACAGTAAGCGTGTCGATCTTTACTACAAATAAAGACACGATACCGTCATGATTTTACTTTGTTTTTTAATCTTGAATTAATGCGTTTTTAGTTAGTATTTACTAATTACGAGCAGCTGTGTTTTATTAGCCGCTGACTGCTTCTAAATTACTGTCTAATACACCTCAATATATACAATCTTACGAAACCCGCCCATGACATACTTGGGTTTTGACTTCCACATTTTATCTTCTAACACATTTTAGAAGCTAATTTTTCAATGCATTAATCTGAATGCAGTATTTTATTTTGTTTGTTTTTTGTTTATTAGATTTATCACTCTTAGGTGAACGGAATACCCCAACAGCTAGAAGCCCAATTACAGGGGTTCCGAGGGCCTACGATTTAAGGTCGTTATCCGAGAAGACCCGAAAGTCTTACCATTTGCTGATATTATTGCAAAGGCAGCACTTTCTCCTCAATTATTTTTAAGACCCTGAGTGGAGGTCCGACCCAGGATTTGATCCAACCACCAGACCACAACTGCTGGTATGATTTATGCTTTTCAACAACTTAAATTCATTATACGGTTACGCGATTGTTTGTGTCCCTATACTTGTACATGCAAAGAAATGAAGCTGGAAATTGTGATGTATATATAACTACCTGCCTTCTATCTGTGGTTCAGGGCAGTTATTATGTTGCAGAACAGGAAATCCACTGACAATTAACCGCGCTTATAAGTCCCCGATGGGCGGCTGAAAATGTTTCCCCCTTTTCCCCCCAAAAAAAATAGAAATTTCCACGGATCCTACCCCCGAAAGAATACCCTTTTCCCCGATCCTGGAAAGACGTAGCCATCCTTGCTGAGAATTATCGAAAACAAAACTGAATTTTCGCGTGCGCTGCAGTTCTCCCAGTTGAATACAAAGGTAGTTAGTTCGAGCAGGATCTGAAATATGGTAGAAATTACTGCAGCCTTTAGCTGTTAATCACTAATTGAAAATGGACATAATGTAAAAAAGTCACTAATGCAAAAGTCATTGACTCATAAAATTCACTAATGCAATAGTCATGAATCTAAAAAAGTCAATAACGCGAAATATCACTAATATGAATGTCGCTAATAAATAAAATCATGCAATTAGGATGTCAGTAATTCACGCGTTGTCTTGCAAAGAATGCGCAAAGGTTTCGGTTTGACATGGACGTGATCGCTTAATCATACCAAAAATGACAATATACACATTAGGGTATGAGCTCAAAATAAATATTATCTCATCACAGAAATCGGACAGTGTTTGATCGGAGAGTGTGTTCCAAAGTCTAGATGATCTTAGACCTCATAGAAATTCCAAACTTGTAAAAAAATGTTTTAATAAAAACAAACTGATGTTCGTTATCTCTTCCAAATTATTGTGACAGCAGCCTCACTCGCCACTACTCGATAATTATTTAACAATCAGTAAAAACTCACTGGTAGTCTAATATCAATGCTACAGTCTGACTGGCTACGCTACTCGCTAACTTAAGCGCATGAGTATTCTTTCGGTGTCGTTAGCGGTCGTTGTCTGTAGTCGCTGAATGTCGTCACTATCAAATAACATTTTTGCCGCAACTGCCAGGAAAGATAAAATAGCCTCCTTAAATAAACGCTTCCTACTTTATAGCATACCTGTTTATAATATTACTAATTAATTTTAGGTAAGAGTCACTCCGATGAGACAATTAATATATCTGGTGTTTAAACCAATTTAACTACGAAAATTGTCAAGATTGCGATTGCGTGATCGAAATCTTGATCCTGATAATTTTGCTCCTTGTAATTCGGGTTCTAGAGAAAGATAAAGATGTAGAAAGGACGCCATGAACATGACATTTCTTAGTCAACATGTAGCTTCCTAATTGATAAAAAATTGGTATTAAATCCTGCAGGTTAGCAAATCATGTTGATGTGATTCTTCATTTTTGCTACTATGCCTGCCGCAAAATGCCTGCCGCAAATGAGCTGAAAACATTATTTCGCTCAAATTGCAGGAAATGGTGTTTCCGAGGTTCTATATTTCAAAGATTGGTAACTAATTTTGGATGGCCCAGCTCTTTTCAGACCCCCCCTCAATATGAATTTGCTTCTGACGGCCCTGCTTTCAGTTCTCGATCAAAATATAGCCATCTGGGAACAAACAGAATACTCTAAAAGTTGGCGTATTCCCACCAAATAGTGATGTCTCGTTTTGAGCGAAATGAGTCCTTCGTCGGAAAGGGCCTTTTCTGGAAATATTAGATCTCCTATTCACTATTGAGGCAGTACACCAACCTTTTAGACTTTTCAATTTGTAATTCTACACTACCTACGCAGCACAACACTTTTTTGCTGTTGTTCCGTATATATGCAAGGTATTACGGAACCAATTAAAATAATCTTAGGTAGTTTCAACATAAAAGCTGCTCAGAATCCTTTCTTGACGTTGGGTGATATTTTTTCAAAACCTAAGTATCGTATTGCGAATGAAGGAAAGACTATATTTATTCCATTCCGTGCAATGATGTGATCAGGAGTACATCGGTCAGACTAAACGTCAATTTGGTACGCGTTTAAAAAAAACACCAAAAGGCTGTTTTCTTTTCGAAAAAGGAAAATTCTGCTTTGTCGAAGCACGCGTGCGTAACCAGCCATGAGATTGCGTGGAAAAATTCCAAAATTAGTACCACTAATCCGCGGTATCATCAGAGACGTTGTCTGGAGGCTTGGCATTTCAATAGCGCCCACGCCGCATTGAATCGCGATGACGGTGGTTTATTACCGAAACTTATTTGCATCTTCAGAAAACGTGTTCGATGAGGGTATAAATACGGATCCGAACTTTACAATGATCACCCCTGACGAAGACACTAGATTGGAGTGTCGACACGTTGGGTCATAGACAGTAACTTTAAAAGTCAGTTCAAGCCAGAGCAGCGTCAATCTTATGTCTGATATATACTTATATGACGCACTAAACGAGATATTAGAAAGCTTAAGCAAGTGGCGATTCTTATTCATTCAGAAATAGCGAGTGGAGTATTTATCAATAGAAAACATTATCATATAGAAAACAAAGATAATGAAGGATTTGAAATACCAATGGAGGACTATAATTGAGGCGTGAAGACGCTATTTTAAGTGCTCTGCATTTCTTTGAGAATTTTATACACTTTTGGTCCGTGACGGGATTTTTCACTATTCAATATCCTGGCTAAGGATCTCGTGGTAATAACCTGGTAAATATTACTATCAATTTGGGATTTTTTTATGAAAGAATCTACACTTTTCTACAACTTTGGTCGTTAATTGATACAGACTTCGCACGCTAATCCGTTGGGAGCGTACAACGTGATTTGGCGTACATTGGTTGATCGCGTGATCAGCGCGCGCTAATTACGAACGATGACGCAAGAAAACCGGGACGGAGAACGTAGATTCCCGTGTCCTATGTGCCCAAAACATTTCAGCACAGAACGAGGACGATCAATACACCTAAATGCATGCAAGAGAAAACACGATAGCAACCAATCTCAGCCGGTAAGTGGAGAACCATCAACTGTCACTGCTGTGGCTGCCGTAAGTGTGGCGAGTGCGAGTGGCCTGCAGCAGAGCAGTTCACCATGTGTCTGGGGCAGCCATACCAAGGATGACCTAAAACAAGTGGTTGATGCTGCGTACGAGGAAATAGTCTTCTGGCGGAAGAACTTATTTCTGTTACCAAGTGGAGCTGCTGGGAAGTCGTTCGTCAGAGAAACTGAGAAATTAATAGGTGCATGGAACTCTGATTCTCAAATCTTGCGTGATATTTCGTTGAAATTTGTGATGATCATGCCGGCTCTTCTTCTACAAAAACCAAGTTTCAAGTCAAAGTTTCAAGGAATTTGATGGGCTACTTCGGGAATGTAGAACAATCCAGTCGACGCTAACCGCTGCCAGGAAGGTCACTAATGAACAACTTTCCAAGACCTTCGCCAGTCTCATCTTCCGTGGCAAAGTCAACGGAGCTCTTCGCTTGCTAGACGAGCAATCATCCGGTGGTGTACTTCCTCTTAGTGATGAGGTATATCAAGATCTGCGAAAGAAACACCCAGCCGCGAAACTGGAGGACGGTTCCGTCATGTTGCAAGGTGAAGAACCATTCGTTGACCCAGTACTGTTTGCCAACATCGACGAGGAAACCATTTCGAAAGCTGCGATGAAGACCAATGGTGCTGCTGGTCCTTCAGGCCTTGATGCTCTTGGCTGGCGACATATCCTGGTTTCGCGGAATTATGGAGACGCCGGAAGAGATCTGCGTTCTTCCATTGCGCTAATGGCGAGAAAGCTGGCTACGCAAATGGTAGAGGTCGAACCCGACCAGTCCACTAGTTTAGAGGCGTATCTATCGTGCCGTTTGATACCACTGGACAAGACCCCGGGTGTGCGGCCTATTGGGATTGGTGAAGTGCTCCGGCGGATCATAGGCAAGGCGATCATCTTTACCATCAAGCCCCACATCATTGATAGTGCGGGAGATCTGCAACTTTGTGCCGGACAACCTGCAGGCTCTGAGGCCGCGTTCACGCCATGTCTGAGATTTTTGCGGAAGAAGAGACAGATGCTGTCTTGCTGGTGGATGCTGCTAATGCCTTCAATTCCATCAACCGGAAGGTCATGCTGCATAACATCAAGTACATTTGTCCTGCAATGGCTGTGTACACATACAACTGCTACTCCACAGCATCACGATTGTTTGTGCAAGGGGGTAAAGAAATTTCATCTGCGGAGGGCACTACGCAAGGTGACCCGATAGCCATGCCGTTGTATGCCGTCGCCATTACTCCCTTGTTGCAAATGATCAAGTGGAATGAAGCCCAGGATGTACGACACGTTGCCTTCGCTGACGACCTGAGTGGTGCTGGTAAGCTGGTAGACCTACGTCCCTGGTGGGATAACATCGTCGCCCACGGTCCGCGTCTTGGTTACTATACCCACGAGCCGATAAGTCCTGGTTGATTGTGAAGCCACATCTGGAAGAGACAGCCAAAGAAATCTTCGCTGGAACTGATGTTTGCATTTCAACCAGTGGACACAAATACCTTGGAGGATACATCGGCTCGGAGGAGGGGAAAGCTGAGTACGTCCGAACTTTGGTTGGGAGGTGGTGCAACCAGCTCCATGTGTAAAGTGAGATTGCGAAATTCCAGCCTCAAGCAGCGTATGCCGCTTTTGTGTCTGGGTTTCGCCATCGGTTTACTTACCACATACGCACAATCTCAGGTATCGAGACGGATATGCAGCAGATCGACAACGTCATCGACACGAAGTTCCTGCCTGCACTCCTCGACCACCGCAGTTTGTCCAGACATGAACGTGGACTGCTTTCGCTGCCTGCTGGACTGGGAGGTCTTGGTATACCCATCTTCTCGGACATTTGCGCAGAAGAAAACGCGAACTCGAAGACCATCTGCCAAGATCTCTCAAACAACATCGTCGTCCAGAACCACACACCAGCACCAAGATGCGGGGAGTCCATTCACCATCGACGCCGTGAGATTGCCAGTCAACGGGAGGCACGCTACAAGTCACTGTTACACAACTTGAGATCTAGCATGAACGATGAGCAACTCCGGGCAAACGACATCGCCCAACAGAAAGGATCCTCTACCTGGTTGACAGCGCTGCCGCTCGCCGATGAAGGGTACGTCCTCACCAAGCGAGAGTTCTATGACGCGATCTACCTGCGCTACCGGTGGCAGTTGAAGCGCCTTCCATCCTATTGCGCTTGTCGTAAATCTTTCACTGTAGACCACGCCTTGTCGTGTCTGAAAGGAGGTTTTATCCACCGTAGACATGATGAGATCCGTGATCTACTTGCAGCTGCCATAAACGATGTTGCATACGACGTGTGAATTAAGCCCGCCCTTGCTCCACTGACTGGTGAAGTACTTCCGCCCAGTGCGAACTCGGCTGATGACGCCAGAGTGGACATAGCTGCGAGGGGCTTCTGGCAGAGATGTGAAAAGGCATTTTTTGATGTCTGGGTTTTTAACCCTTACGCCTCGACACATCGACGTCAGACCCTGAGCAGCTCGTTCAACGCCAACGAACGGGAGAAGAAGCGACAGTACAACCAACGAATTGTTGAAGTTGAGCATGGCTCCTTCACACCGGTCGTTTTCAGCGCCTTTGGTGGATGTGGAAGGGAGACCCATCACTTCCTCTCGTTCCTTGCTGAGAAGCTCGCCACCAAGAAGAAGTTTGCGACCTCCATTGTCCTGAGCTGGCTAAGGAGGAAGATTGCCTTCGCTTTGCTTCGAAGTCAAGTTGTGTGCGTCCGTGGCAGCCGCACCTGGAGAAACATTTCCATTCCGTCGACCAGTGACATGCCATTATCTGAATGGAATTCTAATATAAATTAATTATTGTAACTGTTCATTGACTGAGATAGAGTGTAAATTATTCGTAATTGTTCATATTTATATATTCATTTTATGTAAACTCGCACGGTTGTTGCGCAGTATTTATTAAAGACTATTTTTATTAAGAAGTTAATAAATGAGCTGTAATATTTGTTAGACGGTACCTCACCGTGTTCAACTTTGTTTTAGGTTATTCATATTTAAATAGCGCGGTTGAACAATTACACCCAAACATTGCTATTGTTTGCAAAAACAAACAATTAGTTCAGTAACCGTCACCATGCATAAACGAAAACAAAAACATAGAATAAAAACTTTTTTCTTTTGGTTTAATTTAAAGAGTGAGTGTCAACCGTGACGCATTGCACGCTCGGTCGGCCATTTTTCGAAGCACGAAATTCCCTTGGTGAACTCATCCGTAAATATCTTGTCAATCCTTTATATAAATTATTCATTTTGTCTTTTAATTGAAAGGATATATACCTTAGAAAGTAATTATTTCTGCATTTTTTACAAAACTGCAAAGTGCACGTATTTGGATTGTGAATAAATTAGAAAGCCTCCATAGGGTTTTCTGAGAAGAATCGGCGAATTTCCGGAGCATTTATCACACGTCAAGTTGGCAACGAAGCACTTCAAAACACTACGTTATCGTAGCGAAAGATAAACACAAACGCGTAATGCACGACAGTCACTCTTTAAAAATCTTGTAAAATTATTATAAACTTACTTTTAAATATCCCCTAAAAATATCTCCAAGGATTTTGGGACCCTCTTTTAAAGTTAGTTTTTCAGGACCCTCCATTTCTACTCAAGCCCCCTTTTACTTTACCAACCACCGGTCCCTTAGTGATTAACAGATAACAGTGGCGAATCCAGGGCACGTTGTTCGAAAGGGGGCGCACATGAAGAATCAGCACGTTGTCCACTAGAGGGGTCTGGGGAAAATTTTTAATTTTGAAAATTCCGGCGATTTCTGATAAGAAATTTTGAAGAAATTAGGGCACCACACCGTTGCTAAAAATGCACCATTACAAAGGCGCATCAAGATTATGAAACACTTTAATATGAACTCAGAAGTAGCTACAGAACCAATTGTGCTTATACTCGGTCATATAATATTGCGTTTATCACTTCGACTTCTTCGTCTTGACATGGTAAAAAACAGAAAACACTTGTTTGCGGGATTTTAAGGGGGGGGGGGGGGGCGGCGCGTGCGCTTAGCTTTATGTTCGATAATTCGAAAGGTACTTGTCGTGCGTATTCCAAATAAATACTACTAGTACTTTAAGGCAGCCTCAGCCGGGCGTGAGCATGGCGTTCCAACACTTTTCGTAACATCAGGGTATAGCAACCATTGATTGACTTCTTTAACGCGTCAAAGTTCACGATTCACAGATGGAAACAGATAAGAGTTCAGGTCCTGCTTGAGCCAACAACCTCTTTATTTTACTAACAGAGTAGTACGTGAAAATTTAGCTTTATGTTCGATAATTCGAAAGGTAATTATAGTACGTATTCCAGATAAGTAACAGCAAATACTTATAACATTGCCCTGACGAGCAAATAATCTTACTTATACTCATCATTGTTTTTATCGCCATTTTGCGCATCCACACAGTTGCCATGGCACTGGGTTGTACCGCTGAGACGAGCACCTCGGCTCAAACGTCAAAAATGGCGCATTTTTGATAAATATGTTTAGGCTTTAAATGATAAACTTCAATGGCTTTGCGAAGAAGATTTTGAAAGTCTGCCGTTTACCTATATATATAATATATCGCGTTACAAAGTGTTTTTAACTTCATTGTGCACTCGGTAAAAGTTACATTTATATTTCGTAAAAAGCTTTAAATCAACTAAAATCACAACGAAAGACAGCGTGTTTTGAGTTCAGTGCCATTTTTTACAACTTCTTATCTATATACGTTATAATAACTGTGGGAGAATGTCTTATCCTACCCGGCAGAGCACGTTTTTGAATGCGCTATTTTTACCGATTATTTAAAACAAAAATGTTATTGTTGTCTTACGTTTCGACTTTCTGTACAGAAGCCATTCTGCAGAGACGTGAAAATGTTGACGGTTCTACAAACCGTCAACATTTTCACGTCTCTGAAGATGGCTTCCGTACAGAAAGCCGAAACGTCAGACAACATTAACATTTTGTTTTAAATAATCTGGAAGAACATTTAATATTAAATAATAATGAACCCGGATTCAAACCATTTGAAGAAGTTATGCTTATAACACACGTGATTTAAAAATAATAAATTCTGAAACTCATACAAAGTGCATTAACTTAAAAAAACATTCACAATGTTGCAACCATATTTTTAAAATAATTTTCCTCTATTTTCTTTGATTTAACTCCATAAATGTAATTGAACCCCGAAATTAATGTAACTGAGTATGGCATACGATATTGATTATTTTTAGAGTAATAAATTGTCTTATTCCCTAACAAGGTTGAATTGTTTTTCAACCGTAATCGTAGTGTGCTGTTGGAATCTTAAATTCCCTAATATTGCGGGGCGGAGCACAATAGTAAAATACATTTTTGGGGTGGGAGAATTTCTCTTTTCTTAACACCGCCACTCAACCCCTATATACTTATATGCTCGCTCCGTGTCTAAATCTTTACCTTGATCAAGTTTTCAGAAGACATCAAATAAGATTTTTTATATAAATTTGCACATCTAAAATCTTTCAAATTCGTCACGCTTTCCATGAGGCCACAGTGGCCAATTGAACTATAATTATCCGTTCCTTGTTTATTATATCTAAATACTAACTGCGAATAAGACAATAATGGCGATATTTAAATATGAATTAATAATTAATTAATTATATATAATTAACTAGGAATGGATATTATTGTTCAATTGATGACGCAAGGTATATAGAGCTTATACTAGCTTATACAGCTAGGTGTCTCAAAAAAAGGTAATCCAAAATGAAATGGGTCAAATATGAAAAGTGTAGATTTTGCAGCTAATTAGGCATTTGCATCATGAATTAAACAGAAGCCACTTCCGTCCAAGACATATCTTAATTGTCGGCCAGGGGTCATGTAAAATCTAATGTTTACTACAGCAATGGTGCGAAGAGCATTCCAAAAGATACGAGAACCCGCTGTGAACTCTGTATTGAGAGAGGAGTGGGACACGTTGATGGCGTCGGAGCATAAAGTTCCTAATTGAAATGTAATAAAAATATCATGTTTTGTATCCTTTTCATGGGTTCTGGTTTCACTCCAACAGTGTGAATGGCCTTTCGATTTCAAAGTGGTAAACATTGGTTTTTACATGCCGTACTGTATTAACCTAGGGGCGCTTGGGGCACGTACCCTGGGCCCCCCACACGAAGGACCTCCCACCAAAGTGACCAAAGCCTACAAAATATTCTCTAATTTGTCTAATTATCTTCCCATATCATCTGCCATAGTTACAATAGTAAGGTATATCGCACACTCGATTGCAATCCGAAAATTTTGGTCGCGTTTCGAATTCATCAATCATCCTGACTGTGCAAATCTAGTCTTACAGGTAATAGATGCTCATATAGGGGCCCCCACCAGACGAGTGCCCCAGGGCCCCTTAATCCGCTCCTGCATATTTGGGACAATAAGATATGTCTTGGATGGAAGTAGCTTCTGATTTATGATGAAAATGGCTAATTATATGTACAACCTATAGTTTTCATATATGACCAATTTCATTTAAATTTCGATTACCATCAGTTGAGACACCCTGTAGTATGCATTCCATATAATGAACATGCATTCCATATATTATGTGCTCTTTTATCCACAAAATAAAATAATTTTTCTATAAAGAGGACCAGAAGACATTTTTCAAATTACTGGGTAAAACGATTCCTGATCTTCCTACAGATTTCCTGCAACTTTGGTCCCTTAGTAATGGCGCCTGATAAATTTCGCAGGTTTCATTTTCTGCGGACAATAGGTTGCTCGATCCAGTCTTCTTTCGAGATGAGTACCTAAACTACAATTCAGGGTCCCATTCCCAAATCCCCATCTATACTCGCTAACTTAATTACTCATAAACTAATATAGGACATAACCATTGTATTATGCCCAGAACATGTCAACGATATAGGGCAATGTATTTTCTCATTAGAGCAATTTATTATATGGCAAAGAGGTCCATCTTAAAAATGGAGCATTCTGATTGGTTCCCTAGCGGTTGGAAATCAACAGTATGAACCGCTCACAAATTGAAATCAGGCAAATCAGTTCTTTATTAGTAATTTTAAATGAAGACAAGTGAAAGTTTTATATTTCCGAACGTTCTTTGTATAAATAGAAAGCTGTTTTGTTCTTGTTTTCTTGTTGAACTAATGAAAACTAAGAGAACACTTTCTAAGACGCCATGCATTTGAGTTATTTACTGGCTTTAGTGTTTAAAAAGTGCCTTTTTGAAAACAAGTGCTGTATTCATTTTGACCAAGCTTGTTCAGTCCGGATAGAAAGATATTGATCTTGTTCTTTTAATTTCATTTGTATCGACCTCGCGTTCTGTTCGATTCATACAAGCGGAAAAATAACGAGTTCAATTTCTTTCTATCCCGACCGAACAAGCTTGGTCAATTAAACATCTATATATATTTGCTCTTTAGGGCATTGTATTGCTCTTATACGCTCGCTTCTTAAGAGTGTTGTGGAAAATAGGAATACCCACTTTGCAGAAATAGTCAGATAATCGCCGAAAGTTATTGTGCCCCCAAGTCCATGCCAGAACCAGTGACGACCACCTTTCTAAAAAAAGTAGGAAGTTGAAACCATGAGGACCATATAGGTTGTATTTGATGATATGTGATACAGCACTTATTGTTTATTTTATTCAGCACATTTGAAGTTGGACGTCTACGCCCTATCTAACTCTCCTCTGGTACATGTATAAACCCTTTCATTTACTAGCTGCACTGGAGCGATCCATTTAATCAAATGTAGTTTAAAATTTAGATTATCGGTGAACTTGTAGTTAGAACGCGAGCATTTTGTTGAATGTCTACAGTGCAGCGGAGCTCCCTTGGCTTTCACAAGTCCAAACAACACTTGCGATATTCATATACTCACAATATATAAACTACTAAAAATTTGTGTACACAACAACCCCCTCGCTCGCTTACTGTTTGAAGCCTTTATAACGTAGTGATTAATTTTCCAATCTGAATGGATTTTCAGTGGACTTTATCTCTGAGAGCCTTTAAACTATAAAGCTTGTGTTGTCTGAATTTCATTGTTTCATAAGATATTAAAATAAATTGAACTAAATAGCCCGTTTTTAGTTTTTGGGTGCAGTACCTGTACTGAAGATAGTAAGGTCTATTATGTATATGACTTAAATGATTAACTTATAGTATGTCAGCTATGGTTTTCATAATGAATGTGCAGATCACCACATCCAAAAATGTTAAAACATCAATAATGCACCACATCCATATTGGTTGTGGATGACAATGGTGCATATACTCATAATTATTGATTATCTTTTATTCCGCTGGAAAACAGTCTATTGCTTTCATAATATTAATTAAAACACCATGCTTCAATGCCTTAATTAACACAAAAATTATATAATCTAAATTATATAATCTAAAACCCCGTTTACACTGGCGAAACTAGCTCGGGCCGAGCCCTTGTTTGGGCCCGGCCTGGGCTAGTTTTTCCAGTGTAAACGCGTTAACCCAGGCTCGGCCTGGGTTAAAAGTGGCCCTGGTCGTTGGGTAGGGTTCGGCCTAGGCCCGGCCCTGGCCCGGCCTCGGATTTTACAGTGTAAACGCAAAACAGTGCTCGGCCCGGGCTAGTTTTTTACACGCATGCGTAAAACTGTAATTTTACGGACGGAAATTCGCAAAGTTGAGATGTAAATGAGTACCGAAATTATACCATTGTGATAGTGTTTATATAGAAGCCGAAGTCATGTCTAAGCCAGACAGAAGTGCAGGCCTGGAGTAATGATGAAGTACTCATGCTCATTTCCATTTGGGCGGACAAACGCATTCAACGACAGCTTGACAATTGCTCGAGGAAGAAGTTGATATCACATCGGAATATCTGAAAGGATGTTAAAGGAATCACCTGAGC
Organism: Chrysogorgia sp. JL179-B06; assembly: GCA_035772405.1. Lineage (NCBI taxonomy): Eukaryota > Metazoa > Cnidaria > Anthozoa > Scleralcyonacea > Chrysogorgiidae > Chrysogorgia > Chrysogorgia sp. JL179-B06. The sequence goes on from JAYKKM010000320.1 coordinate 1,160,104, forward strand.
AATGCAAGGAAAAACCCTATCCTCTGGAAAAACCCAAAACAGATAAGGATAGGGATGGATGTCCTCATCTGTGTGTTTTTCTTCTTTAGCCATGATCAAGCATCTGACACAAATATTCATAGGTGACTTTTCGCAATCCAGTCATAATCAGTAAAAGTATTTAAAACGATATTTTCCCACCAATGATAACTTCTTTCCTTGTACCAGATTGCTCTGTCAACACGTCTCGGTAAAAGACAGTACGCCATCAACAAGCTTATCTTGATCACCAAAGCTTTCTGCTTCGATCGGAACTTGTTGTATCTACGTTGTTTTGTTCGCTTCCTACGGCGTTCTTGTGTCACTCTTTTCTTTTCGAACATTCGCAATAAGGTCACAAACAATAGTGACGGTGAGACGTTCATTCTGATATTATAATGTCAGAATGATCGTCTCACAGTCACTATTGTTTGTAGCTTTATTGCGAGCTCTCTCAACTCTTGCTAGAACCCGGTGTTGGAGATAAACAGCGTGCAGTAACAGTTTACTATAATCTGGCCCAGGCTCGGCCCAGAAAAAAAAAATATATATATATATAGAGAGAGAGGATATTACACGGTGGTGCGACGATATGAATTTTATCTTCGAGTGGTGAAAACAATATTTTACGAATGAGCCTACCGAATGAGTAAAATATTGTTTTTACCACGAGAAGATAAAATTCATATCTTCAACCACCTTGTAATTTTCTTTTTATTATACAGATTCAATGCAAAAGGTGGGAAAATGTTTAATCACGTGATCGATATCTTCACTAGTGAGGATATAGAAAATATGTCACTGCATATTTCTTAGTAAAATACTCCCATCTACATAATAAAAAACTAATAATAATTATAATAATGAAAAAACAAAACAAAAAAAATTATAAACAAATTAAAGATCCAAAACGGCCGGTCTTTATACAAGGGGCCCATGCAAGGGGCCCACCCATTTAAATTAACATACTGTATAGATATAAAATATAAATATATTAAATATAAAAGAAAAATATATTAAATATAAAAGAAAAAAGCAAGGAATGGATGAATAATTGAATGAGTTAAAACTGGAAGGATATATAGATGGTTGGATTGATGAATGGATGTATGTGGCAGAACTGGATTCTCTAGTCCAGACAGTTAACAATTATTCACCGAAGTGGAAGTGAATAGTAGTGGATATTTACCGAGACGCGAAGTGTCGATGTAAATATACAACCACTATTCACTGACACTGAAACGAATAATTGTTTTAGCATATACCAAAAAAAATTGATAAAAATTAAGTAAATTTCGGTTAGTTTCGTTATAATTTAGCCAAACTGGAAAGCGCCAGGTCATTATGAGGTACAAGGATCTTGGATCAAGAAATTAACATCATGTCACACAACATCAATTAACATCAAGTCGATGGAAAGCAGTTAGAAAGAACGGAATCTTTTAAATATTTGGGTGTTACGATTCAACAAAGCATGTCTTGGACTGACCATGTTGACATCATGAGCAAGAAAGTGAATCAAAGGATTGGTGTTATCAAGAGAATAAAGTATCTTTTGCCATTAGAGGCCAGGCAAACTATTTATAACAGTCTAATTATCCCATTATTTGACTATGGGGATATTGTCTGGGGGGATAAAAACAATGAAACGCTAATGAATCAACTGCAGACCCTGCAGAATAAGGCTGCTAAAGTATTGCTGGATCTACCACCACGAAGTTCAGCCACTGAAGCCCTCAGAACTTTAGATTGGAAGCCGTTATCAGGCAGAAGAAGTTTCATCGCCTCACAACTATGCATAAATGCATGCATGGAGGAATTGATTTTGACTTTTCATTTATGAAAAACAGTTCTGTTCATAATTACAATACTCGTAGTCTAAATAATTTGCATCTTCCCCGTGTACGTAGCTACTAACTGGGGAAAACAAAGGTTTATTTACCATGCAGCAAATGAGTGGAACAGTTTGGACATAAGTATTATAGAAATCAAGTCGCTGCCTCTTTTTAAAACTCATCTTAAGAACTTTATATAAATTGTTGTATTTTTAGCTTTGTAGCTTTTTAAATTTTTTAAACTTTTAAATTTCATTGTATCTAGATATATTTCAGGGCCCTACTGAAAATCGCTTTGGCGAGTTAGGCTCCCTGGTTAAATATTATTAAATACAAATACAAAATACAAATACAAAAAAGCAAATGGAAAAGATCTTGAACGGAGAAGTAGAAACCTCTAACTGGATGACCACTGGAATAACGTTACCATGCCTAAAGGATCCAACGAAAGGTATAAATGCTGTGAATAATATTAGACCCATGTGGAGGCTTATGAACGGAAATGTGAAAGCATGTACAGTTTTCTGGAGAGAAACGAGGTCCTCCCAATTGAGAAAAACGGGTGTAAACGAAAATGTTGAGGAACTAAAGACCAGTTGCTTATAGACAAGATGCTTATAGACATGATGGTTTCTGTAAAAGAAGGCATACCCATTTAATAATGGCCTGGATAGACTACGAAAAGGCTTATGATATGGTGTCACATTCTTGGATTGCTGAGTGTTTGAAAATGTTTGGCATTGCAAGGAATGTGTAATAATTCATAACTAATAACATGCTGAAATGGAAAACCGAGTCGACATCATGCGGAGAGAGTTTGGGTTGTGTTTGAATCAGGAGAGGAATATTTCAGGGAGACGATTTGTCGCCAATACGTTTTGTGCTATGCGTAACACCTTTAAGTCTTTTACTGAGGAAAGTTAAAGCGGGTTATGAATTTATAGGTAAACGACAAAAGATCAATCACTTATTGTTTATGAAGCCCAAATTGACCATTCATTTATTTAGCAAAGACATTGGGATGGAATTTGGATTCAAGAAGTGTGGAGAACTGATACTGAAAAGAGGAAAGGTTGTTAAATACGACGGAGTAGTACTACCAAATGGATATGTGGCGAAAGTAATTGCAGTTGAGGACTATAAATATTTGGGGATTCTAGAGATGGAAGAAGAAATGAAAATGACATTCAGGAAATAGTATTTGAGAAGACTGAGACTATAGTCCTAAAATCTAAGCTCAGTGGAAGAAACCTGATGCAAGCAATAAATATACATGGGCAATTGCACTACCCAGATATGGTGCAGGTATAGTAAGTTGGAAGAACGCGGAAGTTTGGATCGAAAGAAGAGGAAATTTCTGACTTTATAACACAGCGTCTTCCATCCTAAGAGTGATGTGGCTACTACAAAGAGGAAAAGAAGGTCGAGGGTTGATAAGTTCAAAAATGCTTTAGAACCAATGCTAGAGGAAGTTAGCGTACCGAAGGAACAGTGTATAAGAAGAAAGAGATAGAGGAAAGAGAACAAAGATGGAGAAACAACAAAATGTATGGTCAGTTCCTCAGTCAGGGAAGCAAGTGAAGACATTGACATGGAAACAATGTGGCGATGGTTGAAAAAGAGTGATATCCCAGGAACAGGCATTAAGAACTAAATACATCAAGTTCAACATAGAAAAGACCGTAGAATCACCGTTGTGCAGGCTCTGTGGAGAAAAAGTAGAAAGCGTGGAACACCTAATCCGTGAGTGAACGAAGCTTTCTCAAAGAGAGTACAAACGACGCCATGACAATGTGGCAAGGATTATTTATTGGATGAAAATATGACCTGGAAAGAGTAGATAAGTGGTACGAGCTTACCCCCGAAGGAGTGGTGGTATCAAATAAGATATAGATGCTCTGGGGATTTTATGATCCAGTGTGACCATTACATAGAGTGTAGGAGATCAGATATAATCGTAGTAGCCACACAAGAGCAGAAGTGCATAATTGATATTGCTATCCCAGGAGACAACAAAGTCGTCAGGAAGGAAGGAGAAAAGATAGAGAAATACGATGAATTGAAACGAGAGGTTAACACTTAAGAGAATGTCGTCGATGAGGAAGGTAGAAGTAGTTCCAATTATAGTTGGAGCTCTAGGAGCTGTGAGTAAAACGTTTGAACAGTGGACAGAAAAATATTGTAATCAATTAAGGTGAAGATTGAGCAAATCCAGAGAACGACGCTACTTAGAACAGCAAGGATACTACGAAAAACATTGTAGAAAGCTAAACACAGTGTCACCTTAGTTTACTGGTTGTAGACAGCTGCCACTGACGAATACCAACCTAACATCAAGTTGTGCAAAGGAGACACGGTAATGGTAATGTTAGTGATAATAATGAAGTTTATTAAAGTATGATTTTTATTATAGTATGATTAAAGCATTAGAAGACCTATAATTCTGAACCTTTAGTTATATATTGCATATAGTTAATTATACTAATAAAAAAGGCCGTTTGCCTATATCGTTTATTTAAACCCTATCCTGTTTATTCCTTCCCCTACTATATGTTTTACATAATCCCTAAATCGATATCCCTAATGTGTTTTTTTTTAATTATATTAACGCCTTACACCCTGCTCTTATTCTACGTACAGTATCAGATATTCCTTGCTGAAAATGTGGGCTAAGAACGGTTGGTTTTGGATTCGGTACCAATGTTTTATCATAATGTTTTCAGTTACATATGGCAAAGCCGATGGTAAGGTTGTGACAAACGGTCTCATTTCGGTGTTAGTTTTTGCCTTTTGGGCTGAATATCCTTCATTCTGTTAGAGAACTGAACTTCATGAACGGATCATTCGTAATATTCTAAACTCACTGCATAAGAGTTTTGGGATAACCTCTGTTGGAGAGGTTATTTTCTAATTCAATCTTGTTTATATTTTTCGAATTTGTTTTTATTCGAAATAGTTTTCAGCATGAGAAATGCTTTTCTCTTGAAAAAAGCCTTCCCAGTATTGATTGGATATCAATGAGAGGTTTCTGTCGGTTTGGAATTAGTTTGGTGACTATTTGTTTAGTGTAATTTCTGAGCTTAAACGAGTTCTGATTGGCTAACAGCTGGCCAGTAACTCTGAGACCATCACATCACTAGAAATCATACTTGAAAAGTGTTTTTTGTAACCAGACTGAGTTTATTCGTTCCAGTCCGCTCTCTGAATCATCATTTTGATGTATGGTTTGTAAAACATGACGAGCAGTCTTTTAATGAAAGAGCATGAGAAAAAGGCCTTCCCGGTATTGTTTGGATAGCAAGAGAAGTATGTGTGTTAATGAGAGGTTTCTGTCTGTTTGAAATTAGTTTGTATGTCTAAACTCGACTTTGGTGACGAATTGTTAAATAGTCACCCACACTATATGCTCACCTACTCTAAGCAATAGTCGTAATTCATTTGTCTCATATATAGTGAGATGTTATGCATATCATTTAATTTGTAGCCATGGAGATTTATTTAATATAAATTTATATAAATCCTTATCTAAACAAGCAGTCTTTTAATGAAAGAGCATGAAGTATACATATAATTACCTTGCATAATTCCTGATTTTTACAAATTTATTTTAATGTTAAAGGTACGATAGAAAGCCTTTCGATATGCTCGGTCCTTCCATATGTAGATGAACGGGTTGACGAGAACATTCAAGTTTTCAGCGATAGTTAAAGAAATGTAGACTTAAATTCATAATTGAAATCGGTTAAATATTGACCGAGATAACGTTTAAAATATACGATTAAACATGAATCGTTTTCCGATATGTGATCAAAATTGGCGTGCGAGGTCTGGGGACCATGGATGAGGGAAGTCCCGCAGGGGCGTTAGGATGTGTTAGGGTCACGATTGGGGTTAGGACATTTTACAACAAGAGTGTTCCATAGGATACCTTTATTTTAATAGGGTAGCTCTTTCAGCGATTATTACAAATATAAAAAACACTGCTATCAACAGAGGCCCTATATAAATATGATAACTACAAAAAAATACAGTATTAAGAAATCAAAATAGTATAACTAAAATATAACAAACAAATCACAAATCTAAGTTACGGTTAAAAACTAAGGATCCATGATAAAAAAACGATTTTTTAGTACATTCAAGTCTAACAGAGGGCAGCCTAATATGATGACTCTGTCTGGTAACCGCGCTAATAACTTCTCAATCTCTATCTCTATTAATTATAAAACAATTGTGGACAGCGTTTCTTTAAACACCGTTTAACTAGATTTAGAAAATGCTTATCATGTCTACTTTCCAAGCTGATATACCTCCGATTGTTTAACGCTTTATGCACGCCTTTGCAGTTTCTCTATACTATCTGAGTTTACACGTCCACAGCAATTCCATACAGCATCACAATAATTCATGAGAGGTAGAATAAAGGACTTATGAACTATATATTAGCCGTATATATGCTGAGATTCTTTCTAGTGCGGCTGAGTATACCTATTCTCTTTCCGACTTTGTTAATCAAATACTTAATGAATTATTAATATATTGAATTATTAAATTATAATGAATTATTAATGTTTTCAGATGATAAATATGCCAAATTGCACACGCCACTGATCTCGAAAGAAGACTGGATTGAGCAACTATTGTTCAGAAAATGAAGCTTAATATAAAATCATATAAACGCCTTATCTAAAGAAGCAGTTTTTTAATGAAAGAACACGAAGTACATTTAATTCATTACATTTGTGGATTACATGCCTTATTTTTACAAATTTCTTTTAATATTAAAGGTATGATAGAAAGCCTTTCGATATGCTCTGTCCTTCCATATGTAGATAAACGGGTTGACGAGAAAATTCAAGTTTTGAAAGGCAAATAAAATAAGATAAAACATGAAATTAATACTACATTCCATCTTAAACACGAAACATGTATAACGTTTCAGCCTGTATATAGAAGCAGGCAAACATGTGACAATCATTATAACAGCCAATAATAACACTAATACAGATGCTTTATGCTGAAGACGTGCGGTGTTACTCTGATTGCCTAATAAGGGATCTGCAGATCTAATATTGACTGCCACTGAGGAGAGTAAAAGTACAAGCTGTAAAATATAGGATACTATGTTAACAACTTGAATTACTTTATTATTAAACAGACTGTGCAGTGAAGTAACTATAATCCAGGAACTAACTATTATCGAGAAACCAACTAGAATCCAGACACCAAGAATAACCAATAGTATTCTTTTACGTGGCAAAATCTCGCTCCATGTATAAGGTTTTGTAATCACTACCACTCTTTCGATGGCCATAAGAAGCAGTGCTGTCATTGAAGCCGATGTAAAAGTAAAACTCAGTGAATCGAACAGGAATATCGATTTTAATATTTTTTGATTGACACCGTCAAAATATTCATTGCTGATATAGCAACCCAATTGGCTTAAATTTAACAATGTGTCTGCCACTGCGAGGTTTACGACGTGATAAGTGATACGTTTTTGCTTTAGGAGGTCCATGTTTCTTGAGAGAATGACTAAAAACATGGCATTCGCGATCAAAGAGACAGAAGAGAAGATAATTCCTACTCTAGTAAATGTGTTGAAGTCCATGCCAGAACAGTGATGACCACGTTTCTAAAAAAAGTAGGAAACCATGAGGGCCATGATACTATATGATATAATAATAATAATAATAAAGACGTATTAGGAGCATTATACAATAGTCTCAATGCTCTTACAACAATATATATATTCTTAAAGTTACTTTTAAAACTAATTACAGTTTCATTATAAGATAAAGCCTACTACATATATTAACACTATGAACAATAACTATTAATTTTAAAAAAGAAAAGTCTTAACTGCAGACTTAAAATTACTTAACATTTCAAAGCTTCTAATTTCCTGTGGTAACGAATTCCACAGTTTTGGCGCTGCAACCGAGAATGCTCTGTCTCCATGAGTCACCGTTTTGGATTTTGGCTCGAGTAGCAGATTTTGGTCAGATGATCTCAAAGTACGAGTAGGTTTATATTTAGTTAGCAAATCAGTAATATAAACAGGCGCCTGGCCATGCAAAGCCTTGAAAGTAATTATTAGTATCTTAAAAACAATCCGTGATCTCACCGGCAACCAGTGAAGATTACGTAGCGCAGGGGAGATATGCTCCGATTTTTTAACCCCTGCAACAAGTCTAGCAGCTGTATTTTGAATTCGCTGTAACTTGCTCAATTCAGTATCTGGTAAGCCATATAGGATGCTATTACAGCTGTCAAGTTTTGATGTTATGAATGCATGCACCAACTTCTCACAGTCCTTTTTACTCAAATATTTCCTGATCTTGCCAATATTTCTGATAGCCAAAGTGGCAGATTTACAAATGTTATTTACATGAGTATTTAATTTTAAATGTCTATCAACAGCAACACCGAGATCACGTGCAACCGGAGCCGGTTGGATTATCACATCATTGACACATATTTCTGGCATTGGTTCGCAATGCATAAAACGTGATGATAGATGGACAATCTCGGTTTTACTTGGATTGCATATAAGACCATTCATAGTACACCAGATGGTGATGTCCTTAATACATAACTCAAGTTTAGCTAGAGCAGCAGGTCGATCACATGGAGATTTTATAGGCATATACAGCTGTGTGTCATCAGCGTACATTATGCAATCAAGGCCGTGGGCTTTGATCACATCTTCCAATGGCGCAAAGAAGAGTGAAAACAGAAGTGGACCCAGTACAGAACCCTGAGGTACACCATATTGCAATGGTTTATTTGAGGAATGCGTATTCTTCACCATAACTGACTGTACCCGATCAGAAAGGTATGAGCGATACCAGGCTAGTACAGTTCCACTAAACCCATAACGATGTTTAAGTCTCTCCAATAGAACAGTGTGGTCAATGGTGTCGAACGCAGATGATAAGTCCAACAGTACCAACACTACTTCCTGGTAATATAGGTTGTATCTGATGATATGTGATAGTACTTATTGTTTATTTTATTTAGCACAATTGAAATTGGACGTCTACTCCCGACCTAACTCTCCTCTGGTATAAACCTTTCATTTACCATAAAAATGCAGTTGAACATAAGATAAAATAGTTGTATAACATAGTTCTCTGTACAAGGCTTGCATAAAAATACAGTTCAATATGATCTGTCGCTTTATATCTCACAGCTGTGTATGAGGGACACGGATGTGCATTCTTCTGCATGCTCATTATCGTGAGAAACAATCCAATATACGCCTAGTACTAGGATTTCTTATCGGCAGAAGTGAAATGCTGCCTCGAAACATACACAGGAGCAATAGGTATCAGAGGCGCGTCCGAACAACAATAAAAGTGAGGGGGCACGGCGACGTATATGAATGTTCTATAACCTGTTACCCTCAGTGTACATCACATGTGCTAAAAACAACAACCAGTATGTTATTCTCACCATGTTTTACTCACTGCGATTGATCAGGCGGATTTGTGGTGCAGATGCATGGCAAAAATATGGCTAGCTACTGATCTATGGGAACAATCAATTAATGGACTAGCGTTCTCATCGGTGCACACAGGATTATTTTGCCAAGAGGGCAGTAAGACAAATCCTGTGACGAACCTCTCTAGGGGGGCCTGGGTGTATGCACCCCCAGAAAAAATTTGAATTGTGATTGCATTTCCGGCAATTTCTGTGAGGAACATTCTGAAACAAAATATCTGTAAGGTCTGGTAATATTTACACTTTTTTTAGATAAACAAGCCCATTGTTAACGAAATTAAGTTTCGTGTATTCCCATGCGCTAACAGTCGCACCAAATGCATGTGGGGTTGTTTATTTTGTTGCCCTACCTGCACGCCATTTGTCTGGTATGTTTTCTACTCCTATTAGTATACTTATCTAGTACAGAGTACGCGTCTTGTACGTTTATAATGTCAAAACATGTCTCCCCGTGTGCTATCACTGTTATGGAGTATCCTTATCCTGGTATGGATATATATCCTGGTATGGATATATATGGTATTCGTGTATATTCTGTAGTCATCGTATTTCAGACACTGAATCATAAAACCATGCAGACGCGGTTATTTATACCGCACGTTCGCCGGTTCGAGACGCCTTCTCGCGGATTTAGACACCTGGGTACGAGGCAGATCCCGCATGATTTCCAAAGTATAGCGCACAATTTGATGCCTGCCGCTGATCGGTATAGGCATTGCGTATACCGAAAATTATCGCCCACGAAATCCTAAAAATCGAGTGTGTTAACCGCATATAATACTTGGCCCAGACCTCTGTAAGATTGGTGAGCTGCTCGCCTTACTGCTCAAAAATAGAAGGAAAACTGTATTCACAAAGAAAACAATTTAATATTGATATCATGCCCATGACAAGTGATGCTGTGATGGCAAGAAATCGCAGATACCTCGCAGTCACTGAGCCATATTTCCGTTTGTGAGCGTTTAACAAGAAAAATTCAGTACTCATGACTATCTTAGTCGTCTTACCTTGACAAGAGAATACTTCATCACCGAGGCAGAACAGCTCGTTCGAACTGCACAGCGGCGTTGACAAGTTCCGAATGGCTAAATACACGCGATAAAACTCTACGTCACAAAACGTCATAAAACTGAACAAATATCTGGACAGAGGGCAATTTACACAAATCGGGATTTCTCTGACTATACATACTAGTTCCGCGAAGACGTCTGGGTACAAGACACAGTAACCCAAGTCAAGATTAGTGTCAACTACTACTAATACGTGTATACACGCTTACTGTTTGAAGCCTTTATAGCGTATAGTGCTTAGTTCTTTTATTTGAAAATAGATAACCCATTAATTTGCCAATCTAAATGGATTTTCAGTGGACTTTATCTCTGAGAGCCTTTAAACTGTAAAGCTTGTGTTGTCTGAATTTCATTGTTTATAAAACTAAATAACTAAATAGTCCAAATTGTTTAATGTTTGTGTGCAGTACCTGTTCTGAACAGAGCAGTGTGGAAATCTACTTTTGCTACTATCCTACGTAGAATATTTAATGATATGTTCCCATTAGGGCTTTTCAACATAAAATTACACGAGTTAAGTTAAACTATTTAAATTACAATTTGTCAAATCTAAGATATGTGATAATAAACTGCTTGCACTGTCGCCAGTGAGATGACACCACATGTTCAATCCCTAACATTTCCCCTAAGACAGTGAGTGCGTCAACCTACCCAATCATATGATACCGTACAATCCCGCTTATAAGTCCCCTGGTTATAGTGCCACCTGTTTGTTAACAGAAAATACCTCCCAATTATAAGCCCCCGGATATATGCCCACCTTCCCATTAGCATGACCTTTCATAATAAAAATATAAAATCAGTGAATAAAAGTAAATAATAAATAATAATTGCTGCCTCCCCTCAGGGAGGCAGCACACTATTCTTGACACTTCTTGGGTTTCCTGTTCGTAACTCGTGCTCAGTCTCTTTGCCGAGCTATGTATAGCCGACGAATATTTCGATTTGTTCGAGCTTGATGGTATCTGGACGCACTTTCCGGGGGGAAACGGGGGGGCACTTACTAGGGAAACTAGAGAAAACTGCGCATGTTCTATTTGCACGGTGTCTTCCGCTGTCTTCCCAAACTACAGAAAGATTGCTTCTCTGCTTTCACGGTAAGAATAACCAGGAATAACCAGTTATCGAATAATTGACACTAAAATCGACTCCGCTGTTTTGTCTGTTTTCGCTTGTTTATGAACTGCCGAAATTCGAGAGTATTTGAGAGCCTGTGGACAAGAATCCCGATTACCCGATATTTCGATAACAAACGCAATCGCTGTATGTTTCTTATTTGTATCGTCCTTAATCGACGGCTTCAGTACTTTTATATTGACGACGAAATGAAAATATAATTTGGCCGCCATCTTAAAAAACAGCATCGTAATTTAACCCAAATACGTCGAAGGTTTTCTTGACAAATAATCAACTCTACAAGCTCTCTTATACCTTAAAACAAAGATAATTTATCTGTCTACAATATACGTAAACGTTATTGTGCTACCTTACTTAGTTGTTTTTAAAAAAGCGCAATATCGAACATGCCTTGATATTCGTGATATGTCATTCGTCAGGTTTCCACAGAGCGGTTTTATTTAAATTTTAAAAGTACTTTTATATGCCTGTAGCTGCTGCACAAGTTAAAGTGGATGTGACATTTGTTTCTATTGAAAAAAACAAAGCTACACGGTTCAACATAGTTCGCAGTGCGACATTGTTTACATTTAGATATCCAATTGTCCAAATTTAATATTATCATTGCATACAATATATTAGCTTTTACTTCAATATAAACATGCATAGATCATTCCGTCATTCGTTTCCTTTAAAATTGCGGTATATTCATACGTTGTGCTGCGTACTTTTACATACAGTCATGCACAAGCCCAAGTAGCCTGTAGTCCGAGTTAACGCCTATTCCCGTTCGTTTGTTCGATTTGAAATATGACCGCACGAACGCCAGCAATACAAACGTGAAGTTCGATTTGGCAGAAGTGTCGCTTGATCATGGAAAATTTATGGCTTGCTCTTTCGAGTAAATGTTGTTCGAATTAGATGTATGGCGTTCAAACATTGAATTTTGTCATAAACGCGCCATATGATTACCGTAAGGTAATGCTATATGATCGCCTTGATATGTGGTGTAGATTCTACAGTCTATTTTATCCTGTATATGCTATAGAAATTTCTGACATCATTCTGCTGGCATGCCTGATCAGTGATCCTGAACACTGCTCCAACCTCGTACCATGAACTGCTCCTGTGTCAGTCCAGAGGCAGCATTTCACTTCTGATAAGAACTCCTAGTATATAGAGGATATTACACGGTGGTGCGAAGATATGAATTTTCTCTTCGAGTGGTGAAAACAATATTTTACGAAATGAGCGTAGCGAATGAGTAAAATATTGTTTTTACCTTGAGAAGATAAAACTCATATCTTCAAGCCACCGTGTAATTTTCTTTTTACTCGGGCTATTGTCCGAGTCTAAGTTTTGGTGGCATTCCTGTATTTTTATTTTTATTATTTTTATTTTTATTTTTCGGGTCGATAAATTGCAATAAATACGTCATCCCGATAGGCTTTGCGAAACCAGGCGCTGTGCTCATCTTTATGTATGCGCCATCTTCTTTATGTATGCGCCATCTTCTTTGGTCACTATTGCTCCAGTGTTCACTCAAACTATCCAAAGAAATATAGTAAATTTGTGACAAGATTCATAAGGGATGTGGCTGGCAAGTATCTTTATCATAAACACGCTCACAATGTGTCAATGCATGCTTAATACAATCGCACACGGCGATCGCGGTAGACCCACACTAAAGATGACGAGCGATTTTGGAACGGGTTGGTCCGTGATCTCAATGAATTTACAATAAAACAAAGTAAGCTAGCAAAATAAACTTTACGTATGTTATAGACAGACAAATTATCTTTATTTCAAGGTATAATAGAGCTTGTACGCTTCATTATTTCTCAAGAAAACGTTCGAAGTAAACGGCTTAAAATACGACAGACTTATTCAAATTAGCCGCAATATTGTTTATTTTGGACTTGTTCGTTTTTCAGCTTTTTTTAGGAAAACTAAGTAAGCTACAACAATAAGCTATACGTATGCTTTAGACAGATAAATTATCTTTATTTTAAGGTATAATAAACCACCTTCTAAAGCTTACTTTTTCTCAACAAAACGTTCGAAGAGCGCCTTATAATATATATGCAAAAATATAATTTGGCCGCCATCTTCACTAAAACAGCATCGCAATTTTAATAACCCGAATACGTCGAACGTTTTCTTGACAAATAATCAACCCTACAAGCTCTCTTATACCTTAAAACAAAGATAATTTATCTGTCAACAATATACGTAAATGTTATTGTGCTACCTTACTTAGTTTTTTTTTAAAGCGCAATATCGAACATGCCTTGATATTCGTGATATGTCATATTCCGTGTTTGTTGTTTATCATTTATAAAAGTACTTCTATACATGCTCATACAATTTAATACTTTCCAAAATCATTCAAATGACTTCTTTCTTCACTTCTGTTAACTTTTCTAGGGTAACTATAATATTTTTTATATTAAAAAGCTTTGTTGCCTGTGTTGTTTATTGTTATGTCTATATGACAAAATATTAGTCGATGCTATTAAATCAACAGTTTATTGTTTCATATGCAATGAATGTTGCCATCGAATAATCCTGTGGCTCCAAAATGTTGTGGGTTATCAGTAAGTCTGTATCGATATTTGTTCATATTATGCGAATGTTTACAAATGAACATAGTGTGTAAATCTCTGACACCCATACCAACTATCAAAATCGAAGAGTAAATAGTTAGTTGTTTGTTTGTTGGTTTACCAATGATGCCTGTCCAGCCATGTACTTTCCATTGTCATTATTATTACTTGGTCTGCACAGCCAGATACACAACTTTCAAACTGATTTTTGGCTTTCATGATTACTGTAGCTGTACAGGAGGCAAACTGGCTCACTTAAACCGAGATAGTAACTAGTCCTGATATTAGATGAGGCAGATTAGCCCACTTGCCAGACGGACTCACAAGCACATCATTTGCCAACTGCTACTTGGTCTGTACAGCCAGATACATACCTTTTGAACTGATTTTTAGCCTTGACTACATGCATGGAGGCAAGTTGGCTCACCAACCAAGACAGTAATCTGTCTTGATGAAGCAAGCTGGTCCACTGGACTATTCATACCATTATAAAACCGCTAATAAATCAAATAATAAATGTGCTAAAATTATGAACATGTTTATACTGGCTCAAAATGTTGACTTCACAAAGAAATAATGATTTTGAATTACACTTTTTTAAGCTATTTAGCTTATGACAGCTCGTTTGGTGGCCCAGACTTCTTAGTAAGCCAGCTGTGATACTGAGCCAACTCACCTCCATGTAATCAAAGCCATTGGCAAACACTCTGTGATGGCTTTGTTAAAGGCGTGCAGTTTGGTGATGTTGAAAATTTCAGTGGAAAATTTAACCACCCCCCTGCACTGACAGAGCTGTATCATTACCTACACCTATAGATTTGTGTATATTGCAGTCAAATTGCTGAATTTGCCTACAATGTCTTTCAACAAGCCACTAGCCTAAGTAGCCCGAGTTAACGCCTATAGCGGGCGTCTTGTTATTATATAGATTCAATACAAAAGGTGGGAAAATGTTTAATCACGTTTTTGATATTTTCACTAGTGAGGATATGGAAAATATGTCACTGCATATTTCTTGGTAAAACACTCCCATATAATAAAAAAGGTTTGAATAAAAAAGGTTCCGTATAATAAAAAAGGTTTCAACACGCCAGCATTCTGTATCTCGGTACTGAAGCTGAGGTAGATGAAATTATTAAAATCATTTCTAGACATTTACGTAACTTGTGTTGCCATAGTTACAATGGTAAAGTATATCGCGCACTCGATTGCAATCCGAAAATTTTGGTCGCATTTCGAATTCATCAATCCGTGGAAACCCCGCACTTGACGATATGACAATATCACGAATGACAAGACATGTTCGATATTGCGCTTTTTAAAAAAAACTAAGTAAGGTAGCACAATAACGTTCACGTATATTGTAGACAGATAAATTATCTTTCTTTTAAGCTGCAAGAGAGCTTGTAGGATTGATTATTTGTCAAGAAAACGTTCGACGTATTATGGGTTAAATTACGATGCTGTTTTTGAAGATGGCGGCCAAATTATATTTTTGCATATACATGTATATAATAAGGCGCTCCTCTTCGAATGTTTTGTTGAGAAAAAGTAAACTTCACAAGATCTAATGCACGAGTTGTTTAACTTGTCACATGTCTTCTAACCAACAGCAACAAACTTACAAACCACAGTTGGTAAGTTGCATGTTCGACGACAGAAATCCCTCACGAAGAACTAAGACATTGTAGATGGTGGTCGAGTTCCAGTCGATAACTGAAATAGTTTGTGCTGTTAAAAGCGCTGATAAACTGATGAAAGAGCACTGCTTTCCTCGAGACTGGCCACTGAAACCTTCATGGCCTTGATATGAAATACTTCCACGAGAAACTAAAGACATGATGTATTGTCAATACCGTGAATTTTCTGTATCGAAGACAGCGTGGTAGCGGAACATGCGCACTTGAGTCACTTTCGAGCTCATATATCGATGACGTAATGCCGACAGACAAACAAACGCAAAATTTAACAAATCGAGATTCTGCTCAGCTATAGCAGGCTAGGTCAGCTTTATATAGCTCGTCAACAGGACTGGGCACGAGTAAACGCAAGAGGCATGTCAAGAATAGTGTGCCTGAGGGGAGGCAGCAATTAAACACGATGAGGATATTACAAATAATGACTTAATGGTGCGAGAGAAATTAAACTCCGTGAATTCACCGAGCGAGCCAAAATATGAAGAGTGTATTACAATATCATGTTAAAACAGAGAAATTCAAATAACGGAATTCGGGAAAGTTTTCAAAGCATATAATTCAGAAGTCTTGGCTAAAAGCTTTCACTGTAGCTTTCAGCCTTATACTCTCAGTCTCCACAGGTCATAAGCAAACGAGACAAGCGGGGGCAGTTTTAGTGTTAACTATTCCTAGTTAAGGTATAAAGTGAGGCTCGATGAGGGCGTAAGCAAAGTCAGGGAAAATTTATCAATATGTGCCTCGAACCTTGGCCTATGACTAGTGGTGATGTAAATCAAGCTTTAAACCAGAGGTACATCTCCCTTGACTATCTAAGTGATTATTTAAACTTTAAATAACATTTCACTCACCAGTTGTGAGACAATATATAGCTTCTTTTTCTTAGACGTAAAAATTATGATATTCTTGTCAAAACTAAACAACACGGTAGATAGAAACAGGCCAACTTCCTCGTCCCTATCTGTGTAATATACATCTGTCATATGACAAGAATTGCTGCGCTTTTATAGCTTTATGTTCACCAATAATATTGATCTAAATTAAATGTTTATCTATAACACCCGTTATCTTAGTAAACCCCGTTATCTTACGAACTCAGATCGAGCATTAGGTGTTTGCATGGGCAGGGAGGCATCAATAAAACAACGGTAATTAAGCATGTAAAAGTGTAGAGCGCTACATATTAAACAGTGCTAAAATACGAATAGAAGCGTAAATACTAGAATTTTCTGAACCTCACGAAATCGTGTACTTGCAGCGACAGTAAGTTGATCGGTGTACTTGCAGCGACAGTAAGTTGATCGGTGTACTTCAGTGACAGTAAGTTGATCGGCTCTAGTCGCCTCTTCTAAGTTAGAATCGGGTTTACTTTTATCCATATCATGTGCTCGTTGCTGTTAATACCCTAGGCGGTAAACTTTTTTGAACTAATGTAGATGCGGGAAATCCGGTTTACGTTTCAAATTTATGACCTAAACGAGCGAGAGTTATCAAACGTAAACCGGATTTCCCCCGCATCTACATTAGTTCAAAAAAGTTTACCGCCTATGGTATTAACATGCAGCAACGAACATATGATGATGGATAAAAGCAAACCCGATTCTAACTTAGAAGATGCGACTAGAGCCGACTAACTTACTGTCGCCGAAGAGACTAATGACAGGCCAGTCCGTTCTAGAAGATATACGGAGAAAGGACGAGCGGAGTATAATATCGCTCAACTCAAACAACAGCAGAGCGGCCGTTTATCAGCTGTTACGCGAAAGCGAACTGAAATAACACAGCTTATGTCCGACGATAATAATCATACCCTTCGTAAAAACCTGTTTATATACTTAGAAATTCATCGGCAATACGCGCGAAGGCCGGCTTCGCCGTAGATTTTTGAATGTTTATATCTCGGACAATATTTACTCGATTTCAATTCTGAAAACAGATTTGGAATTACCGAGTCCAAGCATATATACGTTTGGCATTCATAACTAACTTGCCCTTCAGTATAGTCTCATTGAGATCGCGGACCAAACCCGTCTCTCGTCACTGCTCGTCATCTCCTTGGTCCACAGTAGAGGTGTGCATCGGATCGGATTGACGTGTTTGAATCTGAGGGTTTGTCCGATCCGCAAACAAAATATTGAATCCGATCCGATGCTAGAAATTCGCTTGTCGATCCGATCCGATTGTGAAAATATCAAAAAATCCGATCCGAACATATGTTGTATAACTTGAATTAAATGTGACCATTTTCAAAAACAATATTAAAAACAATTTGGGCAAACGTTGTTTACGATTTTACTAATATGAACCCAACAAAAATACAATAGTGTATATCTATTATCTAATGTAAACAACAAGTGTAAACTTCAAAGTTCAAACTTCAAAACTATTAAAACGCTGTCACGTTTGTACGTTTGTATGTAATTGTTAATCGTCTTCGTCCGATCCGCTGTCAGTCGGCTCACTCGGTTCTAAAGCCTTTCATGCCAGTCCCTGCCATATAACTTCGAATGCACAGCAGGGCGTTTACATTTCGCGGAGACAGACGCGTACGCCTAACGTTGATTGTCCATCCCGCTTGCGAAAAGCTTCTCTCTGATGGCGCGCTATTAGCTGGGCAAGCCAAAATAAACCTTGCAACCACTGCTAACTTGGGGTAAATTCTGGCATGATCTCCAGAACTTCAGGATATCGAGTACTTTGTTGTTCTCGGACTCGTACAGTTGAAGGTCGAAGTCATTTCTGGAAAATCTTTGAAATTCATCGACAATCGATGAGACTTGCTGCTTTTTCTTATAAAAGCCAAACTCGGGTTCTTCTATCTCATCACAGGGATTATTTTTTTCTTTTTTGAAGTCGAGGGTACGATTTCTTCTTCCTACAGAAATTATAAAAACAATATAAATTTGCAGAATGATTCCAAAAATAATATTGTATAAGTTTCAATAAGTTACCTCGGCGTCTTCACGCGTTTCGTCTTCAGTCTCGCCAGGCACATGGCATTGGCCTGTGATACGATCATGAAGATATTCAATCTTTTCGCAAATCTTCTGCCGAATGTTTTCGTCTGCAGATTCTCCCACCCTTGGATCCAACGCAGAAGCTACGTCGTGGTACACGGAAATTCTCCTGCTTAGTTTGGTCATCAAGGCTTTTCTTCCAACTTCTTTCATCTTCTTTTCATAAATTAGATTTTGCTTACCTGTTTGGACTTGTGAAAAAAGTCAAAAAAACTTATTACTTATTGCAAAAAAACCCAACAAATCCGATTAAATCCGAAAAAAACCCACACAAAATCCGATCCGGTCCGATCCGATAGAAAAACAAAAAAATCCGATCCGACCCGAGGGTGAAAATTTTATTCCGAATCCGATCGGATTCGGATCGGATTCGCACACGATCGGCGTGTGCAGTTGTAAAAAAGCCTGACGGGAAAAATGATCCAGTTTTCTTTCGAGATCAGGGCCTAAACCCCAATTCAGGGTACTATTCCCAAATCCCCATCCCATCTACTCGCCAACTTAATTACTCATAGACTAATATAGGACATAACTCTTGTAGGATGCTCAGTACATATCAACAATAGGGCAATGTATTTGCTCATTAGCTCAATTTATCATATGACAAGGCAGTCTATCTTAAAAATGGAGTATTCTGATTAGTTCCATAGCGGTCGGAAACCAATAGTATGGATATGCACTCATAAAGTGAAATCAGCCACAATGAGCGTTCTTTATTACTAATAATTAGAAATGAAGACACGTGACAGTTTTATATTTCTATAATAGAAATCTGTTTGAGGGGGACATTAAAAGGGTAATATACCGTTATACCGTAATACCGCACAAAAATTCCGAAAATACCGCATCACCGCATAAGAAAAATTTAAATACCGCATACCGCGAAAAAACGAGGAAACAAAAAATTACTCGTTAAGCCTCGTTTCCATTTTGTCGCAAATGTCGCGACCAAGTCATGGTCGCCGATGTACGTACATTTATCCATGTGTGAATTTAAACTTTTACGTGGAAAACAGGCTTTAGGGTATGAAAAACGCAGTTGTAAAGTGACTAAAGTCGATAGTTTAGATGTGAAGAAGATAAAAATATCCTTACCGTAATAACTCGGGCACTGCAAAGTTCTGCTGCTAGCTATCTTGTAGAAGTTGGTTGAAAACATCAAAGGTCGCGAAGGTCTGCAAGTTACATACCAGCAATACGGCTTTTCATTGGTGTTTAAAGTCTTTAAACAATTACGTAACTATTAAATTACGTCATTAGAAATAACTGCAAACAAATATGGCCGTACACCGTAAGCTATAAATATTATCGGAAATCCCGCACACCGCAGAACTTGACAACACCGTAATACCGCCATTTTAGATATTTTCC
The DNA here is from genome assembly GCA_035772405.1 of Chrysogorgia sp. JL179-B06. Classification (NCBI taxonomy): domain Eukaryota; kingdom Metazoa; phylum Cnidaria; class Anthozoa; order Scleralcyonacea; family Chrysogorgiidae; genus Chrysogorgia; species Chrysogorgia sp. JL179-B06. Next base: position 1,180,337 of record JAYKKM010000320.1, read on the forward strand.
CGCAATACCGCAGCCGAAAAAAACAAATCCCGCACACCGCATGATTTGAGTTCACCGCAAACTACAAGTTTTTTCACCGCAATACCGCCCAAAAAATAGGCCGATACCGCAATACCGCAAATTCCAATGTCCCCCTCCTGTTTTGTTCTTGTTTTCTTGTTTAACTAATGAAAACTAAGCGAACACTTCTAAGACGCCATGCGTTTGAGTTATTTACTGGCTTTAGTATTCAAAAAGTGGCTTTTTGAAAGAAAGTGCTGTATTAGTTTGAGCCATTAAGCCATATAGTAAATCATTTATTGACCAAGCTTGTTCGGTCCGGATAAAATGATATTGGTCTCGTTCTTTTGGTTTCGTTTGTATCGACCTCGTCTTCGATTCGATTCATACTGTACAAGCGGAAAAATAACGATACCAATATATTTTTCTATCCCAACCGAACAAGCTTAGTCAATAACATATATGTTGCTCGCTCCTTAAGAGTGCTATGGAAGAAAGGACCCACTTTGCAGAAATAGTCAGATAATCGTCGAAATATATTCTCCCCCGCGAAGTCAAATTGTTTGGGGGATCAAACAATTGTTTATTTGATTATTTGTTTCGCTTTCCATCTCCAGTCTCGGCAGCTGAATGGTTCGAGCGTCTCACCAGCAAAATAGAAGGTTACATGTTCGATCCATCCTACAGTATACACTAAGTAATAGAGTTTTTATTTGCAGTGTGAGGTGACCTCACTGGATAAGCCTAGTGGTTTCATGAGGTCTCCTCGCCATCTGTATCGACAGCTTTTACATTACAAATATAATTAGTGTATGTTAATGGCAAATAAATCAATTCATTTCAGTCGTAACTCATTTTTTTCAAATTATATAGTGAGCAGTTATATATGGTTATTTAATTTGTATAGTAGACATTGAAGGAACACGAAGTACATTTAATTTCATTGCATATGTGCATTGCATACATGATTTTTACAAATTTCTTTTAATGTTAAAGGTATGATAGAAAGCCTTTCGATATGTTCGATCTTTCCATATGTAGATAAACGGATTGACGAGATAATTCAAGTTTTCAAGGATCATTAAATAAATGTGAAGCCTTAAATTGTAATTACATTCCATCTGAAAAACCCAACATGTCGTATGTATCACCCTGCATGTATATAGAATCAGGCAAACATGTGACAATCATTATAAAAGCCAATATTAACACTAGTACAGATGCTTTATGCTGAAGACGTGCGGTATTACTCTGATTGCCTAATATGGGATCTGCAGATCTAGCATTTTCCCGAATTTTTTTGAATAAGTAGATATTGACTGCCACCGAGGAGAGTAAAATTACAACCTGTAAAATATAGCATACTAGGTTAACAACTAGAATTTCTTTATTAGTGTATACGTTGCGTAAAGTAACTATAACCCAGATACGAACTATTATAAAGATACCAACTAGAATCCAGAAACCATAAAGCATAACCAGTAGCATTCTTTTACATGGCAAAATCTCGCTCCATGTATAAGGTTTTGTAATCACTACCAGTCTTTCGATGGCCATAAGAAGCATTGCTGTCATTGAAGCCAACATAAAAGCAAGAGTCAGAAAACCGAACACGTCTGCCGTTGTAAATAATTTATCATAGTGATTGATAAGATCATTGCTCAAAATTAATTGCACGCTGATAGAGAAACCCAATCCACTCAAATTAAGCAATGTGTCAGCCACTGCGAGGTTTACGACGTGATAAGTAATACGTTTTTGCTTTACGAGGTCCCTGTTTCTTGCGAGAACGACCAAAAACATGGCGTTCGAAATGAAAGCGACACCACACATGATAATCTGTAGTATAGTAAATGAGTACAAGTCCATGCCAGAACAGTGACGACCACCTTTCTAAAAAAGTAGAAAGTTGAAACCATGAGGGCCATGATACTATGATATAGGTTGTATCTGCAATGATATGTCATACAGCACTTATTGTTTATTTTATTCAACACGTTTGCAGTTGGACGTATACTCCCGTTATAGTTTAAAGGCACTCAGAGATATAAAGTCCACTGAAAATCTATTCAGATTGGAAAATTAATGGATTATCTGTTTTCAAATAAAATAACTAAGCACTACGCCATAAAGGCTTCAAACAGTAAGCGAGCGAGGGGTTGTTGTGTACACGTATTTCTAGTAGTTTATATAGTTGTGAGTATATGAATCTCGCAATTGTTGTTTGGACTTGTGAAACCCTAGGTGGCTCCGCTGCCCTGTAGATAGTTCAACAGAATGCTCGCGTTCTAACTACAAGTTCGCGGATAATCATCTAAATTATAAACTACATTTGAATAAATGGATCGCTCCAGTGCAGAGTAAATTAAAGGGTTTAGACCAGAGCAGAGTTAGGATAAGATATCAAACTAAATAACTAAATGGCCCAAATTGTTTAATGTTTGGGTTCGGTACCTGTACTGAACAAATCAGTGTGGAGATATACTGTTGCTACTATCCTAAGAAAGAACTAACTTGTCACAGACAGCGTAACAAACCATTAGTTCATGATCGAGTCGGTTTCCTTTGATGTACCGCGGGCTTTATATAGCATAATCACTTCACTAAAAATGCAAGGTATTATATATGACTGGTTGGAGGGATTTATCTATATAAATACCTCATTAATATATTAATGAGGTATTTATTTATATAGATAAATGTCTCAATATATTTAGATTTTACACAAAAATACCTCAGAAATAAGATCATGAACTAAGTCAGATAAACACCTGGAACATCGGTATTCAGGCATATAAATCCTGAATACCTCCGTTCTCGGTGTTTATCTCTTACATACACCTTACCCACCATTATGACGTGTGAATCTATTACTGACTACTACAACCATAATTCCTTGCGAGATTTTCTTTCTGATGCTAATGTTAAACTCCCTCTCGGGATTTCACAAAAAGATATACCGAAAAGGATTCTGGTAGTGACATTATTAATATATTTGTCGTCATAATAGCCTGCGTGGTGGCGTTAGGGGGAGGGGGAAAGCGGAAAGGCGAAGTGGGGAGGGGGGATGGAACGCTTGCACGAAAGAGCCATGTTTTTTTTTATTTCCGCACACATGAGGAACTGTCAAAAACAACCAATCAGCGACTAGCGGGCTTTCCTCAATGATTAAAACATTTCACTTCTGGCCGAATCGTGAAATATCCATGTCTGAAACTCCGTAAAAGCTTGACTAAAGCAATCGTGTAGACATGGAAACACAGAGTTGATTCAGGCTGAGGCTTGTGAATCAATCGGCTTTGCATTACTACGCAGTGAAACTTTCTCCGGCCGAGCGGATTTGTACAGTAGGTCTTGCGGCAGAAAAAATAAGAAATGTTTTTGAACTTTATAACTTTATTAAATCAGTATTAACACATGCGAAAGGAGACAATGTTCCACCAACCGATAACATTAATAGCCCTGACAGAATGAAGCGACATCTGACTACCGAACACCGTAACTCCAGAATGGGATTTGGCCAAGAAATTACATATGCAAGACAACGTACATGTGGAAACCATCACTTATATACGTCTAGCCGTAAGTCTCTTTATTCTGAAACGTCGAAGGAATATTCCGAAGGCCCAGAGAGCATCATTTGTTGAAACCCCTGAATACTAATGAATTGAGTTAGCCAATCAGAATTTAGCGTCTTCTTGTGGACGTAGAAATCCAAAAACATCGGTCTTTCGTGTTGGCGTTCCATCAGCCCTCACCCCAGTCCCCGGCCCCTCCCCCAAACCCTAAACGCCTGCTTCGCTGGCTATCGTCATAATGGTAAGGTCTAGTGCGTATGACTTAAATAATTAACTTAGTCAGTACTATGTCAGCTATGGTTTTCATAATGAATGTGATCACGATATCCAAAAATGTTAAAACATCAATAATGCACAACATCCATATACTGTAGGTTGTCGATGACCAATGGTGTATATATAATAATATTAATTAACACACCATATCTCGATCGTAATTAACACAAAAGCCATATGCAACAGAGCACAACATTGTGTACTATCCAAATGATATCATCACATTTGGTCCACATATTACATATACATTACTTGTATAACCTATTGAGGATGACATGCGTTTCATCTCCTTGCACTGTCGCCAGTTAGATAATACCACATGTTCAATCCCTAACATTTCCCCTAACACAGTGAGTATACGTCAACCTACCCAATCATATGATACCGTACAATCCCGCTTATAAGTCTCCCCGCGGTTATAGTGCCACCTGTTTGTTAACAGAAAATACCTCCCGATTATAAGCCCCCGGATATATGCCCTTCCCATTAGCACCTTTCATAATAAAAATAACAAAAATCAGTGAATAAAAATAAATAATAATAGATAAATAATAGATAATAATAGATAAAAACATGGCAGCATTCTGTATCTCGGTACTGAAGCAGAGGTATAGATGAAATCGAGGCATGCAGTTACGTAACTTGTGTAGCAAAGATCTACAAATGCCTATGCAAAAATTAAAAGCACAACATTCATGCATGTACTGTACCTAAATTATATCGCCACATCAACTTATTTAGCATGAGATGACCTGTTTGAACTGACACATCTTTCAGGCATCTAAAACAATCTCTCTCAACGCGTAGCCGTCTGCATGGGGCGTTCTGGAACTTCGTCATAGCTGCAGCCAGACCCTTGCCTTCCAACTCAGTCATGGTGCAAAATTACTCTAATATAACTTTTACTGAAACGTTTTCATTCAAAATAAAGATATTAATAAAGTGTTTGGAAAAGACAAAAGTAACTGCCGAACAACCACGTACAACATTTACCGCATTTTGGTTAGTTAAGACCTGAAAATCGGCCTCAATCGTAGCGGTAGTCAATTGCAACTTCTCCTTAAATTTTTTCGCGTATCAAGACTGGAAGTGATCTTAAACTAGCTCAGTAGTTTGAAGTGATTAATCTCATTTCATGAATTTGTTCCTTAACGATCATCGCTTAGATAAATCTTGTTAAGACAAAGTGGGGCGAAGTAAAGTCAGGTAAAATCTATATCTAAAATCAATATCTGCCTCGAACCTTAGCCTGTGACTAGTGGTAATGTGTAAATAACCAGAGGTACATCCTCCTTGTTATCCCAGTGATGATTAAAACTTTAGATAACATTTCACTCACCAGTTGTGTAGACAATATAGCTTCTTTTTCTTAGACGTGAAAATTATGATTTTCTTGTCAAAACTAAACAACACGATGGATAGAAACAGGCCAACTTCCTTGTCCCTATCTGTGCAATATGCATCTATCATATGACAGGAATTGCTGTGACCTTTATAGCTTTTTGTGCACCAATAATATTGATCTAAATTAAATATTTGTCTATAACACACATCAGTAAACCACCGCTCTCTTACGAACTGAGAACTATCATTAGGTGTTTACATGCATGGGCAGGGAGGCATCACTAAAACAACAGTAATTAAGCATGTAAATATTATAGAGCGGTGCAGTAAATACTAGAATTTTCTGAAACTGCCGAAATGGTGTATGGAAGTGGTCGAGTGAAGGCCCTTCGTCTCAGAGTTAAACGTAAAGTTTTTATGTTAATAAATTGTTAAAGTGTTTAAGTTAAATTGTTGAAGTTAAAATGTTTTAGTGTTAATCTGTTTAAGTGTTTAGCTCAGTGTAAAAGTGTTTAAGTTAAATTGTTGAAGTTAAAATGTTTTAGTGTTAATGTGTTTAAGTGTTTAGCTCAGTGTAAAAGTGTTTAAGTTAAATTGTTGAAGTTAAAATATTTTAGTGTTAATGTGTTTAAGTGTTTAGCTCAGTGTAAAAGTGTTTAAGTTAAATTGTTGAAGTTAAAATGTTTTAGTGTTAATGTGTCTAAGTGTTTAGCTCAGTGTTAAAGTGTTTAAGATAAATTGTTGAAGTTAAAATATTTTAGTGTTAATGTGTTTAAGTGTTTAGCTCAGTGTTAAAGTGTTCAACTTGATGTTCAACTCAGACCAGCTGGTCATAGTCTGGTAAAACCTAGCCGTTTCACATATGCGAAAATTATTTGTCTGGTTGAGCTATTTTTGGTATAAACGAGTCTTTGTATATATATATTCATAGCCAGTGTGTAAAATTCAAAACGCAAACGTTGGTCTCCTGCCAACACATGCAGGAGAATGAACACTGCCGTTTCGTGCGAAATATATTTTCTTTTTAACTTTAAATTATCACTTCACTCACCAGGTTTTAAAATTATTGGGCTTCCTTTTCTTCAAAGTTAACAATTTTCGCGTGCTCTAAAATATACTCCACTATGTAATATGACAAAAACTTCTGCAACCTTTCGTTATTATCTAGTCACCCACTGCTTCTATAAATGATCCTCTAATACACCTCACTATATACAGTCTTACGAAATCCGCACACATACTTGGGTTTTGACGTGCACATTTTGTCTTCTAACACATTGTGGAAGCTAGTTTTTCAATGCATTAATTTGAATGCAGTGTTTTATGCTTTTAAACAACTTAAATTTATAAGAGGGTTACGCGATGATGTTGGTGTCCCTACTATAACAAATGCAGATTGAAATTTGGATGTATATATGACTACCTGCCTGAGTCCATCTGTTCTTCAGGACAGAAATTGTTACAAAATTTAGAGTTACCATACCCTAATTCCTTTTATATGGAAGCCTAACGCACGCCAATAAGTGAAAAAGTAGAGTGCTGCGTAGACAGTGTTTTGGACATATAACTGCCAAGATTTTTAGTGACGAAATACTGACGTTTCAAGCGGAGCCCTTCATCAGAGTAAGACGAGATGAAATAAAATAAATAGGGCTTATATATATATATGCCAAAAGGGTGTCACAAGCAGAAAGTAACCAATCAAATGCACGGGAGATAAACAAACTAATAATTAATGAGATGCGAAAAGTTAAATCATTTGCTATTTTTACCTGTCGATCAGCAAACAGACCGAGGGGGGGGGGGGGGGAGAGAAATGACAGGTCCAATAATAGAGCATGATTACTGATCGACGGTAAAAAAGGAAGCAAATAACTTACCATTTCGTGACGGAGACTTTGACAAAACTTCTTAAGGTTAGGCATGTCGCAGCGGTAGAATATCTGAGAGTAGTAAAAAAGTAGAGTGCTGCGTAGACAGTGTTTTAGATATATAGCAGAGTGAAAAGGTGACACCCTTTTGGCATATATATAAGCCCTATTTATTTTATTTCATCTCGTCTTACTCTGATGAAGGGCTCCGCTCGTAACGTCAGTATTTCGTCACTAAAAATCTTGGCAGTTTACCACCTTTTCACTTTGCTATATATCCAAAACACTGTCTACGCAGCACTCTACTTTTTTTACTACTCTCGGATATTCTACCGCTGCGACATGCCTAACCTTAAGACATTTCGTCAAAGTCTCCGTCAGGAAATGGTAAGTTATTTGCTTCCTTTTTTACCGTCGATCAGTAATCATGCTCTATTGGACCTGTCATTTCTCCCTCCTCTCAGTCTGTTTGCTGATCGTCCGGTAAAAATAGCAAATGATTTAACTTTTCGCATCTCATTAATTATTAGTTTGTTTATCTCCCGTGCATTTGAAGCCATACTTTCTACTTGTGACACCCTTTTGGCATATATATATATATATATATATATAAGCCTTATTTATTTTATTTCATCTCGCCAATAAATGAAGCCTGATCTATATAGGAATGCCCACCAAAGCATGTATATATGTATTATGTTGCAGAACAGCGATCCACTGATAATTAACAGAGCTAAGCCCCGGTAGGCAGCTTAAAATGTATGGAATACTGTTTTCCCCATTTTTCAAAAAATATTAATTTGGACGGATCTACCCCGACAGACTATACCCTTTTCCCCCGACTCTGGAAAGATGTACGGCCGCCTCTGTTCACCTTTTGTGCCATCGATGCGGCATTATCGAACTTAAAGCTGAATTTCCGTGACCTGTTCTCTCACTCAATTCAATTTTTTTCAATTTTATTAACCACGTAGAAATATACAAATTAATTGACAAACAACAGAGGTGGTAAGGAAAACCGGATTACAAGTTTAAACAGAAAGAAAATGTTTAAGTACAGAATATGAGATAATTTTTCAATTTAGATTGAAAGCAAGCAGCAGTTGATGCATCACGAATAGTCTGTCTAAGCGCATTAAAAAATTTTGGACCCTGGTATAGTAAACTGAGAATTGTCTTATTTTTGTTCTACAAAAGGGAAGATAATAGTAGTAGAAGATAATAATCCTGCCAATTAATGACCTTTTCTATTCAACGGATCTGAAATAATGTATGTTTCTATCTGTAACATATGGTAGAAATTGCTTACTATAGTCACTAATTGCAAATGTCCAAATGTAAAAAAAGTCACTAATGGGCAAAAGTCACTAACGCAAAGCTATATATATCCAAAACACTGTCTACGCGGCACTCCACTTTTTTCCTTTTATATGGACGGCTAACGAACGCCAATAAATGAAGCTTGATCTACATGCATCAGTATATATGGATGCCCATGGCATTTATAGGTTTATCATATATGCGCGCAGGTATTATTTTGCAGAACAGAGATCCACTGACAATTAACAGAGCTTAAGTCGTCGGTAGGCAGCTTAAAATGTATGAACATTGTTTCCCCGCATTTTTCCAAAAAAATAATTTGGACAATCTACCCTGGCCAGAACTTAAAGCTGAATTTTCGTGACCTGTTCTCTCAGTTGAATAGAAAAGGTCGTTGGCACGAGTAGGATCTGAAATAATGTCTGTTTCCGTCTGTAACATATCGTAGAAATTGCTTAGTCACTAATTGCAAATGTCGTGCTAATGTAAAAAACGTCATCAATGCAAAACTCACTAACGCAAAGAGATGTGCCATCATGCAATCAACTAGGACGTCAGTTATGCACGCGCTGTCTTGCAAAGAAGTGCGCAAACACTTCGGATTTTTACATGAGGTGACACCTTTAATATCCGGTCGCGCACTTTTTTGAGCGACCAGATCTGCATAAATGATCTATCTGAATAATCAATAAGAAAAAGGTTTAGAGGGGTTCTTCTGTATATTGAGAGAATTGGGCACGTTTTAGGGAGCATTGGTCGTCATTTTCCCCATTGATTGAGTTGTGTAAGATTGTGAATTAAAGGGATTTCGAACCTGAATATTGGCTATTTTGGACGTGTTATACCTTAACGATGGCGCTGAGACGTCACCTAATCAATGATCCGAATGAAGTACTTAGGAGAGGATAATAACGATTCAGATAGCGATTTTAACGAGATTTGAACAGACTTCTTATCAAGAAATCACTCATGATGGGATGAACCCTGAGGAGGACGATTTCGATGATACTATTGGGCACAGAGCTGATGACAATGAAGGTAGGGATGACACTTCATCAAATTCAGAACATGATTATTCTGATGAAAACGAACGTTTGGGTGAAAATCGTTGATTCCATTCTCGTACTCGTTACTACTTACTATACAAGATGCAAGTCAAGGTCCAGATCAAGGTCCCCCATCCGAAGTTGGAATGTTCGTCGTGGGTGTGGATGGCCAAGTGGAAGATCTAGAGGGAAAGCCAGAGGAAGACCTGGAGGCAGAACCAGAGATACAGGAATAGACCTGAATTTAGGTTGGGATCAGATTTTTGTTGACAGAAATAATTCTGAATTCAATGAATGTACTGGTCCAGCCTTGCGCCACAATCGTTTGGCAGAGAATTTTCATCCATGTCAGTTGATGTTTTCAACCTGTATTTTGATGATTCTCTTATCAGCCTATCTGGCGAGGAGGCAAACCAAAATGCAAAAGCAAAGAAAGACGCTGAGCCAGATAAAAACAAGGGAAAATGGGTAGACACAAACTCCGAAGAGCTAAAAATGTTTTTTTGGTAAAAAAGTTTTTCAGGGGCCAATTTTTGCAACGAATCCCAAGGCCTAACATACAGTACTTATTATTCTTGCGAAATTGCTGAAATTTTGTATACAAGTACATTAAAACCTGTTATCTCTGATGTTTGTGTTATTTTATTGACATTTGACCAAATAATTGTGTTTAAAAATAATTTTGTCCACTTCCCGTATGCTTTAACAATTTTTTGTTCATTGCCGCCATTTTGGATAGCTAATTAGGTCACGTGACGTTGAAAGTGTTTGTAGCTTTCATTTTTAATTCCTTGATCAATGTACTTTCCAAAAATATATAGTTGGTGTTGGTTCATACCATTCACATAGGAATTATAAGTATATTTCTGAATATGTTCAATTTCCTTTAAAAAAAAGTAGGATAGTTTGTTTAATTTATAGTGAACACAATGTTCACTAAAAAGCTTTTAATTATATTTATTAAAGTGAGATGTTTATAAAAATAATGTAGAGTATAGTGATATATAACAAATGTAAAATATTTTGGGCATTTACTGTTTTCGAACTGTTTAATAGGTATAATATCTGCACTCTACCATACAGAAAAAATATTATTAAAGTTTATGATTGTTTAAAGGGGAACTGTATCCAAAAAAAAAATTATTTTAAATAAAAGGCCTTTAAGTATAATGTTTAGAAATGTTAATAGTTTTACGTTCTCGTATTTTTTGCTTCTCAGACTCGAGGTCCAGCTGGGGTTTCTTTTCAATTATGACGTCACTTGAGTGCAAGGAACAAAAGACAAACACTCAATGACGTCACAATTGAAAAGAAAACCACCGCTGTACATCAATCCTGAGCCGTCGAACAAACTCGAAAATGGCGGCGTCCAGAAGCATAAAATACGAGAATGAAAACGTTATTTCGCGAATACGAGAGAAGATACCGTAAAACTATTAACATTTCTAAACATTATACTTAAATGCCTTTTATTTCAAACTAATTTATTTTTTGGGTACAAAAAATTTAATAAAACATGTGGGTGTTTTTGATGTTCAGTATTTCTTACCCAAAATGCAAGTTGTCTAATAACACAAGACCTACATTTTCCGGCGTTTCCGCTGATGGCGCCGTTACTTTTTGCTCGTTTATAATTTTATTATAAACTTTTATTCGTTTTACACTATAAGAGCAAGATGTCGCTCATATTTGTACCAAGGCCCCAGGGACTTATCTCCGTTCGACGTTTCTGCAATGCATTCTCGTCAATATATATACATGTATATGTGTGTGTAGTTGTCCTCTTCCTTAGTCAATGCACTGATCCCACAGCCTGCAGGAACTTGATGATACAGCCGATAAACACAGCAAGATGTATTGTATTTGTATTTTGTATTTAAACTTATTTAAAAACGGTAGCCCTTCAGAGCGCGTAGGCATTTGGTTTCCAAGGGGCCGTTTGTACCAATAATACATTAATTAACAAACAGACAAAAAAATAAACAAATATACATAATCTTAACTAAAATCTATTTAAAATTACAAAACCATTAACCAAATACTTAGACTTAGTTGCCCGAGAGAATAGCCTTGAACTGCTTTAGTGAGCATTTATTTCTTTTAGTATCTTTTGGTAGATTATTCCACAGACTAGCACCAGAATAAGCAATATTTTTCTTCATAAAATTTGTATTGGGTTTTTGTAAGGCGTAGTCAGTGTTATTACTGCGTAGACTATATATTGAATTGTTGTTAACACTAAACATGTCCAGCGTGTGTTCACTGAAGCCATACAGAGCCATTTTTCTAATTAAAATTTCATGGTTTACACAGTCAAAAGCTTTTTTTAGGTCCAGAAAGATCACTCCATTTAAGTATCCTTTGTCCATATTAATTAACCAATTATTAGTGGTAGCAAGGAGCGAAGTTTGTGTGGAGTAGTTCTTTCTAAACCCAGCTTGCTCCTGAGAGAGTATGTCATTGGCCTCCAGATACACAATAAGCTGATTTGAAATCAGCCAAATAAATTTGCAACAACTGATAGTAAAGAAATAGGCCTATAGTTAGTAGTTTGTGTTTTGTCCCCTGATTTAAATATAGGTGCGATAATTGCGACTTTTAGATCATCTGGAAAAGTACCGGTCAATATTGATTGATTGAAGATAATGGTCAGGGTATAGGCTATAATGTCGGCCGATTCCTTCAACATTTTTGGTGAGATCCCGTCCTGTCCTGATGCTTTAGTAACTTTGATTGCGGAAATGGACTTAAATACTTCTGCTGTTGTAACGGTTTGAATCTCAAACTTAGAACAGCTTGGGGTAATATAATCACTTGGTAATGTGCTACTTTCTTGTAAATTATCAGCTAACTGTGGACCAATCTCACTAAAAATGTATTGAAGGTATCTGCAATTTCTCGAGATTCCGTAATAACCTGACCATCGACACTTACTTCATTTACATGAGTATTTTTAGATTCATTTACATGAGTACATTTACATGAGTATTTTTAGATTTTTAGATTTATTTTTAGATTTTTTTTTAGAGTTTTAGATTTCTTATTTGTCAATTTGTTGATTGTTTTCCACATTTCCTTTGGATTTTTTATATTTTTGTTAAGAGCATTCATATAGTAATTCGCTTTGGTATTTTTAATCAGTTTGTTTAAATCATTTCTTGCTCTTTTGAATGCTTGATGTGTATATGTTGACCCTGTTTTTATGGCCTTTTTCTTCAAAAAATCTCTATGATACATATACTTTTTTATTGCAAGCATACTCACTTCTAACCTTACGAGTTACCGATGGTGCGTGTATATCAGCTACATATAAAAATTTTGTTTTCCACTCCCGCCATTGAGCATTTGGGTCAATCTCCCCACTTGATAGTGTCTGAAGAATCTCATCCAAGTCTGCCCTAAAGGCATTTACATTATAATTTTTAAACTGTCTAGTTTTAACAATTTTCGGTTCTTTTCTTGGAATTGATATTTTTCTGGTAACAATAATTTGGCTATGGTCACTTATTCCAATATGCTCTACGCTAGTTCTAACTATAAGCTCAGGTCTGTTGCTGAAAGCCAAGTCAATCATGGTACTTGATATTTCAGTTACTCTTGTGGGTTCCTTTATTAGTTGCTCAAATTGAAATAATTCTGTCAGGTCAAAAAGCTTTCTTGTTTGAGGGGATATATTGTTACTTTTGTAATGCATCCAATCACAATTAAAGTCTCCTATCCAGACGATTTCTTTGTTTTCAGAGTCCATTTTTCTGACACACTCTTCATATTTGTCAATTACCTCAAGTGTCGAGCTCGCACTTGGTATCGCTAACCATGGCCGTATTTGGCTAAATTATGTTCCATTTTGAATCATGAACATGCCAATTTGTTTACTTTGTTCATCAAAAGGAATGCTAGGCTTGCCTAACTTCATTATCAAATTTGCGTCAAAAACATGTCCATGCATTTACTTTTCAATGCTTTACTTTCTTTAAGTCACAACTTGTAATGATTTGGTTAGTATATAATAGTACATGTAATTAACTAGTGTACAGTGTCAACTTCATTGACATTTTCAATGGCGGTAACTGAAACCAAAGAATGTAACTTTTTAACTAGTTACAAATTTATGAAAGTAACTTTGTAACTGTAACTAGTTCTTTTTTTGTCTTTTAACTTTTACTGGTAACTAGTTACATTTATCATAATGTAACTGTAACTAGTTACAAAATAAAAGTAACTGTTACAGCACTGCCCACTGGTCTACATCATGTTTGCATCAGCAGTGGCGTAAATTCTGGGGGAATGCCCAGGGGATGACTATTGTTATATCCTCCCACTTTTTCGATTTTGAAAAAATGCTGTGGAGGAGAATCGTTATACACTTAGATTGATTCTCATCAGTGTAGCTTGGAACAATCTGGATGAGTCTGGCTGGACTATTATACACTTACGATCGTCATTGACAGCCGCTTGTGGGACAGCACCGGCGATCAGAACATCCAGATAGCGTGAAGTGCGCATGGGGCCAGAGTGCTCAAACTGCCACAATGGTATAGCGAGCGTTGCATTATTGCTAAAGGACACCCACGCTCTACGTGAGGACGTGAAAGGACTAGAGGAAGATATGAGAAAGGTTGACAATATGTTTCCTAAAGTCACACAAAAACAAAGAGCCTTCAAAGGGTTCACTATAGGTCATACGATGTTAAAATTGTTAATAGTAAGGACCAGCTTACACATGCAACTATAAACAAAACTAGAGTTAAAACAAAACTAGAGTTAAAACAGAACTGAATCAACTAAGAGGTCTAAAATATGTTGAGACGTTAAAAATAACTCTCGAGAAACAACTTGATGAAGATAGAACTACGTTTAAGACTGCTTTCTTTAATCACTAAGATAATAATCAACAATGGTGATATTAATAAGACAACGAAACAAGCAAGTGAAGAACTAGTCAATCGGATATCTGTGTGGCTCTCTGAAGGGACTGGATGGACTGTCGAAAGTGTCGACGGTTATTTCGTGAATGTGGTAGTGTATGACCGTCAGAGCACAACATCATAGAAAGGGTCTAATCAATATAAAGAATAACGACGATATATGAGGTGCTTCATGTGGTGTCACATCTTGCACAAGAACCCCGTGGACAAGCACCCAGAGAGAGTATCCAAGCATAAGAAAAACGTAGACACTGTCAACTATATATGAAGGTATTGATTTCCCAGTGTCAGTCAGACAGTACAATAAGGTATAGAGAGACAGAATAATATAAACGTAAACGTATTTGGGTATGAAGATAAGCAACCATTTCCAATATACATCTCTAAGGAAAAGAATGAACATATATGGATCTGCTACTAATCACAGACTGTGAGAAAGAACATTATATACATCAAAGACTTCAACAGGTTCATGTGCAATCAATCAAAACATAAATGTCATGAGAACTTCTGTAGACACACTCTTTAATGTTTTAGCACAATCGCCATACTAGAGAACCATAAAGAGAATGTGTAGTGATTAATGGAAAACAAGCAATTAAGATGCCAGAAAAAGGTGAGAACATATTGAAGTACGAAAACTTTCACAAACAATTGGAAGTACCATTTGTGATATACGCTGATTTTGAAGCTATTACGGAGAAGATTAACACATTAACACCCTCCGGAGATAAATCATACACCAACGCGTTCCAGAAACACACGGATTGTGGGTATGGTTACAAGGTGGTCTGCTGCTACGACAATTAATATAGCAATCCTGTAGAAGTATTCCGCGGTAAGAACGCGCAGTCAAGAAATTCATGAATAAAATGTTAGAAGAATTTAAATACTGTAAAAAAGTAAAGAAAGAGTACTTCAACAAAGACATGATTATGACTTCCGCTGACAAGACTAACTTCAGTAGAGCTGACAAATGTCACATTTGTGATAAGGAGTACGTGAGTGGAGACGTAAGAGTTAGAGACCATTGTCATATCACTGGTAAATATAGAGGTTCAGCGCGCTGTGCACTCACTGACAAGATACCTATTATCTTCCACAACTTGAGAGGTTGTGATAGTCACTTCATAATGCAAGAGATTGGAAAGTTTGAAATGAATATAAACGTGATACCGAATAGTATGGAGAAGTACATGGCTTTCATGTTGGGTATACATGACCTCCCGAGAGTCTCAAACACACTTCTGAATTATTACAAGACGAGAAGTTCGAACTAGTGGCTAGAAAGGGTGTGTTCCCGTATGACTATATGGATAGTTTCAAGAGGTTTGAAGAGATGATTATACCACCTAGGAAGGAGTTCTACAGTTTGTTAAATGCAGATGAGGACATATCTGAAGACAACTATAAACACGCACAAGAGGTGTGGAACACGTTTGAGATTAATAATATGGGTGAGTACCACGATCTGTACCTCACATCTGATGTACTACTATTAGCTGATGTATTTGAGAACTTTAGACGAACTTGTAAACGATACTATCAGTTAGACCCATGCCACTACTTCACCTCACCTGCACTATCTTGGGATGCTGCGTTGAAAATGACTGATGTGAAATTAGAGTTGATGACAGACATCGACATGTTTCAGTTCATTGAGAAAGGGATGCGTGGAGGTGTCTCATACATACTGTAGCAAACAGATATGGTGAGGCTAACAACAAATATATGAAGAACCATGACGACAAGAAACCTTCAAAGTATATCACGTACCTAGACGCTAACAACCTATATGGGTGGCTATGTGTCTACCAACTGGAGGTTTCAAGTGGAAGAAAAAGAGGGATTGGGGGAGGGGGCCGGGGACTGGGGTGAGTGCAGATGGAACGCCTGCACGAAAGACCCGTGTTTTTTTATTTCTACGTCCACCAGAGGACGCTAAATTCTGATTGGCTAACTCAATGCATTCAGGGGTTTCCTGTCAGGAAATAAACATTTTAAAATGGCGACTTTAGAAAAACCGTGTTGGTAGTTTATTTTCTTTCGAAAGCTTTAACCGATCTTCAATTCGTTGCTGGTCGTAGCTTTAAATTAAAACAGGAACAAAAAGTTGCTACGAGGGAGCGGCTGGCAGGAAAATATGTTTTGATGGTATTACCAACGGGATTTGGCAAGAGTTTGATTATGGATTTGGTAGATTTACCAGACGTTCGTGCCAGCGCGTGATTATCAGTCAGCAGGGGAAGCAGCTATATCATTGTGATTTCTACCTTGCCATTGTCTTCAGGTGTTTCAACAATGCTCTCTGGGCCTTCGGAGAATTCCTTCGACGTTTCAGAATAAAGAGACTTACGGCTAAACGTATATAAGTGATGGTTTCTACGTTGTCTTACATATGAAATTTCTTAGCCAAATCCCATTCTGGAGTTACGGTGTTCGGTAGTCAGATGTCGCTTCATTCTATCAGGGCTATTAATGTTATCGGTTGGTGGAACACTGCTGTCTCCTTTCGCATGTGTTACTGTGATTTCGTAAAGTTATAAAGTTCAAAAGCATTTTTTATTTTTTCTGCCGCAAGACCTACAAACCCGCTCGGAGAAAGTTTCACTGCGTAGTAATGCAAAGCCGATTGATTCACAAGCCTCAGCCAGAATCATGCAACTCTGTGCTTCCACGTCTACACGATTGCTTGAATAAATTTTCAAAATAAATCTTGTTTCCACCAGATGCAGTCAAGCTTTTTACGGAGTTTCAGACATGGATATTTCACGTGATTCGGCCCGAAGTGAAATGTTTTAATCATTGAGGAAAGCCCGCTATAGCTGATTGGTTGTTTTTGACAGTTTTTCATGTGGGCGGAAATCCAAAAACATGGGTCTTTCGTCCAGGTGTTCCTCCCCACTTCGCCTTTCCGCTTTCCCCCTCCCCCTAACGCCGCCACGCAGGCAAGATAATCATGGATGTATTATTATGAATTAGTTGCTTTTAGAATAAATGCTTTACATGAACAAGTCTGCAGAGCGTTGCATATTTCTCATTCATAAACAAAGACAAATGACCTAAATTATCATAAATTAACATATCAAAACTCCCTGCAGAAATTCTGGATGTCACGTGATCAGCCGATTTCGCCGACCTTCCACCGTGCAGGCCAAATGCCCTGGGTACGAGGTTGCCCACTTTGTAAGATAATCGCCGAAAAATATTGTGCCACCCGCGAAGTCAAATTTTTTGGGGGATCAAATAATTGTTTGTTTGATTGTTTGTTTCGCTCTTCATTTCGAGTCTCAGTAGCTCAATGGTTAGATCGTCTCACCGGCAATCAGAAGGTTACAGGTTTGATCCATCCTACAGTATACTCTAAGTATTACTCAGTCGTAATTCATTTTTCTCATATATAGTGAGCAGTTATGTGGTTATTTCATTTGGATAGTAGATATTTAATATAAAATCATATAAACATCTTACTTATAAAGAAGCATTTTTTAATGAAAGAACATGAATTAAGTACATTTAGTTTCCTTGCATTTATGCGATACATGCATGATTTTTACAAATTTCTTTTAATGGTAAAGGTACGATAGAAAGCCTTTCGATATGCTCGGTCCTTCCATATATAGATAAACGGGTTGATAAGAAAATTCAAGTTTTGAACCATAAATAAAGAAAGGTAAAGCCTATAATTGAAACTACATTCCATCTTAAACACAAAACATATGAAAATTTTCACCCTGTGTATAAAACTAGGCAAACATGTGACAATCATTATAAAAGCCAATAGTAACACTAACACAGATGATTTATGCTGAAGACGTGCGGTGTTACTTTGGTTACCTAATATGGGATCTACAGATCTAGCTTTTTTCCGAAGTTTTTTGAACATGTAGATATTGACTGCCACTGAGGAGAGTAAAAGTACAAGCAGTAAAATATAGAATACTAGATCAACATGATTTATAATTTCTACATTGTGTGAAGTAACTCGAACCCAGGAATTAACTATTATCCAGAAACCAGCTAGAATCCAGAAACCAAGCATAACCAATAGCATTCTTTTACGTGGCAAGATCTCTCTCCATGTAAGAGGTCTTGTAATCACTACCAGTCTTTCGATGGCCATAAGAAGCATTGCTGACAGTGAAGCCAACACAAAAGCAGGACTCGTAGATATGAACACGGATGTCAATAATTTTCCATTGATAATCTTACTGTGTCTTAATTGCGCGACGATAGAAAGACCCAGTCCGCTCAAATTATACAATGTGTCAGCCACTGCGAGGTTTACGACGTGATAGGTGATACGTTTTTGCTTTACGAGGTCCCTGTTTCTTGCTAGAACGACCAAAAACATGACATTCGGAATGAAAGAGACAGAAGTGAAGATAATTTGCACTGTAAGATATGGGTAGAAGTCCATAGCAGAATAGTGATGACCATGCACCTTTCTAAAAAAGTAGGAAGTTGAAACCATGAGGGCCATGATACTATATATGATATAGATTGTATCTGCTGATATGTGATACAGCACTTACTGTATTGTTTATTTTATTCCGCACATTTGAAATTGGACTTCTACACCCGACCTAACTCACTTTTTCTAAAAAAAGTAGTTAGAAGGCGAGCATTTTGTTGAGTGTCTACTGGGCAGCGGAGCCCCTTGGGTTTCACAAGTCCAAACAAAAATTGCGATATTCATATACTTACAATATATAAACTACTAGAAATACGGGTACACAACAACACCTCGCTCGCTTACTGTTTGAAGCCTTTATCGCGTAGTGCTTAATTATTTTACTTGAAAATAGATAACCCATTAATTTAGCAATCTGAATGGATTTTCAGTGGACTTTATCTCTGAGAGCCTTTAAACAATAAAGCTTGTGTTGTCTGAATTTCATTGTTTCATAAGATATTAAAATAAATTGAACTAAATAGCCCGTTTAATTGTGTATGACTTAAATGATTAACTTAATAGTCAGTACTATGTCAGCTATGGTTTTCATAATGAATGTGATCACCACATCCAAAAATGTTAAAATATCAATCATACACCACATCCATATATGTTGTGGATGAACAATGGTGCTCATAATGATGTCATCATATGACATCCATATGTTCGAGGGTTAGTAGCAGGCAAGGTTAATATATGAGGTTTAATATTAGGGTCAGGGTTAGTTTAAAGGTTTGAAAAATAACCTCGACCCAAAATCAAACCCTTATACTAACCGTCACCCTAATTAAACTTCCTACTAACCCAGGAACAACAAGTTTTCAGTCTTTCTGCGGAAACCTTATTTTAAAGAAAACTTTCTGGGGATCACCATTAATTTTAAACACACCATATATTTTGGTGGTAATTATTAACACAAAACACATACTTAACAGAGCACAACATTGTGTACAACTAAATTATATCACCACATTCGGTCCATATATTAGAGATAACCTATATCCAGGATGACATGCGTTTCATCTGCTTGCAGTGTCTCCAGTGAGCTAGCCCAACATGGTCAATCCCTAACTTTTCCATCTAACATAGTGAGTGCGTCAACCTACCCAATCATGATACTGTACAATCCCGCTAATAAGCCCTCCGGTTATAGTGCCACCTGTTTGTTAACAGAAAATACCTCCCGATTATAAGCCCCCGGATATAGGCCCTGCACCTTCCCATTAGCACCTTTAATAATAAAAATAATAAAAATCAGTGAATAAAAGTAAATAATAAATAATAATAATATATAAAAGGTTTGAACACGGCAGCATTCTGTATCTCGGCACTGAAGCTGAGGTAGATGAAATTATTGAAATCATTTCCAGGCAGTTACGTAATTTGTGTAGCAAAGATCTACAAATGCCTATGAAGCAATTAAAAGCACGTACACTGTACAGTACCTAAATTATATCACCACATCAACTTATTCGGAATGAGATGACCTGTTTGAACTGACACATCTTTCAGGCATCTTTGACAATCTCTCTCAACGCGTAGCCGTATGCATGCATGGGGCGTGCAGGAACTGCGTCTAGCTTCAGCCAGATCCTTGCCCCTTGCAATTCAGTCATAACTTTTACTGAAACGTTTTAATTTAAAACAAAGATAATGAAGTGTTCGCAAAAGACAAAAGTAACTGCTGAACAACCACGTACAACATTTACAGCATTTTGGTTAGTTATTGGACTATAAAATTAATTCCATATCAATGGTAAGACCTGAAAATCGTCCTCAATTGCAGTGGTAGTCAATTGGAACTACTCCTTAAATTTGTTGGCGTAAATAAAACTGGAAGTGATCTTAAACTAGCTCGGTTTGAAGTGATTGATCTTATTTCATGAATTTGTTCCGTAATGATCATCGCTTAGATAAATCTTATTAAGACAAAGTGAGAAAATGAGGCGTAAGAAAATTAGGTAAAATCTATCAATATCTGCCTCGAACCTTGGACTATGACTAGCGGTCATGTGTAAATAAGAATTCAAATCAGAGGTATATCTTCCTTGTTATCCCAGTGGTCATTAAAATTTTAGATAGCATTTCACTCACCAGTTGTGTAGACAATATAGCTTCTTTTTCTTAGACGTGAATTTTATGATTTTCTTGTCAAAACTAAACAACACGATAGATAGAAACAGGCCAACTTCCTCGTCGCTATCTGTGTAATATTCATCTGTCACATGACAAGAATTGCTGCGACCTTTATAGCTTTATGTTCACCAATAATATTGATCTAAATTAAATGTTTGTCTATAACACACATCAGTAAACTACCGCTCTCTTACAAACTCAGATCTAGCATGGTGTTTACATGCATGGACAGGGCGGCATCACTAAAACAACAGTAATTATTAATAAAAGCATGTAAATATTATAGAGCGGTGCGTGTAGGCAGTGCTAAAATACCAATAAAAGTAGATACAATAATTTTGTGCAACTGCCGAAATGGTGTATGGAAATGGTCTAACGTTTCGAGCGAAGGCCTTTAAACGTAAAAAAAGTGTTTAAGTTAAATTGTGTTTAAGTGTTTCACTCAGTGATAAAGTGTTCAACTGATGTTCCACTCAGACTAGCTGGTCATAGTCTGGTAAAACCTAGCCGTTTCACATATGCGAAAATTATTTGTCTGGTTGAGCCAATTTGGGTATAAACGAGTCTTTGGGCCGTATATATATATATTCATAGCCAGTGTGTAAAATTCAAAACGCAAACGGTTGGTGTCCTGCCAACACATGCAGGAGAATGAACACTGCCGTTTCGTGCGAAATATATTTACTTTTTAACTTTACATTATCACTTCACTCACCAGATTTTAAAATTATTGGGCTTCCTTTTCTTCAAAGTTAACAATTTTGGCGTTCTCTATAATATACTCCACTATGTAATATGACAAAAACTTCTCCAACCTTTCGTTATTATAGCTAGTCACCCACTGCTTCTATAAATGATCCTCTAATGCACCTCACTATATATAATCTTACGAAACCCGCACACATACCATGGGTTTTGACTTTTTACACATTGTGGAAGCTATATTTTCAATGCATTAATTTGAATACAGTATTTTATGCTTTTAAACAACTTAAATTTATAATTGGGTTACGCGATGATGTTGGTGTCCCTACTATAATAAATGCAGCTGGAAATTTGGATGTATATATAACTACTTGCCTGAGTCCATATTTTCTTCCGGACAGAAATTGACAAAATTTAGCAGAGTTAACGCACGCCAATAAATGAAGCTTGATCTACATGCAGTATAGGGATGCCCACCAAAGCATGTATAGGTTTATCATATATGCGCGCAGGTATTATTTTGCAGCGCAGAGATCTACTGACAATTAACAGAGCTTAAGTCGCCGGTAGGCAGCTTAAATGTATTAACACTTTCCCCCATTTATCAAAAAAAATTTGCACGATCTACCCTCCACAGACTACTCTTCCTCCCCCCTCTGTTCGTCTCTTGTGCCATCCATGCTGCAGAATTATCGAACTTAAAGCTGAATTCTCGTAAATAATGACTGTTTCCATCTGTAACATATGGTAGAAATTGCTTAGTCACTAATTGCAAATGTCCAAATGTAAAAAAGTCACTATGCAAAAGTCAATAACGTAAAGAGATATGCCACTCATGTAAAAGTCACTAATGGGTAAAATCATGCAATTAGGACATCTGAGTTATCCACGCGTTTCCGTGCAAAGAAGTGCGCAAACACTTCGGATTTTGACATGAGGTGACCGCTTAAACCTTACAGAAAATGAACTATAAATAATAAATATATATACTGTATATATATTACAATTAGATCGCCTCATAGAAATTTTCAACTCGTAATCTAATTGTTTTAGTAAAAACAAACTTATGTTCATTATTTCTTAAAAATTATTTCGAAAAACGAGACATGAGCATTTTTTCCCCGAAAACTCTTTTCCTGATGGACGATCGTCAAGTTCATATTCTCAGAAAATGTTTCTGAGTCCCGGACACGAGGTTATATAGCCAAGTGTTTTAGTCTCGATAAAGGAAGTACTGCGAGTTTTTTTGAATAGCTTATAAATTAGACATAGTTTGACGCTACTCTGGCTTTAAAAAGTTTATATATATATATATATATATATATATATATATATATATATATATATATATATATATATATATATATATATATATATATATATATATATATATATATATATATATATATATATATATATATATATATATATATATATATATATATATATATATATATATATATATATATATATATATATATATATATATATATATATATATATATATATATATATATATATATATATATATATATATATATATATATATATATATATATATATATATATATATATATATATATATATATATATATATATATATAGTTATATATGAGTTATATATAGTATGAG
Organism: Chrysogorgia sp. JL179-B06; assembly: GCA_035772405.1. NCBI lineage: Eukaryota > Metazoa > Cnidaria > Anthozoa > Scleralcyonacea > Chrysogorgiidae > Chrysogorgia > Chrysogorgia sp. JL179-B06. The sequence continues at coordinate 1,203,629 of JAYKKM010000320.1, forward strand.
TTATACATATATGAGTATGAGTTATATATGAGTTATATAATAGTATGAGTTATATATATATGAGTTATATATGAGTTATATATAGTATGATATAAATATATATATATATATATATATATATATATATATATATATATATATATATATATATATAAATATATATATATATATATATATATATATATATATATATATATATATATATATATATATATATATATATATATATATATATATATATATATATTCGTAGCCAGTGTGTAAAATTCAAAACGCAGAAGCTGGTGTCCTGCCAGTGAACACTGCCGTTTCGTGCGAAATATATTTACTTTTTAACTTTAAATTATTAGGTCTACTTCACTCACCAGGTTTTAAAATTATTGGGCTTCCTTTTCTTCAAAGTTAACAATTTTGGCGTTCTCTATAATATACTCCACTATGTAATATGACAAAAACTTCTGCAACCTTTCGTTATTAGCTAGTCACCCACTGCTTCTATAAAATTAATGATCCTCTAATGCACCTCACTATATATACAGTCTTACGAAACCCGCACACATATATATATATATACTTGGGTTTTGACTTGCACATTTTGTCTTTTACACATTGTGGAAGCTAGTTTTTCAATGCTTTTAAACAAATTAAATGTATAGTAGGATTACGCTATAACAAATGCAGATGGCAATTTGGATGTATATAATAACTACCTGTCTGAGTGCAGCTGTTCTTCAGGACAGAAATTGTCACAAAATTTAGCAGAGTTACCATACCCTAATTCCTTTTATATGGAAGCCTAACGCACGCCAATTGCATGAAAAAGTAGAGTGCTGCGTAGACAGTGTTTTGGATTTCTAGCAAAGTGAAAAGGTGGTAAACTTCCAAGATTTTTAGTGACGAGATACTGACGTTTCGAGCGGAGGCCTTCATCAGAGTAACACGAGATGAAATAAAATAAATAGGGCTTATATATATATGCCAAAAGGGTGTCACGTTTTCACTCTGCTATATATCCAAAACACTGTCTACGCAACACTCTACTTTTTTTACTACTCTCGGATATTCTACCGCTGCGACATGCCTAACCTTAAGAAGTTTCGTCAAAGTCTCCGTCACGAAATGGTAAGTTATTTGCTTCCTTTTTTACCGTCGATCACTAATCATGCTCTATTGGACCTGTCATTTCTCCCTCTCCTCAGTCTGTTTGCTGATCGACAGGTAAAAATAGCAAATGATTTAACTTTTCGCATCTCATTGATTATTAGTTTGTTTATCTCCCGTGCATTTGAAGCCATGCTTTCTACTTGTGGGTGTCACAAAAGCCTGATCTAGAGGAATGCCCACCAAAGCATGTATATATGTATTATGTTGCAGAACAGCGATCCACTGATAATTAACAGAACTAAGCCCCGGTAGGCAGCTTAAAATGTATGGAATACTGTTTTCCCCATTTTTCAAAAAAAAATAATTTGGACGGATCTACCCCGACAGACTACCATTTTCCCCCGACTCTGGAAAGATGTACGGCCCCCTCTGTTCACCTTTTGTGCCATCGATGCGGCATTATCGAACTTAAAGCTGAATTTCCGTGATCTGTTCTCTCAATCAATTCAATTTTTTTCAATTAACAAATTAATTGACAAACAACAGTATAGTGGTAAGGAAAACCGGATTACAAGTTTAAACAGAAAGAAAATTTTTAAGTACAGAATATGAGATAATTTTTCAATTTAGATTGAAAGCAAGCAACAGTTGATGCATCACGAATAGTCTGTCTAAGCGCATTAAAAAATTTTGGACCCTGGTATAGTAAACTGAGAATTGTCTTATTTTTGTTCTACTAAAGGGAAGATAATAGTAGTAGAAGATAATAATCGTGCCAATTAATGACCTTTTATATTCAATGGATCTGAAATAATGTCTGTTTCCATCTGTAACATATGGAAGAAATTGCTTAGTCACTAATGCAAAAGTACTAACGCAAAGAGATATGCCATCATGCAATTAACTAGGACGTCAGTTATCCACGCGTTGTCTTGCAAAGAAGTGCGCAAACACTTCGGATTTTAACATGAGGTGACACCTTTAATATCCGGTCGCGCACTTTTCTGAACGAGCAGATCTGCATAAATTATCCATCTGAATAATCAATAAGAAAAAGGTTCAGAAGGGGTCTTGCGCATTGGGTTGACGTGTAAGATTCAATATTGCCTTTAATGAACCTCGAACATGAATATTGGCTATTTTGGATGTGTTATACCTTAACGATGGCGCTGATACGTCACCTAATTAATTATCCGAATGTAGTGCTTCGACTTATTGTTGAAATGTCTGATGGAAGCGAGTTATCATGATAGGATGATAACGATTCATATAGCGATTTTAACGACACTTGAAAATACTTCTTAGCAAGAAATCACTCATGAGGAGGACGATCTCGATGATACTATTGGGCACAGAGCTGATGACACTTCATCAAATTCATAACATGATTATTCTGGTGTAATAACATAGTCACCTCGGTTTCTTTTGTTTTAACAGGGACGTTTACTGTCGTATTTCCCTCATCAATACTGGATGAGGGACATTTAGAGTAAACATCCCTCATCCAATATTCATTAGAATATTGGATGAGGGATGTTTACTCTAAATATGCCTCAAAGAACTAATTGATTTGTTCCTACTCCACAATGTATGTCTTTTGGTGCTTAAAGGACTCGGTTTTCATTTGCTTCGGCAACTTCTTTATCGCTCACAAACGAAAAGCGGACATCAGCCATCAATCACTCCGACTAAAAAATACTAACGTGTATTTGCAAACCAAATTTATACACAGATTCACTGAACCAATTCGATAAAGAGATTTTACAAAACAAAAGCATCCATTGTCTTGTTTATTTCCTCGGTGACAATGTGATTACAAACTAAACACATGGTTTTGAGGGCCATTAGTGATTAAATGACCCCTCAAGCCTCGGGAGGGTTTTGTGGAAGTCCCTCGGGCCTGCGGCCCTCGGGACTTCCACAAAACCCTCCCTCGGCTTTCGGGGACATTTAATCACTAATATCCCTCAAAACCATGTGTTTACTTATAAAAAACTAAGGTTTGGGTAAAAATCGTTGATTCCATTCTTGTACTCGATCGTTACTACTTACTATACAAGAGGGGAGTCCAGGTCAAGATCAAGGTCCCCCATCCCAAGTTGGAATGTTCGTCGTGGGTGTGGATTGCCAAGAGGAAGATCTAGAGGCAGAGCCAGAGGAAGACCTATAGGTTGAGGCAGGGGAAGACCTAGAGGCAGAGAAAGACCTGGAGGCAGAGCCAGAGATACTTGAATTTAGGTTCGGAAAAGATTTTTGTTGACAAAAATAATTCTGAATTCAATGAATGTACTGATCCAGCCTTTCACCACAATCGTTTGCCAGAGAATTTTCATCCATGTCAGTCCATGTTTTCAACCTGTATTTTGATGATTCTTTTATCAGCCTATTTGGCTAGGAGACAAACCAAAATTCAAAAGCGAAGAAAGATGCAGAGCCAAATAAAAACAAGGGGAAATAAGAAGATACCAACTCCGAAGAACTAAAAATACAAAAATATTCAGTTTTTCAGGGCCCAATTTTTACAACGGATCCCAAGGCCTAACATCCTTATTATTCATTCGAAATTGCTGAAATATTGTATACAAGTACATTAAAACCTGTTTTCTAATGTTTGTGTTATTTTATTGATATTTGGCCAAATATTTGTGCTTATAGGAATGCTGCCGAAACGTAGACTCGGCTACGGGGTCCACTTGCTTGTATGCTTTAACAATTTTTTGTTCATTGCCGCCATCTTGGATCTTTTGGGATTTCAATCTCCCCACAATGAGTTATCGATGACATTACTACTTGCTCCAGAGTCAATTATCATGCTTACTGGTTTTCCTCCAATTATGACATTTATCTTCTGGTTCTTGCTTGAAGATGCTACTGAAAATGCATATTCTTCTTCTGAATCTTCGGACTCTACTTGCCGGATGTTGGATTTATCTTTTCCTCTCTCTGGCTTCTTGCATTTCTGCTGTTGTGGTGTTATTGTCTTGCGTCTATCAGCAAAATGATCTTGCTTTCCACATTTATTCATTTGTTTGGCTGTGGCACTGTTACGTCACAATCGAACACGTCCCGGAAGACAGCAAACGTTCGCCGAGATCGTTTGTTGTTTGAATAGCTTCACCACGCTGTCGAGTAGGCTTCTTCCTTCGCTTTTTTGGTCCACGATAGGTATTGAACTACTTTAAAGTTTTGTTGTTTATCTCATGGGTATCTCATTGTGTTTACACTCACCAACGTTTTGGTAAGGTTTTTGTGTGTAAATTTTACGTACTATACGAATTTAATTAAAGACAGTATCAGTGTGTTTTCTAGTAGGGTATTGATGTTTACCGTCGCACACATTTGTCACATTATATCGATCGCGTCTGAATTAACTCAAACGTGATCTACATCTTCGCTATTAAACAAAAGAAATACCATTTCAGACATTGCCAGCCTACAATATAATCCGTCGCCCGCTTGCTGTTTGATGCTTTTATAATGTAGACAATAACCCTTTCATTTGACAATCCAAATATAATATGTTTAGTGAACTTAAGATTCTAATTCAGCTGAGAACCTTTAAACTATAAAGCTTGTGTTGGCTGGTTTTCGTTGATTCATAAGACATAAACAATTAAAAAATATTTAAATAGTCCAAACTGTTTACTTTTTTGGTGCAATACCTGAATACCAGCTACAACACAATACCGACTGCAATATCATGCGAAAGTCTACTGGTGTTTCATCCATCGATTACTAAGAAATAAATCATCCTAACTCTAATCCTAACACTGATTCTAACACTAATTCTAACACTAATTCTAACCTTTATGCTAACCCTAAAATACCTTTATATGTAAAAATTAATGATCTTTTATTTTGACAATAGTTTATAATAGTACATAATTTTAGGTGAAATAGTTAAACAGTTTTAAACTGAAGTGAATACTTCATTGCATCCATTTAAAATAAATGGAAGTTGTTACAAAAATTTTAAAAACGTTTCTCTAATAGTGCAATTATAAGTTAAGCCTACAGATATCATCAGAAATTGAAATGTTAAAAAGCTTTCCTTTAAAACACCACTACGATGAAAATTCACCCCCTTTTAGATTTTCTTTAGCATAGAATAGTATTTCAGGGTCGAAAGTGATCATCGATGTAAAAAAAACCTAAAAAATGGTATTTTGAAGTAAGTATTTTTGAGCTCTGAAATCAATTATATTATTTAGGCCACCATTACTAAAAACGTGTTCCAAGTAAGCCCGCAATTTCAATTAGTAATATTGTTTGTGACGTCAGAATCTCAATGCTATACGCCTGAATTTCGGTCGAGGTTAATTGTTTTCTTGTTTTCTTCGAGAAGTAGATGAAATGTTCAGCCTTTCAGACGAAGAATTTGAAAAACGACCTTGATTTACTTGAAGAATTAGCCATGTGGACTCTTCGCGTTGCGAATCTGACGTCACTTCGTTACGCTGGTCAGGAACATGAACGATTAATGGCGGACATAAAAACTCCAGATTCGGAGTCAGAAAAATAATACTTGCCATCGTCGAATCGCAAAACCGTTTCGATCGAGTCGAATGTTTAGAAGCTCTGTTTAGAAAATGTTTAGAAGCTCTACTTTATAAATACGTAAAAATATCGATAGGTAAAAATTTGATCGTAGTACCACTTTAATGCTGGAATCTTGTGTCATATATTAAAATAACCCTCTTGACAAGAGCTTTGTAACAATATATGGTACATAATTTTGGGAGAGGTAGTTAAAACATCACCTGAATAAAGAGATGAAAACTTCATTTCCATTTTTTGAAAGTTGTTTTTCAAATTTTAAACATGTTTCCCTTTAGCTCCCTTTAGCTACCTTAGCTACCATGTTTCCCTTTAGGCTAAAATTTAGACAGAAAATTTCATTTTACAAGGACTTTAATTTGATATATTTCACAAGGTTCCAAATAAAACATTCAAAATGTTACCAAATATTTCTGATCAATGCAATTAAGCTATCATAAAAAATTTTGAAGTGAAAACCTCTCCTTTAATGCTGGAAATTTGTGTTATAATATTAAAATAAACCTGTTGACAAGAGCTTTCTAACAATGTATAGCACATAATTTTAAGATAAGTATTTACAAAGTTATAACCTGAATACAAAAGTGAAAGCTTCATTTTCGATTTTTGGATACAAAATTGAAGTTGTTTTTAAAATTGTAAACATGTTTCCCTTCAGTCAGGACACTTTAATTCTATACATTCTATACATTGCAATGTTCCAGCTGATGTATTTCAAAATTTTGCTCAAAAATTTCTGATGAATATGCCATTATCATCACAAATTTATCAATTAAAAACATTTTCCTTTATACAATACACTGCTTGTATACATTATATTAAAGCTCATACCAAGTACTTTTTTCGATATATCTTACCTTTTAGGGCTCCTATTTAAAAAGTTATGGGCTAAAACAATATCAAAACAAACAGACGCCATTTTGGATTTACGAAATCCACACATTAAAAGTTTTAACTTGCTGTAAGATGATTATGTTATATTGAATTAAATCTCGTGCCAATAGCTTTCTTTTGATATATCGTTCATCTTTATAGGACGACTACAGTAAAATCCGCGTATAAGAACCTAGTGGATTAAGAACCTACAGCCTGAAATTTGCCATCTAGACACCCATGTTTATAAGAACCAATTCAGCCTGAAATTTGGAAAAGGTTCTTATTTGGTAGGCATGTAATAGTTATGGAATGAGAAATAAGACTGAAGGCTTCGCAGTGATTTATACAGTTCCAGATAAATGTGTTTCAGGGTATCAAACTCCTAGACTGCAACATTTACTTTCATGAAAGTGTTTCAGACTTTATATGAAACAGCACTTTTTCTTTCAACTTCTACTGGTATAATAAAATTGTCAACAAAACAAATGTCAATGTTAAGCAGTACAGTACTGCATAGAAACTGATGTAACATAATTTAAATTGTATTTAAAATTTCATGACCTGCACCACTCTTGAAAAAATAAGAACCTAAACAGGCTTATTTTGTCTTATGCATCAAATATGTGTAAGAACCTATTCACCCTGACCTGGAAAATAGTAGGTTCTTATACGCAGGATTTTACTGTGTTTAAAACGTTAATCAGGGGCCGCGGAGGGCCACTTTTTTTGCCCAGTTAAAAAAATATTAAACTTTTTTGCCCAAACTATATATAGAGATCTTTAAATTAAAAAGTGAAAGAATCTGACTTTCATACTTCGTGACAGCTAGCCTATAATAGGCTTAGTTATTTTTAACAGTCATCCACAGCTTACATATAATATACATGTAGTGTTTATAAAAGCATTGTTAAGTTAGAATCTGTTTAGAAAAACCGATTGTTGTGTTCAGCTTTTGAATTCTTTAACGCTAATTGAACCATGCCGTAGAATCACGCTTGCTGTGCATACCTTTGTAATATGGTTTGTCATTGTTTATGATATTAATTTTTCTGTTAAATGGTCCTTCTAAATGCAGGAAATAGCCGTGTCGGAGCCTTAGAATTCGAAAATTTTCGGGGGCATGTCCCCGGACCCTCCAGAAGTTCTCCTTTTAGCCCCCCCCCCCCCGATTATAAAACTCGCCGCCTGGCCCCTGTTATTAGTGAAACAAATGATTACGACGCCATCTTGGAATCCCGACGCCATCTTGAATTTACGAACCTAAAATTTTAATATAACATTTTTAATATAATATAAATTTTCCGAGCACGATATCTTTTGAAGTACTAACTCTGAGAATTCATGCTACATATGTAATGATTTTAAATTCAAAAATAATTCAAAAATAATTTTGTAACCGATTGCTAACAGCTTTAAAAAAGCGAAAACGGGTTTTAATTCGGTCGCCATTAATAGGCCGTATAACCCGACCTAACATACGTACTTTTCGTGTTTAAATAGTTTTGATTCGAGGGGACAATTATATAGTAATCTCTATAATTATCTGTGAATATCAATACTTACCTCGACTATATTTACCTACGTTAATATACACAAATGTTTAGTGTAGTGAATGTGGGAGAGCTCGGTGTAGACAGATGATACGTGGACGATCGTCAAGCTCATATCCTCAGACAAATGATTCTGAGTCCTCGACAGGAATCGAACCTGTAATATATCAATCGACCCAGTAGTGTACATCATTGTAACCTTCGCTCTCCATCTGAGTCTCGTCGGCAATTAGAAGGTTACAGGTTCGATTCCTGTACGGGACTCAGAATCATTTTTCTGGGGATATCAGCTTGACGATCGTCCACGTATCGTCTATACTTACCAACTCTAAACAATACTAAGTCGTAATGCATTTTTCTCACATACAATGAGCTGTAATGTGTGGTCTTTTGATTTTAATATAAATTCATATAAACGGCTTATTTAAACAAGCAACTTTTTTAATGAAGTATATATAATTTCCTTGCACGTGTGCATTACATGCCTGATTTTTACAAATTTCTATTAATGTTAAAGGTATGATAGAAAGCCTTTCGATACGCTCGGTCTTTCCATATGTATAGATAAACGGGTTGACGAGAAAATTCAAGTTTTCAACTATCGATAAATAAAAGAAATGCCTTGGATTAATAATACTGCATTCCATCTTAAACGCCAAGCATATCTTAGAAATCAACCTCATAAGAGAACTAGGCAAACATGTGACAATCATTATAACAGCCAATAATAACACTAGTACAGATGCTTTATGTTGAAGACGTGCGGTGTTACTCTGATTGCCTAATATGGGATCTGCAGATCTACCTTTTTCCCGAAGTTTTTTGAACATGTAGATATTGACTGCCGCTGACGAGAGTAAAATTATAAGCAGTAAAATATAGCATACTAGGTTAATATGATCTACAATTTCTTGATTATTTGGCACGTTGCGTGAAGTAACCATAACCCAGGATCTAACTATTGCATAGGTACCAACTAGAATCCAGAAACCAAGCATAACCAATAGTATTATTTTACGTGGCAAGATCTCGCTCCATGTAAGAGGTTTCGTAATCACTACCAGTCTTTCGATGGTCATAAGAAGCATTGCTGCCATTGAAGCCAACAAAAAACCATATCTCAATGAACGGAACACGATTAACAAATTAAATAATTTTTCATTGTTATAACCATAATTGAGAATTAAATGAAACCCGATGGAGTGACCCAAACGGATTAAATTATACAACGTGTCAGCCACTGCGAGGTTTACGATGTGATAAGTGATACGTTTTTGCTTTACGAGGTCCCTGTTTCTTGCGAGAACGACCAAAAACATGGCATTCGGGATGAAAGAGATGGCAGACAAGATAATATCTACTATTAAATATGAGTAGAAGTCCATGCCTGAACACTGACGACCACCTTTCTAAAAAAGTAAGAAGTTAAAACCATGAGGGCCACGATATTACTAAGATATATGTTATCTATGATATCAGATACAGCACCTTAAGTTTTGTTTATTTATTCAATACTTGTGAATATGGACGCCTATACGCCCGTCCTAATTACTCTTGTCTAAACCCTTTCATTTGCTCACTGCACTGGAGCGATCCATTTTGTCTGCAGGGTAGCAGAGCCCTCTTGGGTTTCGCAAGTCCAAACAACAATTGCGAGATTCATATACTCACAATATATAAACTAATATAAATACGTGTACACAGCAGCCCATCGTTCGCTTACTGTTTGAAGCCTTTATAGCTGTGGTGCTTAGTTATTTTACTTGAGAATATATAACCCACTAATTTGGAAATCTGAATGGATTTTCAGTGGACTTTATCTCTGAGAGCCTTTAAACTATAAAGCTTCTCTTGTCTGAATTTTATTGTTTCATAAGACATCAAACTAAATAACTAAATAGTCGAAAGTTTTAATTTTTGGGTGCAGTACCTGTGCTGAAGATAGTAAGGTATATTGTGTATGACTTAAATAATCAACTTAGTACTATTTGAGGCATGGTTTTCATAATGAATGTGATCACCACAATCAAAACATCAATAATGCACCATATCCATAGGTTGTGGATGACCATGGTGCAGCTGTTGTGGTCTAGTGGTTACTGCACACATGTCTATATGAGCTTGAAGACACAGGTTCAAATCCTGGGTCGGACCACCACTCAGAGTCTAAAACATTTTTGAGGAGAAAGTGCTGCCTTTGCAATAATACCAGCAAATGGTAAGACCTTCGGGTCTTCTCGGATAACGACCTTAAATCGGAACCCTTGTCAATTGGACTTCTCGCCTGTTGGGGTATTCCGTTCACCCAAATGAGTTACAAACATAATAAACTGAAATATGTCTTTGATTTGATCTTTCCTTGGATATTTATACAAATTTATGTTTTAAAATGCTATCATTGTGGTATATATTTGAACTTTATACTCAGTCGTTATAACGCTCATATTAGGTAGGGTTATAGTTCGAGAACTACGGGCCCCTGACTAGGCTTCTACAGATTGTGCTACGCAAATCCTGAAATTGTGTTCTAAAAATACTCAAAAGTTGCACAAAAATTGCTCGAAAATTGAAAAAGTTGCTCCTAAAATGTGAAAAGTTGCTCACAAAGAAAGAGTACAAGGAAAGATATAACCATATTTTAAACACTCTCTCGTCTTCGTTTGATACAGTTACACCATCAGCAGCAGCGAGATATGCTGGTAGCTCCCGAGCTAAGCTTGCAATGCAATGAACTTCAAAATGATTGCTCAAGTAACTTAGCTTGGAATATCCGCTGGAATGGTGGATGGCTGGCTCAGTTGTTTACTGTCGGGAGTCTCGAGCGGAATTCGGTAATCGGGATTCGTCCCGAATCATTCGGGAAAACCAAGAAAAACAATTTCCTACAATTATTCTTTTGCCTAAGATAATTGCTTGAAGTTGCTGGTCCCATAAAAAGTTGCTCCAAACGCAAAAAGTTGCCAAAAAGTTGCCGAGCACAATCTGTAGAAGCCTACCCCTGACCCAGTGGGGGCCTTGCCAAAAATGGAGTGGAAGATTTTAATGAAAAATTACGGTACTGACATATATTTCATCGTCATATTTAGCCAGAACTAATTTATACAGGTGCCCCGATAATCGATTCTGCCGGACCACCCTCGGCCTCCTGCGAATCTGCGATTCATGATAAAGAATCATTAATGTCCTAGGTGGGAGATTGACTTTCAGTTGATAAGAAAGAGCTGATTTACCGATTTGAATTGCCAACGTTAAGTCGAGGAGGAAGGAATATACCGGGTGGCGCAAAAAAATGTTCCCCCTCTTCGACTCATTGTAATTAAAAAAACTGAAAAAGCTATCTTATACAAATAAAAATTATTGAACGTAGTTATGTCTAACTTAAATTTTGATGTATGCCTTGCACATTTCTATAAAATATTAGCCGAGATATAGGCGTTTAAACTCAATGTAGCGTTTTTGAAATAATTTGCATTATGGTAATAAAATGGTAAAAACACGCAACAGTAAGAACAAATATTTGTCAGTGTCGTCCGAGTTTAAACGCCTATATCTCGGCTAATATTTTATAGATATGTTTAAGGCACACATCAAAATTTAAGTTATACATTACTGCGTTCAATAAACTTTAGTTGAATAATATGGCTTCTTTAGTTTTTTAATAAATCAATAAGTCAAAGAGGGGGAACATTTTATTGCGCCACCCGGTATATTATAATAATACGCAGGCTCTGATTGGTCAAATTTCCCGCCAAAGTTTTGCTTATATACTTCTCAAACTCATTAATAATTCATTAATTATCATAGCCAATCCATGAACGTATACCGCATCACATGCATGAGTTTTGATACCCAATGAAAACCTGTAGGAAACTTCCTAGTGAACTGGATCACATTTCTTAATCTACATATTAAAATAAAATCGCTATGGGAGCAAATCGCTAAAGGAATACTCGTTTGAGAAGCTAGATCAAACACTCGTTTGTCGTGTTTCATCAGGGGACTCCAAACACTCGAAAACAATAAAAACCTCGGGCTACGCCCTCGGTTTTCATTTGTTTTCTCGTGTTTGGAACCCCTGATGAAACACTCAAACTCGTGTTTGATCTATTACTTCTAGTAACTATGAGAAAATTGCAATATAATTCTAGTAACTATGAGAAAACCAAGTATTTTTTAAAAAACAAATTTAGGTTAGGTGCATGCACTATAACAAAGTCAAGCTGAAGCAAATCCAATATCTAAAAGGTTGGTGTACTGCAGTAATTTTATTCGAAGGCCCTTCGTTCGACACGTTAGACAACTTACACGCTATTTCGGCAGTACACCAACCTTTTTAGATATTTGATTTGTATTTCTACGCTGCCAACGCAGCACAACACGTTTTACAACCTGAAGCACATCGATTATTTACAGACCTGCCATACTAGTAAAATACTAAGGCCAAGTTCAGACTGGAAGTTGTTATGAGCCGAACCAAATCCTAAGGATTTAAATGAAGATTTTAGCTGCTCTACATTACATTCGGCACATGAAATGTTCGTGGCCTTGAACATCAAGGACCTTAAATAACAGTAAACAATAACTGTTCGTTAACATTGCTTGGATTTTCATAATTAGAGAAATTGCAATTTAAAAATCCAATAGTTGCAGTCAGGCATGTTTCTTTTAAAAAATGTTTAATGTAAAATGTACATACAGTTGACTCTGACTAAAAGGTTAAAAATGGACGTTTCGGTCAAGATACTATGACCTTCGTCAGCGATATAAAATAGTTTAAAAACTGCTAGAGGTTATAAAGGAGATGACAGGAATTAAATATTCAAATTTGTTTGAATAAATATTAAAAACAGGTTATGAGTTAAGAATAATATTATAAACTGAAGGGAAGGCTATATGTTCGTTAATGGACTTCAATTCACGCGCGGAGTGCTATGCTTCCAAAAACAATCTCTGATCCCATTGTCCGCAACGGTCGACTATTTGAACGTTTTCAAAATCAATGTCGCGCTGTGTTTGACAGTGGTCTTGTGCCAAAAGGGAATTCTTGTCCAAATGAAAAATTGCTCTTTTGTGTTCTTTTATTCTAGTTTTTAATGCTCGGGAGGTTTGAGCGATGTAAACGCAGTCACATTCTTTGCAGCCGATTTTATAGACAACGCCGGTTGTGCAATTATGGTCGAGTTTTAACAATGTAGACGTCAATAAATTGCAATTTATTGACGTCTACATTGTTATTCGTTGCAATTGCTCTTATATATCATTTAATTAAATTTCTTATCCAAAACAAAGACATGCAATGCACGAAGACAAGAGTAACTGCAACAAGCACGCATGGCATCTACAGCATTCCGGTTATTTAATCAGTGAACAATAAAATCAATTCCTTATTAATGGTATCTTATTATATTATAGAGAATCTTATTTTTTATATTCAAACAAGCCATTGCACATTGATTTCAGAAAATAAATTATTGTTACTACAACTTAATACTGTATATAAATATATACATTAAAAATCAAATAGCTGTAGACAGGCATATTATAAAATATTTATTAAAATAATAGATCTGTTGTCTCTGTCTAAAACAAGAAAAATAACAATAACAATACTTTCAATGAACATATCAGCTATTTATCTAAAAAAGTTGGTCAAAGGATTGGCATGTTAAGAAGGATAAGAAAGCAACTTACAGCCCATGCTGCTGGGACAGTGTATACATCTATGATACGACCAGTTTTAGATTATGGAGATATAACTTATGGTAATACTGGTAAATCCAAGTTGAGTAAGATTGACAGACTACAGAAACGCTGCAAGAATATTGTGACTTTGAATAACACTCTTAATATAATTATCAACTGGCCAGAATTGGAAACTCAAAGGAAATACCACACAATAATGGAGGTTAAACGATGTTTAATCGGATCTGTGCCAGAATTTTGTAAACATTACTTTAAACATATTGATCATAATTATTCTACCAGAAGGAGAACTACCGATATAAAGGTTCCCAAAGTTAAACTTGAAGCAGGTAAAATGACTTTCCAATACATCGGAGCGACGTTGTACAACGATCTGCCGTCGGAAATTAAATTAAGTGGTACATTTAAAACCTTCAAAACGAAGGTGTTCAAACATTTATTTCAAACTGAATAGTTTGAGATTGAACTTATAGCCAGACATTGTGTGTTTTATATGTATGTATGTATTATATGTTATGTATTGTATCACAGCGCCCTCACTGATAACAGTAACTATTTGATGCTGACGAGGTTAGGCTGTTAAAATATCATTAAATTGAATTGAATTGAATTGAATCGACGATATAGTCGAAAGTGAAAACCAACCACTGGTCATACTACCTTATGCAACAGGGCATGTTGGAGAGAATTTCAAACGGTACTTAAACAGTACAATTATGTCAGAGTGACATACAAAGCCGTTAAGATTCTATCGTCCATATTTCGTAAACCCGTAAAGATAAACTAGACCAAGACCGCACAACATGTTATGTGTATAAAATCAACTGCAATGATTGCGCCACTGTTTACATTGGTCAAACATCGCGTTCCGTTAAACAAGATTAAAAGAACACAGTCATGTCTTGCTATTGGACAGAAAAACCTTCTTGGCCCAACATTTACAAACACAACACAATATTGACATTACTACTAACGCTCAAATTCTCGATCAGTGCGAACAGTGGTCCCAACGGTTAATTCTTAAATGGCGTGGCATTCGGTCTGTGAACCTATATACATCTGTTAATGAACACATAGTTTTACCTTCTGTTTATAATTATATTGTAAAATCGTGAATGTTAGTTTATTTTTGTATATGATTAAGTCCTGAATATCTTAGTTTCACCTTGTATATATAAGAGTAGATTCTCAGCTATCATGTATTTTAGTTGCTGACGACGAAGGTCACAGTATCCTGACGAAACCTCCTTTTAAAATATTTTAGACAGACAACAGATCTTTTATTTAATATATCCGAGAAAAAAAGTAGAGTGCTGCGTAGACAGTGTTTTGAATATATAGCAAAGTGAAAATGTGGTAAACTGCCAAGAATTTTAGTGACGAAATACTGACGTTTCGAGCGGAGCCCTTCATCATAGTAAGATGAGATGAAATAAAATAAATAGGGCTTATATATATATATGCCAAAAGGGTGTCACAAGTATTTATATTTATGTATATATATTGCAGTGGTAGTATATATGTATATATGTATATATACATTGTAGATATATATATATATATTGCAGTGGTAATAGTCAATTGCTATACTACTCCTTACATTTGTCGGCGTAAACAAAACTGGAAGTAATCTAAAACTAGCTCTTTGAAGTGATTAATCTTATTTCATGAATTTGTTCCTTAACGGTCATCGCTCATGTATGGACGCAGGCAAAGTTTATATAAATCTTATTAAGACTAACAAAAGCGAGACTCTAGGGCGTAAGAAAAGTCATGTAAAATCTATCAACATCTGCATTACACCTTGGCCTATGAACAGTGTTGCATGGTCATGTTAATGAGGCTTTAAAACAGACATCTCAGTGATCATTAAAACTTTAAATAACATTTCACTCACCAGTTGTGTAGACAATTTAACTTATCTTTCTTAGACGTGAAAATTATGGTATTCTTGTCAAAACTAGACAACACGCGAGATAGAAACGGGCCAACTTTCCCGTCACTAGATGATGTGCAATATACATATGTCATATGACAAGAATTGCTGCCACCTTTATAGCTTTATGTTCATCAATAATATTCCTCATAATTAAATGTTTGCTATAATATACGTCAGTAAATCCCCCGCTGTCTTACGAAACCCAAACATAGCACAATTAATAGTAATTAATAAAGCATGTAAAAGTAATAAAGTATGTAAAAGTAATAAAACATGTAAAAGAAATAAAGCATGTAAACGTAATTAAGTACAGTATGTGCAACTCAAACATTTAACTAAAACAATTATGTAGTGACCTCAGTCTCTGTATTAATAGTCATCCTACTCTAAGCAACACTCAGTCGTAATTCATTTTTCTCTTATACACTGTTATATGTGGGCATATAATTTCTAGTAGATATTTATTTACTATAAATTCTTATAAACGCCTTATCTATACCAGCATATTTTTTAATGAAAGAGCATGAACTACATGTACATATAATTTCCTTGCATGCCTAATTTTTACAAATTTCTTTTAATGTTAAAGGTATGATAGAAAGCCTTTCGATATGTTCGGTCTTTCCATATGTAGATAAACGGATTGATAAGAAAATTCACGTTTTCAGGGATCATTAAATAAAAGTAAAACGAGAAATCAAAACATTTCATATTAAATATAATACAAATCCTATGCGTCACTCTCATAAGATAACTAGGCAAACATGTGACAATCATTATAACAGCCAATAATAACACTAATACAGATGCTTTATGCTGAAGACGTGCGCTGCGCTGATTGTTTAATATGGGATCTGCATGAGATCTACCTTGTTCCCGAAGTTTATTGAACATGTAGATATTGACTGCCACTGAGGAGAGTAAAAGTACAAGCTGTAAAGTAACACATACTAGGTCAACATGACTTTGAATTACTCTATGATTTGACATGTTGAGCGAAGTAACTGTAATCCAGGAACAAACTATTATCCAGGTACCAACTAGAATCCAGAAACCAAGCATAATCAACAATCTTCGTTTACGTGGCAAGATCTTGCTACATGTAAAGGGTTTTGTAATCACTACCAATCTTTCGATGGCCATAAAAAGCATTGCTGCCATTGAAGCCAACAGAAAACCATACAACGATGAATGGAACACGGTTACCAATGTAAATAATTTATTATCAGTGTGATGATCATCACTGAGAATTAATCGCCACATGATAGAGCGACCCAGTCGGCTCAAATTATACAATGTGTCAGCCACTGCGAGGTTAACGACGTGATAAGTGATACGTTTTTGCATTACGAGGTCCCTGTTTCTTGCGAGAACGACCAAAAACATGGCATTCGAGATGAAAGAGATGGCAGAGATGATCATTTGTAATAAAAAATATGAGGAAATATCCATGCCAGAACAGTGACGACCACTTTTCTAAAAAAATAATAAGTTGAAACCATGCGGGCCATTCGGCACGTGAAAAGTTTGTGGCCTGATCCTTTAATTTATATACTGTACCCTATAATCTAACCTAACAGTGAATAATAATAGGAAGTTCTCTTATTTCTCTTATTTATATTATATCCAATTCTTATGAGAACTTAGCAGCTTTCATATTCTTTCTACCGGCGCGATTTTGCCAAAAACATTTCTTATTTTATATATATATATATAATTATATATATATATATATATATATACGAACAGAATTACTCACAAACTGTAGGCATGTAACTTGACACCCAATTAGACATATAGCCGTAGTATTTATCATTGAATAGTGAATTATATCTGTCAGTTGCCTGATGATCGCAATAGCGTGAAACTCAGAGTAGCGACAAAAACATTCAAACCTTTATTGTTTGATTACGCTCTACCTACTATGGTATTGAGCGCTCTTTTGTATATATCGACACATTGAAGTTCTCTTATTTTCATATTATATCCAGTTCTTTTGAGAACTTAGCAGCTTTTATATTTTTTCTTGATAATAAGAGAAAATATGAAAGATTTCTTTTTTATATACATCGCGCGCGTTGCTCTCTTCTCCATTGGTCGGTTGAGAAAGAATTGGTCGGTTGAGAAAGAATCTTACGACTCATGCCGCAAATGAGCTGTATAAATCACTAATCCGTCCAATTTTTGATTATTGTGACAGTGTGTGGACCTGTTGCAATATGAGTGATGTTGCCAGACTAGAGCGTATGCAGAAGCGTGCTGCAAAAATTATTTGCAAATTAGACTCTAGTGAACTTGCTATCCAGCAACTGAACTTGGAATGTCTTGAAGACCGTAGAAACAGTCATGTCTTAAGATTGGTAAAAAAGTGCCTGGCTAAGAAAGTACCTCAGTTTTTAATTGATTACTTCCATCTCAATCGTAATGTTATATCTAGAATCACTCGTAGAAGTGATTTTTTACATCTGCCTTCAGTAAGAATAGAAGCCGCTAAGAAATCGTTTTATTATAACGGTTGTGTAGTTTATAATAAGTTTATAAGTTCTTAATACTTTTATATCAACTTTGTAAATTGTCATTAGTTTTATTGTTAGAACATCATTGTATTCATTGTTTGTCAGGGCTCCTATTGATAACAGCATAAATTTTATTGCTGAGAGGACTACCCTGACATTAATAAATAAAGGTGTCTATCTATCTATCTATCTATCCATCTGACCTGGAGAATATTATTTTTTATATTCAAACAAGCCATTGCACTTTGATTTCAGAAAACTAAATTTATTTTTCTATTACAACTTAGTATACTATAAAAGGCAAGAGACTACAGCGGTAGTCAATTGCAACTATACTCCTTAAATTTGTCGGCGTATACAAAGCTGAAAGTGATCTAAATCTACCTGTTTGAAGTGATTAATCTCATTTCATGAATTTGTTCCTTAACGGTCATCGCTCATGCATGGCGAAGTTTATATAAATATTATAAAGCGAAGCTCCAGGGCGCAAGCAACGTCGGGTAAAATATATCAATATCTTCCTGGAACCTTGGTCTATGGCTAGTCATGGTCATGTGTAAATGAGGATTTAAACCAGAAGTATATCTTATTATCCTAGTGATGAAACTTTAGATAATAAGACTAATAAAAGCTGCTAAGTTCTCATAAGAACTGGATATAATATGAAAAGGAGAAATAAGAGAACTTCAATATGTAATAATTAAATACTTAATGTTATAATAGAACTTAGTACGTGGAGGACGTTTCGCACGATGTGTTCTTCTTCAGCAGGACACATCGTCCGAAACGTCGTCCATGAATATACTATAAGTAGTTTGAATATAAATATCAAAGCCAAGTAAATAACTGTAAGGTTCAAAAGTTTTGTCGAATATTTTAATATAGCTAAAGAACAAAACGATGGCTATATTAAAATATTAAAATGCGTTAGCTATATTAAAAACGTTAGTTATATTAAAAATTGTACGTATATAAGAGATATTTGCTGCATGGGCTTTGATATTTATATTCAAACTACAGTTCCCGCCTTGTACTTCAATCGCTATACTATAAGTACTCTAACTTTAAGTATTTTTCAACACATTAAAGTCCTCTTATCTCTCCATTTCATATTATATCCATGAAACTTTAAATAGCGTTTCACTCACCAGTGTGTATAGACAATATTTAGCTTCTCTACTTAGACGTAAATAAACACGGTAGTTGGCAACGGGTCAGCTTCCTTGTCCTTACTGTATATCTGTGCAATATGCATGTGTTATATGACAAAAGTTGATGAAAACTTTATAATTTTATGTTTACCAATAATATTCATGATTAATGATTAATGTTTATGATAACTAATGTTTATGAAATTTTCCCCATAAAAGGTTTTGTAATGCAGATCTGAGCCTTACTTTGGTTTATTGCATATAGCTCTAGCGGTGGTCTTGGTTATTGAAACGTTTCACACTTGTAGCATTTGTATATGTAGAGATATTGTGTTTATGATAAGCGGCAGATTTTATGCAAATTAGTTTTCTGGATCAATATTGGAAACACGATTTCTTAATTGTGTTTATGAACCTTAATTGTGTTTATGATAAGCGGCAGATTTTATTCAAATTAGTAGTCTGGATCAGTATTGAAACACGATTTCTCCACTCAGGTAAACTTTGAGGGTATAAAACTTTTCACTGAACAAGACCACTGCTATATAAACTCAGATCTACATTACAAACATTTTTATGCGGAAAATGCAATTTAGCATGATTTAGACTATCGAGCCACCTTAATTATTTTCTCTGCTTTGCCAATTTTAACCTGGCCGTTGTGTATTATATATATATATATATATATATATATATATATATATATATATAATATATATATTACGTACTATACGTACTAATTTTTTTAGTTATATTAACTTTTTGATATAGACAATTTTCTATGTTCTTATATTAATATGTTGAACTGAGTTTAATTTAAATATTAATTAAAATATAATTTTGTCTATAGGGGTCTTAATAAAAAGCCTGTAAATGTTTCTAGTAGATCCCTAGCGCTACAGTAATCATAAATATTTGTAAATGATAAATGAAAGTTGTAAATGGGCAAAAAGAAAAAGAGGTAGTAATATCCATTTCCTGATTTTCCATTTTTAGTCCAAAGTTGAAAACTGTTGTACTACTATTCAGTTTATCACTGTTAGGTGAACGGAAAACCCAACTGATAAGGATTCCGAGAGCCTACGATTTAAGGTCGTTTTCCGAGAAGACCCGAAAGTCTGGTGTTGTTGCAATTATTTTAATACCCTGAGTGGAGGTCCGACCCAACATCTTTCATAATGATTTAGAAACATCTTTCTTAATGATTTAGAAACAACTTTCTTAATGATTTAGCTAAATCAATCAAGGCAGTGAAGATGCCCTATATAAATATGCCGATGATTCAACCACAATAGCACCAGTCTAGAATGAAAAGGATTGCCAGACAATGGATACAGATTACGTCATAGACATATCAAGGTTGTTTTCTCAATACTCAGAAGTTTCACAAGAACAAAACCCTAAACATTTTCCAAACCTAAAATAAAGGAATACTAACCCTACTTTTAAACTAAATATTTCAATGATGTAATATTCTGTGTCCGGTACACGAAAGTTAAGAAGCCATTTTCTCGTTAGGGCAATGTATTTGAACGTTGGACAATGTTTTTGCTCGTTAGGGCAATGTATTTGCTCGTTAGGGCAATGTATTTGCTCGTTAGGGCAATGTATTCGCTCGTTAGGGCAATGTATTTGCTCGTTATAGGGCAATGTATTTGCTCGTTAGGGCAATGTATTTGCTCGTTAGGGCAATGTATTTGCTCGTTAGGGCAATGTATTCGCTCGTTAGGGCAATGTATTTGCTCGTTAGGGCAATGTATTCGCTCGTTAGGGCAATGTATTCGCTCGTTAGGGCAATGTATTTGCTCGTTAGGGCAATGTATTTGAACGTTAGGGCAATGTATTTGCTCGTTATAGCAATGTATTTGCTCGTTAGGGCAATGTATTTGAACGTTATGGCAATGTATTTGCTCGTTATGGCAATGTATTTGCTCGTTATGGCAATGTATTTGCTCGTTATGGCAATGTATTTGCTCGTTAGGGCAACGTATTTGCTTGTTAGGGCAACGTATTTGCTTGTTAGGGCAATGTATTTGTTCGTTAGGGCAATGTATTTGCTCGTTAGGGCAATGTATTTGCTCGTTAGGGCAATGTATTTGCTCGTTAGGGCAATGTATTTGCTCGTTAAGGCAATGTATTTGCTCGTCATGCCAATGTATTTGCTCGTTAGGGCAATGTATTTGCTCGTTAGGGCAATGTATTCGCTCGTTAGGGCAATGTATTCGCTCGTTAGGGCAATGTATATTTGCTCTTCAGGGCAACGTATTTTCTGTTCAGTCCTTATATAGAATATGGAAATTTTGAAATCTAGGAGGTGCTATAGGGAGGTTGGCCCGAGTGATTATGTCGGATTGACTTTAGTTGCTAACAAGTCGCTTCCTTCGACTATTCGAATTTAATCTTTCAAGTTTCAACAAAGATAATTGAGTGAAAGTCGTAATATGGCCAGTGCTTCGTGGTTCACACGAGCCACATAAGCATAAGCACAAGATTAATACAAAAACAAAGCATGACTTCTCCTCTGGGTCTTGCGAAGACAAAACAACGAGAATTTTTCTTTGTTTCGTCTTTTGTTCTGCTCTTGGCTTATGCTTGGACTATGATCTTATGATTGGCATGTTGTAAAACATGGACTGGACTGGACTGGACTGATAAAACATGGACTGGACTGATAAAACATGATAAAACTGGACTGATAAAACATGATAAAACGGGACTGATAAAACATGGACTGATAAAACATGGACTGATAAAACATGGACTGGTAAAACATGGACTGATAAAACATGGACTGATAAAACATGGACTGATAAAACATGGACTGGTAAAACATGGAGGGTTAGGATCTTTGTTGTTTTGGGGATAGCGATTATTTGTTATAAAACATGGACTGGTAAAATATGTAACGTGTAGCTGTGAATTTATGATGTCTACATTAACAAATAATCGCTAACCCCAAAACAACAAAGATCCTAACCCTCCATGTTTTATCAGTCCATGTTTACCAGTCCATGTTTTACCAGTCCATGTTTTACCAGTCCATGTTTTACCAGTCCATGGTTTATCAGTCCATGTTTTATCAGTCCATGTTTTATCAGTCCAGTCCAGTCGTCCAGTACAGTCCACTCCATTTTACAACATGCCCTTATGATTATGCTTATGACGATCCTTATGTCACAGGCTTGACTTCATTCCTTTGTTTTTCCTTTTATTTTGTCCTTAATTATGCTTAATATGCATTTAGCATATTAAGCATGACTGAACCAGGCTTTAAGGCCCCATTCACACTATGCCGGTACGAAATGAAACCGTAACGAAATCGTTACGGTTAAGCCTTGCGTTCACACGATACCGGCATGAAATGACATGAAACCGTAATGCTAACTGGAACGATTTGAAACGGACCGCAATGCTAACCGGAACGACATGAAACCGTAACGAAATTATTCCTTACCGGCATCGTGTGAACACCTAACCGTAATGATTTCATCACGGTTTTACGAAACTTTTTTCTCTGCTAAAAAATACGGGGTAAAAGAAGCGCGGTGGCGCTTTTGTGAAGTCCTTTTCTGGTTCATACTTAGGGAAACTTTCTCGATCAACTTCTCCTGGATATTGTTCGACAAAAATTTCAGTTACAGTATGTCGACATACTTTGATTTGATCGACTCCCAGTCAAAGTCATCATGTATCTGTTTCGACTTGTAGTCTTGAACTAGATTAAGAGGCAATAATAAAAACTCGAAATCATACCGGCATCGTGTGAACGCAACACCGTAACGGCATGAAATGCCCCGGTACCGTGTGAACAGTTTGATACCGCAATGATTTGACGCTAGTACGATTTCGTACCGGCATCGTGTGAACGTGGTCTCGGCAATAGCGAAGCGCGGTAATGACGTCAGTATGTATGTTTGTCTGAGTCTATAATTTATTCTTGTTTATTCTTGCATTCCCAACAATATAAAATGCTATTTAGGAACCCTTGAGATTCAATTGTGGTTTGTTTGTCAGAGTTTTGGTTCTATAATTGGCATTAACGCGCTCCGCTATTGCCGATGATATTGCCCAAGAGGATCCAGAGTAAAATGGCTTGGTACGCTACATGCAAGCACTAAAACCCCCTTTATTCATGACTAATCGCTTGCCAAAAAGGATAAATGTTTTCACCTGGTGGATCAGCAAAACAATGTACGAACGAATGTCCTTTGGTTAACTGAACTGATTCATATCAACAATATTTGGCACTCGTTTTGCAAAGCGAGAAAGGTGAAACGATCAAGGGCCAAGTTATCAATTTAGCAAACCATAGTCAAGCGAGATATGGTCTGGAAACTTGGCAAACTTCAAAGCGACTATAATGAGCTACGTGTTGATGTTGAACCGTACCTTACACCGTGCACATCCTTTGTTTTAGGTTTATTAATATTTAAATAACACGGTTGAGCGATTTAACCCAAACGATTCTATTGGATGATTGCTTCATTATACTAAAATACAATAGGTTCAGTGACCGTGCACCGTGCACAAAATTGCATAAAGACGAACAAAAAGATAGAACAATTAAGACTTTAGCTGAGTTTCCAGACCATATCTCGATTGACTATGAGCAAACGGTCAACAAAGTGAAAATCCTGCTGTATCAAATAGTAACGATGCCAGTGCTAGTGCAAATGGTGAACTAAGCGAAACAGAAGTGCAATTTCAAGGTAAAAATAACGATGAAGTAACCTCTATTGGGGAACTTTAACTCTATTGCAACTATACAGGGGCTTATTATATATTGGCTGCTACTTCGTGTACCGGACACAGAATATTAAATCACTGAAATGTTGAGTTTAAAAGTATGGTTAGTATTGCTTTATTTTAGGTTTGGGACTTATGTTTAGGGTTTTGTTCTTGTGAAACTTCTGAGTATTGAGAAAACAACCTTGATATGTCTATGACGTAATCTGTGTCCATTGTTTGTCCGGTATACACAAAGAAGATGCCATTCATTTCTAATTGACGCAAATAAACAGCACAGCAATCATATAATATGGCGAAACCTTGCTGTGGTCCAGTGTCGTAGACGACAGCTCGGCTTTATTGTAACGTATCGATAATTTGTTATTCGTATTTACAAAGGCATGTTAACGTAAGTAGAGTAGTTACTGGATTCTCTTATCGATTTATCAGGATTAATGAATGTTCATAACATACATATTCTTAATCTTGCTTGTTCGTGTTCAACGCTCCATCGCCATAGCTGGTATCAGGGAGGCCATAAAAAACCTTCCACTTTGTCGCCAGGAAACCACTCAAGCAATTATAAATTGCGAAAATGTTGTTATTTCTTCAACGGTCAAGTTTGAGCAGACGACTTTAAATGACCGAGATTCCGTTTCTTGAATAACGATTTCTTTCATACACTTGCTTCTGGCACGCCTTCCTTTCGGGAATATTGAACGTAATGAATACACTTTCCTACTATACTTTGTGCCGTAGGAAACTAGTTATTAGGGACTTTAAGCCTAGCACGGCAACGGCAGTCGGCAGTGAAAGCAATACAAATTTTAGCATTTGAATGAAATCACGGTCGATTTACTGGCGTATTTAACACTCAAAGTTTGTTTTATGATCTCCAAAACGCTTCAATATTTCTAAAACGATTGTAGTGTCTGCGTTTAAGTCAGTCTTAAGAAACAGCTCTCATCTTTCGAGTTACCGTCGTCCTAAAGACGTGAAAATGTTCTCAGTGGCGTTGTAAACAGAACGAGGACGGCATTGAGATTACTCTTGGGAATAAACATTATTCATTGTTTTTGTTTCCCATAAAGATTCTTCGTCCTAGGTTGCCGCCATAGATCTTATATTGCTGACGTTAAAGGCGTTAAATTGGAACTAATAATCTTACAGACTGTTTTTAAGCAAAAGGACACTGGCCAAGTTATCTCTACTTACCAACTTAGAGGGGATATATCACTAATGAAATATATGGATTCAAATGTCAAATTTTAGAAGCAAGGCAAATGAACACGACAGATGAATTCATTGTATGCATGAACATCATGAAGACGCGTTGAATAATTTAATAAGTCAAAATGTATGTGTAATACAGGCGAGCGATCCCATGGGACCTCGAGTGCTCTTTAGTCAGCTAATCAACCGCAAAAGACGAATTAGCAAATTGCCTGCGATCTACTTCAGCATCTAGCTGAAATTGAGACGATAGTGCACCGAATTAAGGTTGCTATCTCACGTTTGGGGATTTTACATATTCGTAATATTTAGGTCTTCCTGCATGAACAAAATCATAGTGTATCTGCGAAAATTTCATTTTCAAGGCGTTTTTCGCTGTCAAAGTTACCACAGGAAAACTGAAGAAAGAAGTAACAAAAGAAAAGTGGTTTGGAATGCCTTTTGTGACATCACGTACATCCTGTAACTTTGATAGCGAAAAACTCCATGATGAAATTTTCGAGATGAAATTTTCGGCTGACAAGATATATTATTATGATTTTGCTCAGGAAGAGCCAAATATTACGGATGTGTAAAATCTCCAAACGTGAGATAGGCACTTTAAAGGCCAACAACGATATTTTAATACATAAGAATATAATTTGTCTTTTAAACTCAGACATAGAACAAATAAACAATCCAATCCTAGACAAACAACAACCAAATTATGAAGAATCTAGCTCTGTTCGTTAGCTCTAAAAAAGATGTACTTGACACCTCGATAATCCTGTGCTTGAAACTGGGCAAATTAACATTTCCAATAAGATACCAAATTTTTTTCAAGTGACAGCGAATACGAATATACGAAGGGAGTGGTTACCCAATCTCCCGAGCCAGAGGCTCATGTTAAAAATGCTCGACAAGTAATTAAGAATTACATATTTACAATAAAAGTATAAAAAGGTACAATTAACAGTTATAAGTAACTTAGACAATAAAAATTAAGAATAAATTAAGAAGCACAGATACAACGCATGCATCTACAGTCAATATTTGTTTTGTTAGTAAAATCTATTTTAGCTATACTATTTCTAAAAAGAGATAAGGTTTGTAAGTTCTTTATGTCCAAAGGAAGTTCATTCCATATATGAGAAACTAAGTAGGAAAAGGAATTATGTACGTATAAAGTATTATAGCGAGCTAATTCAAAATTCTGACTATTACTCCTGAGGCTATAGTTGGACGATCTCAATTTAAACATATTTGATATATATATATATATATATATATATATATATATATATATTATATATATATATATATATATATATATATATATATATATATATATAGCACCTTGTAGCCTGATACATTTAAAAGCTAAAATTAATGATTGTTCGTAGCGCCTTTGCTCAAGGCTACTCATAGAGGCCATATTCAAAACTGTTTCATAACTAGTAGAGTTACCCATCTAAGAACCGTTTTTAGAGCATAGTAATTAGCCTTTTCCAATTTCTTGCTCTGACATTTTCCGATACCAATTAATAGAGGGCAACAATACTCAAAATGAGGTAGAACGTAGGCTTTATACAAATTAATCATAACTTCCATTGGCACCAAACGTCGTAAACGTAGCGAAGTGGTAGATATATAAGAAATAACAAAGATAAATTTACTTTATTTTCCTAATATTTACCTAAACGCAAGCTGAAGAACATTAGAATACAAAACTTGAATATATCCTCTGTTTCAGCGCCGAGTTACATAACAATCTGAGTTAAATTGCTCAAAGATTATCTTGTCGCAGGCTGGTCGATAGCTAGTTTTCCGAGGTTGATCGCAAGGCATCATGGGACTTTGAGGTACATGTCCCACAAAGCGCAAAATTACACACTTTCTCCGGGTTCATCTTATCATGCAAGCATAGCAATAAGCTGAACAAATCAAATCTAGAGTCTTCTTCGCAAGTTATCATGATTGTTGATAAAGATGATGGAAGACATAACGATAAAAATAAATATCGTACCAAAGCAGTGGCTAACGGACGTTAGTATCGACCAACTAGTGGTCTATTACAAATTCGGCATTCTGATTGGCTGAGCTACTAGTGGTCCTCCTTATAACTGGAATTTCCTATGCTAACCAATCAGACGTCACGACATATTCACACTGCAAGCGAAACCTGAAATCTAGTCCAAACATGGCGTCCGCTAAAATTTATATACGAGTGATGAAATCATGAAAACATTGGCGGCCCGAAAGTAATGGAAAATTTTCAGTTTGACATTTCGAGTAGGAAAATGAATTCGCTTATGCCTATGGAGTATATCTACCCAGTAGTTACAATGATCTCGTTTTTTGTGAGCGATTGTTTATCATTTGCCATCGAGCAAATCTACATTTTGAATGGGGAGAATTTTACAAACAGAAAGGTAAAACTATCTGAAAATTTGGAACAATGTTCGATAAGACTTTTTACGTTAAAGAAAGGTTGTTTATGGTTGATACTAAAACAATTAGACAACTCGCCCTCGTTGTCTATGAGCAGAGTGGCGTAACTAGGAATTTTTAGCTGGGGTGGCAAGCATTAAGATTTTCCGAAAGTGGGCGTGGTCATGTGGGCGAGGCCAGGTGCATTAACCATTAAACGTCCGGCTCGATTCGGGTCATTTAGTAAAATTCCCTCGGGCCTTCGGCCCTGGGACGTTTAATAGCTAATGCACCTCTCTATGCTATTACTTATAATAATAAAACTTTATTTCAACAGGGTGTCCATTCAGCACATGGCTGGTATCCAAAGGGGCTCTGCTTCAGTATAATCTACATTATTTAGAAAATCCTA
Source organism: Chrysogorgia sp. JL179-B06 (assembly GCA_035772405.1). NCBI lineage: Eukaryota > Metazoa > Cnidaria > Anthozoa > Scleralcyonacea > Chrysogorgiidae > Chrysogorgia > Chrysogorgia sp. JL179-B06. The sequence continues at coordinate 1,231,807 of JAYKKM010000320.1, forward strand.
TTTACAGTCTTACTTATACTAAATTAAAGAGTGAGTGTCAGGGTAGTGCTTTGCGCGCTTGTGTTTTTGTTTTCATACGAATTGATTTCAGTGCATCGCATCGTTAGAACTATAATTTGCATGTGAACTCTAGATTTATTTGGAAATGTTGAAATTGGAGTCCGATCCTGACTTCGGGGCGTTATGAAGTTAATGTTCAAGACGATTTGAACAGTTGCGGTTCGCTTGTTTGTGAACCACTGCGGGCTGCGCGCAACGCCGTTTCTGACGAACTAGCTGGCCCGGATGGCTTTAGTTCCTGAATCTTTGCAAATTCAAATGAACAAAACAGAAGAAACAAAATATATTTCTTTACTAATCACTCATCAAACACTTCCATTCGCAAACTTATTCGCGCTGTTTCAGCAGCATAACCTGGCCTTCCATTCTTCAGAGGCGAAGCGCTCGTAGCAGCTTCTATGTATCGAAAATATTACTATAGTAAATGATCAATTTTACGAAAAATATCACAATAATTGATCACTCAGGTATATTTACTTCTTAGAAAACTTGAAAATGGATAATTTATAAGAAGGATTGATCAAATATCGGCGGATTCGTTTGTGAACTGAAATAGGCGTCCCGTAAAATGGCCGCCAAGAAGAAAAGAAGCGCGCAAAGCACTACCCTGACACTCACTCTTTAACATTGTACTAAATATAAAATAACTTATACTAAAATATACTACAATAACATTTCAAAATTATGACAATAATAACATTAAAAATTTTTAAACACCTAAAAAGTAAGCTTTATTAAGTTTTTTAAAGGATGAAAATGGCGATGGTCTCACGTTAATATCAACCCAGCGTTCAATAACTTCGTTTGACAGTCAAAATCAATGGATCAATTAAAAAATTTACATCAAGATATTTTACATACTTTTGCCATATTAGAAACACATTTACTGCATTCATATGACGCTCCAAATGATATTTATTATATATAGATATATAAAAACACAATACGAAAAGCGGGAATGACAATTGGAATATTTAAGCATTTAACAACGAACTCTAACGGTAAATACGTAGCTAAAATGAACATGCAGGTTTTGTGATTGCCTACATGGAACAAAAGTGGTTAGGGTTAGGACATTGGTTTCTTTGTGGTTGATTCTATTGTTTTATTGTTTTAATCAACCAATCATAAGACTTGCTCATATAGGTAGGTGGCGATTGACCCAACTAAAACGGTTAAAATGGTTTCACGTTAATATCAACCCAGCGTTCAACAACTAAATCAGTTGATCAAATAGAAAATTTACATCAAGATATTTTACATATTTTTGCCATATTAGAAAGACATATTTACTGTATGCATATGACGCTCCAGACGTTTCCCTGAATGAAGACAGAATTAAAATAAAATCCTCCCTTGATATCCACGACCAGCGTGTTCGTACTGCATTATACACAGTTTTAGTAAGAAGCTAGTCACTTTGCATAGTGTTCACAAGTTTGGTCTCCACAAACTGTGTCACTAATTCTCAACGTCGAAAGAGTCCAACGCCGTGCTACTAAGTTTATTCTGTCATTACCATTTAGATCTGACGTTAGCTATAAGTGTAGACTTCTGAAAACAGAACTGTTACCCCTATCGTACTGGCATGAGTACCTGGACTTCGTATACGTTTTCAAGTCAATATTTGCTTCAAATGATCCTTACATCTCCGTCAAGTCTTCCAGTCGTGTAACCAGGCGAACAGATAAAACAAATACAATTAATTTAAATATTCCTAAATTAAACACTCAAACTTTCCAGAATAGCTTCTATTGTAGGGCACCACGATATCCTAATCTCTCTATAGGCCAATTCAAATCTGAATTGTTAAAGTAACAGTCTGTGTAAAATGTCACTCATGTCGTCCCCTATCTAGTTTGCTTGTTAAAATGTGCTGTTAGTTTATGTCTTAGTTTAGAAGTTAACCATGTTATCTGCTTGATTTAATTTTTTATCATAGGGACCCCGTAATGGAGCAACAAGCTCTGTGGGACATCCTTGCCACCTTTTTGGCAAAGCTTGTAAAATAAAATAAAATAAAATAAATAAAAACAAAATTGACAACATTAAACGATCTGTTGTAATGTATCCGAGCAAACCACAGCCGAATATACAAACATGTGCAGAGAAAGAAAGATCATGTATTCATCCCATCGGCACATTGCATTGTGATAGTGCGCAGAACGTTACTCGCACTGCGCACAACCATGATGCATTGCGCTTGGAAAAATTTGAAAAACTGCGCCACACAAATTAGGTCTGCTGCCTCGCTCGCTTCAGGCTCGCTCGCTGCGGCAGCAAAAATATTATAAAACTTTATATTATATATTATAAATAATATATAATATATATAAATAAACGCGGTGCAAGAATATTTTTCCTGAAAACGTGAATGAACCGCTGGTCGAGATTAACACCCTCGCCCCAGGTCCGAAGGCACGATCGGATATGTGGGTGTAACATATATTTGACCTATTATATAAATATAAAAGAGAAGAAGCTGTAGTAACGGCATGCTTTATTAATGGACGACCTTATCAGTTTAGAACTCGTGAATCTATTTATAATTATCTGTTGTATTGATTATTACTTAATTTAATTTTTTGACTTTATTATCAATTATTGTTGTTGTTGTTGTTTATTATACAATTATTGGATGAGGCTGAGCATGATATCAATAATTATCCAGACCGAGGTCAATGTTATCTGCCGAAGGCTGAGGCGGATAACATTGACCGAGGTCTGGATAATTCTTGATGTCATGCGTAAGCCGAATCCAATAATTGTTTTATTATACATTATTATACAGTTCAAAATAGTCTTACTAAAAATATACAAACAAAGTGACAGTCTGGTAGTAATCTACTACAAGCCATTTTTTATTTTGTAATTTTCGCGCGCTATTCCTAGTGACGTCATCAGCGTCCAATAATTCACAGTATTCGGCGTAAATGACGTAGCGCCTGCCGGACATTGAGAATTCACTGGAGTATGTTGACCAATAAGAAACGAGAATGAAGTTTGAATGTATAATAATATTAATTATTGTTGTTTACTGTTGTTGTTGTTGTTATTGTTATGGTCTGTTAAAGTGCCTATGAAACGAAACATTTTATTTGATATTTTCACTGACGAAGGATCAGAAATTATGTTTCTGTTAGTTCAAACTTAATATCTTGTCCTTTTACATCCCAAAACCTCAATCAAATACGCTGAGCGAACTTTATGCGACAAATATCGTGCCTGTGACGTAAATATATTTGCAGCCAGGTAGCTAAAGTTAATTTTCAATAGCAAAATTCCTATGGTCAGGCTGTAAACAATCGCGTTTGCAAAGGTATTTGCGTCATTACTAGTCTCAGTCCCCTTATAAATTGTCGCATAAATCAGAGTGGAAAGAGTAACTGAAAAAGCTTATTTTTACTTGAACAATATTGTAATACATATGTTTAGTTTTCAATATTTTCCCTTCAAAAATATCAAATAAAAATTTTCATTTTGTAGGCACTGTTTGATTTACTTTTATTTCAATAATTAGTTGGTCTAGTTGCATCATGGGTATCAATACTATCTTTCACATTACTCACGGTAGAAATATAATAGTGGACATATGCAATTTTTAACACTTAGATTGAAGCTGACCCAGAACTCTTGATTGCTCATAATATTACGAATGAAACCATCGACGAAACATTTTAAAGATATTGAACAATCTATTTTGGTAAGTTTACCTTTCTTTTTCAAAATCAATCTTAAAATTGGGAGGTTTAAGGTTTTGATAAATGTTTTCGAAAGAAGAAAAATTACCTAGCTAAATTTAAGGCTGCTTTCGCGGTTGATTCGAGGTGAATAAACATTTACTACCTTTGCATTGCTAAAATTTGTAACAAAATAATTAAAATTCGGAGGTTTAAGGTTTTGATAAATGTTTTAGAAAGAAGAAAAATTACGTACCTTGCTAAATTGAAGGCTATATAGCAAAGTGAAATGGTGGTAAACTGCCAAGATTTTTAGCGACGAAATACTGACGTTTCGAGCGGAGCCCTTCATCAGAGTAAGACGAGATCAAATAAAATAAATAGGGCTTATATATATATGCCAAAAGGGTGTCACAAGTAGAAAGTAGCCAATCAAATGCACGGGAGATAAACAAACTAATAATTAATGAGACGCAAAAAGTTAAATCATTTGCTATTTTTACAGTCGATCAGCAAACAGCCTGAGGGGGAGGGAGAACTGGTAGTCCAGGGTGTAATGATAGGTCCAATATTCAAGGAGATTATGCGATAGTAAAGCGGTAAGAAACAAAAACTTGAAAAGGAATGAAAGTGCATGAGCTAACAATAAAAAGGTTCCTTGCAAACTAAAAGAACAAAAAACTTGTAGGAAATTAAATAAAAGAAAAACGTTCGTTAAGACCAGAAGGATGTGTGGTGCCAAGTTTAAAAATGAGACGATTCTCTTGCCGAAAGGATGACACTCGCTTTCATGTCTGAAACCAAATGGTTAGAGATGTTATGTTCAATAAATTTGTCTGTACAAGAAAACAAAGCCTCGACAAAATATGGAGTTTAGTTCTTTATACAGAAACATATGTCACCCAGAATGGGAGTAGAACCTCCGTTTATCTTCTTCCAAAACAGAAATTGAGTTTTTCCCGATGAGCAACTCAAAAATATATAATAAAACAATTACTGTATATAGTAACCTCAGTCTTTGAGTAAACATATAATTAACTTGCATGCATGTGGCGTATTTACAAATTTATTTTAATGTTAAAGGTATGATAGAAAGCCTTTCGATATGTTCGGTCCTTCCATATGTAGATAAACGGATTGACGAGAAAATTCACGTTTTCAACTATCAATAAATACACTAAATCCCTTACATTATAACTACATTCCATCTTAAACATAATACATATCATATTCACTACCATCATAAGAGAATTAGGCAAACATGTGACAATCGTTATAGCAGCCAATAATAACACTAATACAGATGCTTTATGCTGAAGACGTGCGGTGTTACTCTGATTGCCTAATATGGGATCTGCAGATCTACCTTTTTCCCGAAGTTTTTTGAACATGTAGATATTGACTGCCACCGAAGAGAGTAAAAGTACAAGCAGTAAAGTATAGCATACTATGTTTACATGATCTCGAATTTCTATATAAAGTTTAAAATTTGCTTCGTTGTATAAAGCAACTGTATTCCAAGTAGAAATTATTATCCAGGAACCAACTAGAATCCAGAAACCAAGCATAATCAATAGCATTCTTTTACGTGGTAAGATCTCTCTCCATGTATGAGGTTTTGTAATCACTAGCAATCTTTCGATGGCCATAAGAAACATTGCTGCCACTGAAGAAAACAAAAAGGCACAGCACAATGTATCGAATACGGCTGTAAATTTATATATTCTTTCATCGAAATGTTCAGAATTGAGAATTAGTCGCAACGCGATAGAGAAACCCACTCGGCTCAAATTATACAATGTGTCCGCCACTGCGAGGTTTACGACGTGAGAAGTGATACGTTTTTGCTTTACGAGGTCCCTATTTCTTGCGAGAACGACCAAAAACGTGGCATTCGGGATGAAAGAGAGAGCAGCAAAGAGAAATTCTACTATAGTAAATGTCTTGGTGTCCATGCCAGAACAGTGTCGACCGGCACCTTTCTAAAAAAATAGTAAGTTGAAACCATAGCTATGGTAAAATAATTTCCCAACGCAACCAGGTGATAAATCAGACATAGTTTGTCGCTACTGTGGCTTTAAAAAGTTTTTTGAACGTAACTTTAAAAGTTATTGTCTATGATATCGCGTTAGAAAATTCCAAAATTATTACCACTAATCTACGGTACCATCAGAGACGTTGTCTGGATGCTTGGTATATCAAGCCCCATTGAATCGCGTAGGCGGTGGTTTTTTACCAGAAGCTTATTTGCATCTTATTAATAGATAACGTCATCATCGGTTCTATGAGGGTATAAATAGGGATCCTAACTTTACAACGATCACCCCTGACGAAGACACTAGATTGCCGGAGTGTCGAAACGTTGGGTCATGGACAGTAACTTTTAAAGTTACGTTTAAAAAACTTTTTAAAGCCAGAGTAACGTCAAACTATGTCTCATAGCTATGATATTACGATAATATATATCAGGTTCTATAATTAATGATGGTATCTGATACAGCTCCTTTTGTTTATTTTATTGATTACGTGTGAAGATGGACGTGTACGCCCGACCTAACTCTCCTCTGGTCTAAAGCCAATAATTTACACTGCAAAACTGGACCGATCCATTTAATTTTGTCGTTAAAATTTGGAAGACAATTACGGGGACCCTTGTAGTTAGGAAGCGATACCGTTTGGGTTTCACAAGTCCAAACAACTATTGCCAGATTCATACTCATATACATGCAAACTATATATTGCGTTCTGAAAACACGCGTAAAGTATCTGTAGTTACCTCAGCCAGGAGGGTATGTTTTTACCTCTGTCTGTCTGTCTGTCTGTCTGTCTGTCTGTCTGTCTGTCTGTCTGTCTGTCTGTCTGTCTGTCTGTCTGTCTGTCTGTCTGTCTGTCTGTCTGTCTGTAAACAGGATATCTCAAAAATTAATGAACAGATTTTCACGAAACGACCAACCCATTAAATGGACCAATACATTAAATGCTAGTTAAATTTGGATGACAATTGGATGAAATATGTCTGTAAGCTTCTCCACGTCGAAGAAATGAATGAAAAAAAACGCTTGATTGCGCTCATTGTATTATCCTTATAGTATGCCAGTCTTTAATATCCACAAACAAGTTGAATTCATATATAAAACAACGGGCTTAATTGTCAGTTTCATTCTTTATACAAAAGCCAAAAGGTGCACTCAACGGAACAAATGCAATCAAGCGTCAACTACTAATCAGGGGAGGTCTTTCATGTTCTTCTAAGCTAATCGGCCAATCATGGATGGTTTTCTAATACGACGCTGATGACAGCAAACGGCCGAATATAAGCTTGAGGTAAGAAAAAAGATATTTCCAGATGGATTTAATCACGAAAATATTGCGTTTAACTTTATGTTGGATTGCTGCAGATGTAAAGTGATCTTGTGAGTTTGCCCAGCCTTCATATTCTACAACACAGAATTTTTTTTGATAATAATAATAATAAATTCTTTATTTAAACTGTGAAGACCCGTTTAGCTATAATAGCTGGTCTTACCCGGGTGAACAGTATTTACAGAAGTTAATTAGTCAAAAGTTAATTAAAAGTTAATACTCTGATCCAAACGCGGGTATTGACCAATCAGAGCGCTTGTTGTGAACATGTTATTTTATAAAATCTATCCGAACGCGATATCGAAGTATTTATAGGGCGGTATGCTATATACAACCCGCAGTATATCAATAAAACCGACTGAATCGTGATATAATTAACGTTGTTGTAGTAATTTTGTTGTATTATTGTTGTAATACCATTTCAATCAATTTTACTCATTCCTTATGGGCAAATGTCATCAGTATTAAACTTTTTATATTAAATTTTTTTACTGGGGGTATTTTAAAAAAATACCCCTAGTAAAAAATCACATCCGGGATGTTTGGATATTAATATTTACAAACATCAGTTTTCCCGCTTCGTAGTAAAATTTAGGGGTATTTAGGAACACGTAAAATTGATTGAAAGGGTATTAAAAGGAAATAATACTTGTTCTAGAGGAATTGGTGAGGAGTCGCACTTGTGTTTGGCATTCAAGTACCACTCGTGCTTCGCACTCGTGGTATTGTGAATGTTTCGCCGAGCACGCGTGCGATTTTTCATTGGACCGTGTTATTTCCTATACTAATGAACCGCAGTAATTGGTGATTGCTGTTGCGGTTTTACAAGTCTTGTAATATAGGATCTTTATAAATGTAAATTTCACTATATAAACTACATAATCAAGGCGAAGTAAAATAAAATTAAAATTAAAATATACTAAAATAATATCTTTCTAATATATTTGGTTGAATTTTACAATCATCCTCTGCATGGGAAACAGCATGGAGATAGAGGATTCTCTAATATATTTAGTATATATTATATCTATTATATAGTATATCTCTAATATATTTATTGACAAGATTCTATCACAAATCCTCAATTTTCATTGGCTATCGTATGAACAACATTAAGTCCTCTTGACGTCTTCCTTGTTGAATCTGTCTATTTTATTCTTCTGAATCGACGCCATTTTAGAGTATGCTCGACGGCTCAAAGTTGATGCACAGCGGTGTTTCTTTTCCATTTTGATGTCGATGGGAAACTAATATTCATCTAATATAAGTAATACTAGGGAGATGCAAAGCATGATGGGGCGAGCCCTTCCCAGAATAAATTTCTCTATAGGAGACCTGTTTAAAATCTCTTGTAATACATCTCACAATTTGAGAAGTAACAATAGAGTACTTTGTATAGAAATACCGAATACTAATGCTTTAAAACGAAGTTTTAGTTACAAAGGTGCTGTGGTTTGGAATAACCTATGACAATCGAAAATTGTAAATAACTCTATATGTAAGTTTTATGTGTAGTTTCTCTTCTTACTGTTTTAGAATAATTTTTAACGTTAGCTCTATTTCCTACTGTAATATACTTAATTCTAATTTTTAAAACACGGCCCTCTGAAAATCAACCATTTTCTTTTTATATTGACATTTTTCACATTAATTAATCGTAGGTTCTGGTTGAGAGGTTACCGTGTCAAAAGATTTGTAAATAAATAAATAAATAAATAATTGATATATTATATACCAAATATTCGCTTTCTTCTGATGTCTCGTCTTGTCTTTCCGAACGCCGTGCTCGAGACTCAAGTCTCTTTGTCTTCGCCTTGATAGACGTACTTCCCTTTCTTCTGCTGTCTCGTCTGCCCTTCGCTCTCGCTCATTTCTTTGTCGAGACTGTATACGTATGTAGCTTTCTGCACGCCGTGCTCGGTCTCTTTCTAGCTCTTCGCCTTGATAGATAAGACGTATTTCCCTTTCTTCTGCTGTTTCGTCTGCCCTTCGCTGTCGTTATCGCTCATTTCTTCCCTCCCTCCTTGTTGCCATTATATCGTCCATTTTGTAGATAGTTTTATATACGGGCCGTCAGGAAAAACCGCCGATGAGCGAGTATAAAATGCGATCGGACAAGATGATGGGTACGTTTTGCGTGCACGTACGATAAAATATGCAGCGTACAGACAGCGCCGCGCTTGATTCCCTAACTGAACTAATATAATTATCCACCTCGTTGCATGTCGCCGTATACTAAGAGATTAATAAAATCGGTCTTTCTACCACTAGAATACCTTCTAATTACTTCTTATTTTAATATTAATATTCGTTCATCTCATTATAATAAACGTAATTTTGATCCAAATCATTATTGCCTAAATTACAAACATAAACAGGATTATTTTTCCCCACATCGGCTAAGGCCCCGTCCACACTAATACGTTTTCGTTTGAAAACGCATTCATTTGTATGCGTTTTCGCCTATCGTCCACACTAATACGATGGAAAACGGATACCTTGACCCACGAAAACGGAGGCTTTTTAAAACGCCTTCCAATGTGGAGATATTCGAAAACGGAGGCCTTTCGTATTAGTGTGGATGGGCGAAAACGCCGAAAACGAAGGCTTTCGAAAACGCCGACGTCATGAACTCTAAAATGTTGCCTCAGTCTCCCAACGAAATTATATCCAATATGGTGTATTTATGTTATTTTGTCTGACTTCCAGCTTGATTGCTTGTCGGAATATATTGTTAATTAATCTATATACAGGATGCAGAATGCTCTAAGGCGTTACAAGCCGTATCGTCAGCGACGATTTGCGGTCAGACCTTGACGAACAAGTTCATGGTGGGATAACTTCGTCAATCAAACGTTCCTTCCTGAAAAATGGGTAGAAAATTTCCGGATGTCACGGAGTTCTGTTTTAAAGTTAAGTGAACATCTTCGTCCTCACATTGAAGGCAAAGAAACTAGAATGAGGTCGCTTGTGGATGATGACACTCTATGACTATTACCTTAGCGATGAAGGCCGTCTTCGGAAAACCGCTAATGCATTTGATTTGTCACGACAGGTTGTTTCATTATTACTTGGGTTGAAGACGAAATGAACAAAGGCAACTATCTTAAAGAAAGGCGCGAATAACAAACGATGGCCGATTGTATCGCTGGCGCAATTTGGGCATGCGCACTATCCTGGAAATGAAAACGTATCGTTTTCTCACAACTAGTGTGGATCAGTGGCGGCGGAACGTGCTTGAAAGTAGGGGGGGCTGAAACTCGGCGAAACCGGTACAAATTTACGACGATATTCGCTCCGAAGGCGCGATACTTCTAGGGGATTAGGGGGCATGCTCCCCCTGAAAATTTTGAAATCTAGAACCTCTGAAACGCGATTTCCCGCATTCTGAGGGAAGACTTTTATAGCTGATTTTACAGCAAACACGGCTCAAATTTTAAGCAAAAACAAAGAACTAAATATCATAATTTACAGTAAATTTCACGTTGCAAAAATTATCAGGTGTTTGAGAACCCGGAGTAGGGGTCCATCCAAAGTAAACTAGCAAATCCCAGAAGAATTTTTAGACCTCAGGTAATCAACCACTGCAAACGCAATACAACCACAAAGTGCATACAGACTGATATAGTTGTTGTAATTTCGTGGTATCTCTTGATCTCTTGGGATTTCATGGAATGCAAGTGGGATACTAGGTAGGGGGCTTAGCCCCCCTAATTGCGTCTTCTAGGGGGGGGGGGGCTATAGCCCCTGGTTCCGCCGCCCTGGGTGTGGATGGTCGAAAACGCTAGTACATATGGACGCGGATATTTGTATCCGTTTTCGTTGGATCAAAAATGGAGGTATACGAAAACGGATTGGTGAATATTCTTCCACAACATCATAAAGAATACAATACTCTTTTTTATCGTTTAAGTCGGAACTATATATGCTTTATCAAGCTAAATTGATTTCAATTGGAACGAGAGTCTTGTTTCACTGCCTTGTCACATTTTGCACTATTTTGTTCTCGTTTTTCTCCTATTTGTACTAAATTTTTGTTGTGACAAATTCATTAAATTCAAATAATAGTATCTTTCGCGGTTTATATGTTCGCTGAGGCGTATCCTCTTTCGTATGAGTGACCCTATAGTAATGATACACCATAATGCATCAGGCGCGGATTTAGAAGTTAGTCGCATAAATTAGATTTAGAATTTGCAATTCAAAATACCTGTGAATAACAATCCTATTGGATAGGTTTTTGTTCTGAATTATTCTTAAGAAAAGCATAACCAATAGGGTTGTTCATGAAGTGTCTAATTTATGCGACTAACTTCTAAATCCGCGCCTGTGCATATACAATCCCCTCTGTTGAAAATCTCTGTTTTATTCGTTATAATAATATTAATAATAATTACAGTTCTTGGCATTGCCACGCATTTCGCAAAGCCTCGATGCGTTTACAAGGTGAAATTACAATAAGTAAAAATACAACAAACCAACTAGGCACACCCCAGATACATAGACTATGAATATACAAACAAATTAATGTTTAAAATACAGTTAACAACAGGACACGCGATCTATTGATCTGCACTTTGAACATATTGTCTTCTATGTTCGCGGACTCTCTCAGATTCAAAGTAAATATATCCAACTTGTTCAAGTAAAATTTAATATACAGTAATTTTACTTAAGTATTTTTCGACACATTAAAGTCCTCTTATCTCTCCTTTTCATATTATATCCATGAAACTTTAAATAACATTTCACTCACCAGTGTGTAGACAATTTAGCTTCTCGACTTGACGTAAAACAACACGGTAGTCAGTGACGGGTGAACTTGCTTGTCCTTATCTTTGCAATATGCATGTGTTACCAAAAGTTGCTGCTACCTTTATAACTTTTATGTTTTATGTTTCCAATAATATTCATGATTAATGTTTATGATAATTGTTTCAAATATATGTATATGACCATTAATAAATCCTCTCTTCATCTAAAGAAGATAATTGTTTATGATATTTGTTAATTATTTTCTCTGCTTTGCCAAATTTAACCAAGCCGTTGCATGTGTATTATATATAAATTTTACGTACTATACGTATTAATCTTTTTAGTTATATTATCTTTTAGAAATAGACAATATTCTTATAATCTTTCTTATGAGATATAGTAGTAGGTAACTCACACCCATATAGCGTATGAAAGGATGCCGCCTCATTAATTATTCGGTGTGACGAACGCGTTGCGAACGCATAGCATGCCGCTTTATTATTACCTCTAAGCCTAGCTCTTTAACCTTTACGGTCCCCCAAAGGTACTCATGTACACGAGACTAGGGCTGCCCCCATCCCTGACTTCGTCTACTTAGGCGGCTCTCTTTGTGTTGCAAACGAACGTAATTAGCGTTAAGAACGCCTCACATCCCCCATAGACTCCTAACTCTAACCTCTTCCACCTTCATAACCCTAAATTTAATTAGTTATTCCATCCGATTCCGATTTCAATTCCCTGACTCTCATCGGGAGTTGTACGATTGCCTAAGCGTTCGACTGAACTTGTGTTTTCACCGCATCTACAAAGAGACGAACCCTAATAATTTTGGCCGTATTATGGCTTATCTCGCTTTAGTGTACAGGATTCCTATGAGGAAGAAACACTTCGAGAAGCAGTGCGAAGAACTGTTAAGGATTTAAAACGTGTGGACATAGAAAAATATAAACTAAAGCGGGTTGTTACGTTCAATTAAGCGTTGCTAGATAATATTTCGCCTGAGAGCACATGTAGAAACAATGGCGCGTGCCTTTTAATGAGTCATTAAAGGAATGATACAAAAGGACATCGCAAAATAAGGTTTCCTGGCAGAAGAAGTATATATCTCTAAGAGCTTTACATTGGCTTTACAAACGGCTTTACTTCATAGAGAACGACCGAACGAGGAGTTAGAACGAAGATTTAAAACCGACTAACTTGAAGATAGGTTCTAAGAATTTATGGTGAAGGAAAATTTCGAGGGGACCAGTTGCGAAAAATGCAACTTAGCGGCCTTCCGGCTGGAATCGAACCCGCGACCCTGCGATGCTAGTGCAGTGCTCTGACCACTGAGCTACGGAGGCCGTTGCCGAGAGCCTAGTCACGAGTTCTGTATATATAGTTGTGGTAATGCAGGGATAAGATTCTGGGTTATCGACGTCAAAGGATCCTCAGTTGGTCCCTTAGTAATGGCGGACTTCCGGCTTCATTTTCTGAACAATAGTTGATCGATCCAGTCTTCTTTCGAGATCAGTGGTCAGGGCATAGTCAGTGAAATACATGGTCTGGAAACCCAACAAAAGTCAATATTATAACTCAACTATAAATTGTCCAATCAGAGAGCTATATTTGTACCAAGCTTTAACCTCGAATCACCCGCTGATGACGGGTCATGACGTCATCAGCGGGTAATTCGAGTTCCAATCAACCGCTGATGACGAATACACCCCGCTCGCGCGTACCCCATTGCCTAATTTCATTGGGCACCAAGATGACGGACATAACAGATGGACGAACAAATGGAGGAACAACAAGACGTTTCAAAACGTTTCTAGATGTTTCAAGACAGCATTCAAGATTCTTTTGGTATAATATATAATTTATTGACCCTCCGCTCGGGGTATTCGACGAAATATTACCCCTCGGGATGATATATCCATCGGGGTAATATTTCGTCGAATTCTCCTCGCTCAGATCTATAAATGATACTTGTTGTATGTTTTTGTTCAGTTTATGCACTCTCACGGCTACTGATCTCATTGTATTTTCTGTATAATGAAGCAGTTATCCAATAGCAACGTTTGGGTTTAATGTTGTTTAAATATTAATAAACCTAAAACAAAGGATTTGTGCACCTTCAGGTCCCCCTCGACATGAATCGCAGTTCGATTGCTAGCCCCTTTTAGCCCATTTTCCTAGATTCCAGACCATGTATGGTCATATCAATTACTTTTAGTACCTTCCTAACCATGGACGAAAAGTACTTACCCTAAACCCCAAACGACCCTAATCCTAAACCACAACTTAGTTGAACAAACCTATAGACTAATAATGATAATAAAAGACGTATTAGGAGCATTATACAATAGTCTCAATGCTCTTACAACACTATATTCTTAAAGTTACTTAAGTTACTTATAAAACTAATAATAATAATAATAAAGACGTATTAGGAGCATTATACAATAGTCTCAATGCTCTTACAACAATACATTCTTAAAGTTACTTAAGTTACTTATAAAACTAATAATAATAATAATAATAATAATAATAAAGACGTATTAGGAGCATTATACAATAGTCTCAACGCTCTTACAACAATACATTCTTTAAGTTACTTAAGTTACTTATAAAACTAATAATAATAATAATAAAAGACGTATTAGGAGCATTATACAATAGTCTCAATGCTCTTACAACACTATATTCTTAAAGTTACTTATAAAACTAATAATAATAATAATAAAGACGTATTAGGAGCATTATACAATAGTCTCAATGCTCTTACGACACTATATTCTTAAAGTTACTTAAGTTACTTATAAAACTAATAATAATAATAATAAAGACGTATTAGGAGCATTATACAATAGTCTCAATGCTCTTACAACACTATATTCTTAAAGTTACTTATAAAACTAATAATAATAATAATAAAGACGTATTAGGAGCATTATACAATAGTCTCAATGCTCTTACAACAATACATTCTTAAAGTTACTTAAGTTACTTATAAAACTAATAATAATAATAATAATAATAATAATAAAGACGTATTAGGAGCATTATACAATAGTCTCAATGCTCTTACAACAATACGTTCTTAAAGTTACTTAAGTTACTTATAAAACTAATAATAATAATAATAAAAGACGTATTAGGAGCATTATACAATAGTCTCAATGCTCTTGCAACAATATATTCTTAAAGTTACTTATAAAACTAATTACAGTTTCATTACAAGATAAAGCCTATACTACATATATTACCAACATGAACAAAAAACTATTAATTTTAAAAAAGAAAAGTCTTAAGTGCTGACTTAAAACTACTTAACATTTCAAAGCTTCTAATTTCCTGTGGTAATAAATTCCACAGTTTTGGTGCTGCAACCGAGAATGCTCTGTCTCCATGAGTCACGCTCAAGTAGCAGATTTCGATCAGATGATCTCAAAGCACGAGTAGGTTTATATTTAGTTAGCAAATCAGTAATAATATAGGATAATGTAGGACGTATGACGATATAACCCTTCTAATGTAGGACATATAACGACATAACCCTTTTGGGATGTGAAAAACATAAAAGTAACGGCTATTGTTATTGTATTTCATCGTTAGGGCAATGTATTTGCTCTTTCCAAGCTCGTCCCATATGACCTTATATGGAATACATACTACAAAGTCCATGTGACTACAAATCGTTTGCAAACCAGCACTGCTCAATATAATTATAGTCTATATATTATAGTATATAATTATAGTATAATTATAGTCAAAATAATTATAATTAAACAGTAAAGATTAATAATATATGAAATTATATAAAAACTAGGCTTCAGTTCCCTTTTCTCAGTTCCTCACAAAGAGGTAAAAACCGCCGGGGGAGACTTTACAAGATGGCGAATCACGAGAACGCGTGGACTTCTGGTTAGTATCCTTATGTTATGCCATTGATTAGCTCCTTCACATGAAAAAATGTTGTAATTGTTCTCTTTGATTCCAGTCTGGTTCGTTTCGGATAATTCTGTGTAGCACGACAGGAAGCGTTGGGAACAATTCCAGGAAGTAATCTGCGGGATTGCCAACCTTCCCTTGCACAGAGCTGGGGGGTGTCTCGTCGTGCCAATGCTGGGCTGTGTTACGTATAAGGTCGGCCTTGTTATCAGAGTAGGGACGACGTTTGCTTAGGTAGGACAATACGTCGGCATCAATCATCGGTTTCCAACTAGGATTGGGGAGGGATGGATCAGCGTTTAGTTGCTTGACAACCACAGAGTTAGCGTCATGTGACTTGGGCTTCACCTCGGGCTGATTACCAACACTCGAAACTAAATTAAACTTCTCTTTCGCGGTAAGTAGATAGGGATGACGTAGACATTGTTGAACACTAGGTCTGTCTTTGGGATCGTGTTGAAGCATCCATCCAATCAAATCTTTAGCCGCTGGATCGTCAAGTTTGCTCAGATTAACTGGCTTTCCTTGTGACAAATGAAACCGACGGCAATTTGATCTACCGTATGGATGGCCTCCTTTCGTTAAAATGTAGAAGAACAGCATTCCTGTAACTTGGATGTCTGACTGTTTCTTGTATCGCACGTTGATCTCTTCGTCCGACGAATCGTCGTCGTTCTCACCGGTATGAAGGGATTCCACAGCAATCCAGTCTTCTGTTCCCTTCGGTCCACTTCGCCATGTTGTCTGTCCTTTGGTTAACCTGCGACTTATACCGAAGTCCGCCAAAAGCATTTCATCTTGAGAACTCACTAGAACATTTGCTGGTTTTAGATCCCTGTGCAGGATTTCTTCGCCGCCACAATGCAGTGCTTCTAAACCAAGCAATATTTGACGGATGATGGTTGGACCGTTCTTGTTCAACTCTTCTTTGCTCCGTTCTTTCACATAATCCCTCAAACTTTGCTCATGCAGGTCTAGGACTAAGTAAGCATGCCTGGAATCAACACTGTCTGTGTAAAAGCGATAGTTCACTATGTGCGCTTCTTTTCTAACGTTTGGACAATTCAAAATATCTTTCTCATTTAAACCCAGCTGTTGACATATGTTGATAGGGATAGACTTCACCGCTACTTCAATCCCATCATCCGACAGGCCAATGTAAACGATTGTTCCATCACTTCCGTTACCAATAGCAAATTCTGGTTTGAAACATGCTCTACAAGTACCTATCCTGGTAACTTCTGATGGTTCTTCCGTCTGAATAATTTTGACTAATGCTTCGAATTTTGGACGATGCTTCTCAGATGATTGCTTCCATTGAACTTAAGTAAATAATAAGTAAATAAATAAACACATAAATAAACAAATAAATAGGTAAGTAAATGAATAGATAAGTAAATAAACAAATAAATAGATAGATAGATAGATGAGTAAATAAACAAATAAATAAATTGATAGATAAGTAGATAAATAAATAAATAAACAAATAGGTAAGTATAAAAATAAATAAATAAACAAATAGGTAAGTATATAAATAAATAGATAAATAAATAGTAAGTAAGTACGTAAATAAATAATAAGCAAATAAGTTAAATAAATAGATAAGTAAATAAATATATAAGTAAAGAAGTAAAAACGGAAATAAATAAATACTAGATGGAGATAGAGATAGATAAGTAAATAGATAAATAGATAAGTAAATAAGCAAATAAATAGATAGGTAAGTAAATAAATAGATAAGTAAATATGTGAATAAAAAGATAGATATATGAGTAAATAACTAAATAAAGAAATAAAGAAATAGATAAGTAAATAAATATATAAGTAAATAAATAGATAAGTAAATAAATAGATAATATAGTAAATTAGCAGATAAATAAAGAAAATATAGGTAAGTAAATAAGTAAATAGAAAAAGTGAGCTCATAGTGAGTGAGCACATAAGTAAATAAGTAAATAAATAGATAAGTAAATAAATAAATAAATAAATAGATAAGTAAATAAATAGTAACTAAATAAATAAATAAATAAATAAATAAGCAAATAAATAAATAGATAAGTAAATAAATAAATAAATAAATAGATAAGTAAATAAATAGTTACTAAATAAATAAATAAATAAATAAATAAATAAATAAGCAAACAAATAAATCAATAAATAGATAAGTAAATAAATAGTAAGTAAATAAATAAATAAATAAATAAGCAAATAAATAAATAGATAAGTAAATAAATAGATAAGTAAATAAGTAAAAAATAAATAAATAAATTGATAGATAGATAAACAAATAGAGAAATAGATAAGTAATCAGCAAATAAAGAAATAGTTAAGTGAATAAATAGATAACTATATAAACAGATATGTAAATAAATAGATAAGTATATAAATAGACAAGTAAATAAGCAAATAAATAAATGGATAGGTAAATAAAGAGATAGGTAAATAAATAAATAGATAAGTAAATAAGCAAATAAAATAACCAAATAGGTAAGTAAATAAATAAATAGGTAAGTAAAGAAATAACTAGATAAGTAAATAAATATATAAGTGAGTAAATAGATTAAAAAATAGGCAAGTAAATAAATAGATAAATAAATAGATAAGTAAATTAGTTATAGATAAGTAAATAAATAAATAAATAAACAAAGAATTAAATAAATAGACAAGTAAGCAGATATATAAATAAATAAATAAGTAAAAATAAATAAATAGATTAATAGATGAGTAAATAAATAGATAAATAAACAAAGAATTAAATAAATAGACAAGTAAGCAGATATATAAATAAATAAATAAGTAAACAGAAAATAAATAAATAGATTAATAGATGAGTAAATAAATAGATAAATAAACAAAGAATTAAATAAATAGACAAGTAAGTAGATATATATATAAATAAATAAGTAAAAAGAAAATAAATAAATAGATTAATAGATAAGTAAATAAATAGATACGTAATTAAATAAATAAGTAAATAGATAGACAAGTAAATAAGCAAATAAGTAAATAGATAAGCAAATATATAAATAAATAGATAAATAAATAAATAGATATATATATATAGATAAGTAAATAAATTAATAAATAAATACATAAGTAAATAAGATAAGTTTTGACTCAAATAAGATCGTTATTCACGCACTTATTACTTCTAGGTTAGATCACTGTAATTCTCTTTTATATGGTATCAATAAACTGTCGTTACACAAACTTCAGTATGTCCAAAATTCGGCTGCACGTCTTCTTACATTTACTGGAAAGTTTGAGCATATAACACCTGTACTAAAAGAACTCCACTGGCTTCCGGTAGAGCAACGTATAATTTTTAAGTTGTTACTTATTACATTTAAGGCATTACATAACTTAGCTCCTGGTTATGTCACTGAAATGTTGACTTGCTATAGACCTTCTAGGCAGCTTAGATCTTCTTCAGCTAATGTGCTATGTTTACCTAGCTCTGATACCAAGACTTATGGGGATAGTGCTTTTAGTATAGCCGCCCCGACCTTGTGGAACTCCTTGCACAGGACATTGTAACTGTATTGACCGTTGAGCAATTTAAAAGAGACCTTAAAACGTTTCTTTTTAGAAACACTTTTAATTGAGTATTTTCTATTATATAGTTAGTAATTATTATTCTGTGTATTTTTAGCGCCACTGGTTGTAAAATACATTAGTTTTGGATTTATTGAGTTGTAAAGCGCTTAGAAACCTTGTTATAAGCGCTATATAAGTATTTGTATTATTATTATTATTAAATAAATAGATGAGGAAATAAATAAGTAGATCAAATAAAATGAATATATAAATAAAAAGTAAAAAAGTTAATTACATAAATTAGTAAATACGTAAATAAGTAAATAAATAAGTAAATGTGCAGGTAAAAAATAACAAATAAACAAATGTATAAGTTATGTAGTTCTTACGGATACAATCGCTTACCTTTATAGTTATGAATCTTTTGGAAGGCATCTGCTAATTTTTCGTTTACGTTTTTTACTTGCTTCTCCAATCCCTCCGCGTGAGCATCTTTTTTAGCTTCCTCGTAAAACGTAATTGCTCGTTGATACTGGCCCATTTCACGACAGCAGTCTCCACACCATTCTTTTAAATCTCCCTCGTCAGCTCTATTTCCAACGTTTAGGGCAATCTCTGCGCCTTTCACAAAATTACACAAAGCTGTTTTGTATTCACCGAGAGAAAAATAGGAAACGCCTAATCCTTTGCAACGACGTATTTCTTGCCTTTTGTTGTCCAATGTTTCTCCTATTTCATTGGCTTTCAGATAACATTCAATGCCTTTTTGATATTTACCAATGTCTGCATTGGTAATTCCTAACATTAGGTATATATTTCCTACTTGTTCCATATCACATCGGCTTTCTGCAATTTTTTTGGCTTTCTTGTAATAATCGATTGCTGTGACATATTGACCATTCTCTCTATAGGCATCTCCGGACGCTAGGTACAGGTTGTCGTCTTTTATTTTGTCATCTTTGTGCTCTGCAATACATTTAGTTTTCTGGTATTAATACATATATCACAAGAATTCTGTTGTGTAAAACGTGGTTATATATTTTCACGTGTGCAAATTTGATACGTCCAATCAAAATCGCGTACAGACTCATCACGTGTGAAAATATATCCAATGAAAAACGAGAATAACTTAAGATCCAATCAGGAAATGCTCGCGAAAAGCGCGTGAATATTATCCTTTTTGATGAATTATAAGTATAGGTAATCACATGATAGCGATTAAGGATTTACACTACGAGTGATATTTGGCACGATTTTCAAATATTACGAGTATAGTGTAAATCCTTAAGGGGAGTTTAACCTTTGTTTGGGACAAGAATGGGCTAGATTTGGAAGGCAAATAACAGCAAACCAATACAATAAGTGTGTATAAAATTATAACAGGAACTACCATAAAAAAACGGTGAAAAAATTGCAAAAAAAATTGTAATCATTGTTATCATGTAATCATTGTAATCATGTAATCATGTAATCATTGTTATCATCCAATCTTGTAATCATTGTTAACAATAATGTCCCGCATGCAATTATGATGTGGTTTCTGGAAATAACGTTTCGTTGTTATGGTAACAGCAGTCTCTTATACCAAAAACATATTTATTTCAAAAACCACTTTTAGTTTTGAATTTTAAAAAAATGGATCATAGAGGCATAAACAAGCATCTAACCCATATTACTGGAAAGTTTTATGGGAATCAAATAAATATAACTTGAACATTTTGGGTGGGAAAACTTTGAAGTCCTAAAAAACACATTTTTGTTTTTCGAATCTTCGATAAATTGTGCTTCGGAATATGTAAAAAACAAAGTTTTGAAATTTTTAAGTCCAAATGGCCCAAACAAAGGTTAAGCTTCCACTTAATTGCACGAGCAAAAGCACATGATTACTTGTCTATTATATTTTTGTATATATATGACAAAATTGCGTTGTCTTGTAAGGCATAAATCCACAAACAAAATAACTAGAATGCTCGTTCACAGCAGCCAATTCATTTGACACAAGAGAATTTCTTGATATACAATAAAAAGTCAACTTTATAATCAATACTCACGTACTAACTGAACGAATAACAAGACCTAGGCTTCGTAGTAATTCAACGATTTAATAACGTCTTTTTCCGTTGGAAACAATGGGAAGTTTCACTCAAAATGTTCTCTGCATTCGTGTTAAAATATCTCAAAAAAATTTCAATTACTAACATAAACCAAGCACTGGGAAATGATTCAAAACAAAGCCAATGCACATTTAGTTATTTTGAGTTTTTTTGTCCCATTATACTCTCCCCAGAGTGCAATTAACGAAATAATTGCACTCCTCTCAACCAATCAGAATGAAGTAATTTTGACATGCATATAATATAATATGTAAATTACCCTGCAATGAATATTCTTTTAAGAATTTTTTAAGTTTTCTAGAATGAAGTTTAATAAGAAGTTTTATAGACTAAGCACTGTGCTGCATAGGTATAAGCATTTCCTTTTTCTTTATCTCCTAGTTCTTGACTAATATTGCTACTTTTTTATACAATGGAATTGATGATTCATATTTACCATTGGCGTAAATGTTAGCCTGCTCGTATTGTTTCAGTTCTATGAGTTTTTGTGCGTGATCTTTGGTTTTGGTTTTGTCGGCATGTTTTGTACATTTCGATCCCATTTCTTAGTTCTGACTTTCAACTGGCTGTCATCTGGGCTATTTATTTAACATTCAATATTCCAACGCTAGTTTGCTGGTATTGTGTATTCCTAATTAAAGACAAAAATGTAACGTTATTAATCTTCAGATCAATTTATCAATATAAAGAACAATTTATCAATATAAAGAACAATTTATTAATATAAAGAAGTCCAAGCATATAATTAAAGGCGATTTCAATATAATGTCTGCGTTTGCACTCTGCGATTAGTCGGGTCATGGGATCGAGCCATGGCGTATGAGATTTAGTAAATTAATTTTGAGGTAAAAAAGATTGTGGCGTTTTCTCGTGAATGCTTCTTGTTGCTTTTGTGGATACAGCACGTGCAACAGGATAAAATAATTGGATAGATTAATCCCAACGTTTGTGTCATGGACACTATGAATGAAGTGGAAATTATTTTGAACCACTTGAACTCAATAGAGCCTTCAATTCAATTCACAGTAGAACGTGAAAAGAATGAATGTTTACCGTATCGATAACAGTATCGATAATAGTAGAAGTAATATTTAAAGGCAGACAATGAGGACTTGATCGTATTTTCAAGTACTGGAATTCGTTCCAGTCCGAGGCGCAGGCGAGCTGGGTGCCTTTGAATGACTTCTCAAAATCAATTAGTGTATATATTATGGTGAATGTTTCAGTACTTGGTTTGTTTTCGGTATTTTTATGGTTCTTTGTAGTCATATTTAATGTCCAAGGACTAGAAAAAACCCAGTTCACGTCCTCTGCCCTACAGTTCTTTCCCAGGGTTTCACGTGGCAATTCACGTGGTGTAATTCGACGTTTCTGATTGGGTAATTATCTCATGAATTATTAATGTTTGAGAAGTGTTTATTCTGTATAAAGATTTGTATTATTATTATTATTATTAATATTATTTGTCATTATTATTTTCCAAATATCTCATATTCGCATTCATTTCATATTTCTTGTTTCGATAACAAGAAATCGCTTTTTTCCTCGTGCAAGTCTAAGCGTCGTCCAGAAATGTTATTGAGTCTTGATGATTATCGTAGCGTTAAGAGTAGATATCGACGGTGGTGCTTGATCGATGACCAAAAATTTAAAATCGAGTTATCAACTGTATAATAATAGTATAGTAATAAACTAAGTAAAAATAAAACAAAACCTTTCATGGACAACTCGATGATACAGAATTCAGAAAGACCCGAATTCAAAGACCGCACGTCGTGTGCTCCGTAGGCAGTGTTGGTATACAAACCAAATACTCTAAAAAGTTGGTGTACTGCCGAAATAGTGTGTAGGAGTGTCACTATAACGTGGAGAAACACAAAATGTTTTCCTACTGAAGTTTGTTGCAACATTCTGATCCTTAATGAGATACTCTAATAATCGAGCTACATGGACTGAGATTGTAGAACAAATATTACATGCTAATATGTGTACAATGTATAACCTTCTTATGACCAGCGAGATGCTCTAACCATCGAGCTACATAGTTTCTGATGGCAAAGCAATGTACTCGAACAATTGATCGAGCTTCATGGATAGATGAGTAAAAGTTACATACGTGTACAACCTATATCCTTCTGATGACCACTAGTGAGAGATGCTCTAACCTTCTTGAGTTACATGGATAGATGGTCGAGTAAAGGTTACATATGTGTACAACCTGTACTTTCTGATGACCAGTGAGATGCTATACATGGACTGAGATGGAGAACGAAAGCCTTTCGATAAGTGCTGGTTCGCAATGTCAAGTACATCAGCTTGGGTCTTATCTCGGCTTGAATTATCCTTGAATTACAGCTTCGTAATAATAATTATGATATGTTTTGCCACAACACGATGAAGTTGAATACTTACAAAAGAAACACAACTTACCATCTTTAAATTTACATGTCTTTGGAGTAAACTATATGTTTCTGACTGGACTGAGTATCCGTTCGATTGCCTGCCTGGATTTGAGTTTTATTTGCAGTCACTTTGATTATGCAGGGCGTGTTTAATAACGCAACACAATCAAATTATTGTTGCTGCTTCGCAACAATTATTATTTATAATTATTATTTTAAAAATATCCAATTGATTCGCATTCATTTCATATTTCTTATAGAAAGTGCTCTCGATAACAAGAAATCGCTTTTAAATTGCTTGCCTTCGTCTAAGCGTCGTCGAGTAAGCCGATGTTTTTAAATTTTATTGAGTGTAGATGATTATTGTAGCGTTATAAGAGTAGACATTGAGTGATTATTATTCGATAAAATTTCGATAGATGACCAAAGTAAATTTAAAATCGAGTTATCAACTGTAGTAATAAACTAAGTCAAAGGTCAAACAAAACCTTTCAAGGACAACTCGATGTTATATAATTTAGAAATACCAAAATATGATATAAAACGTCGTGTGCTCCGTAGGCAGTGTTGATATACAAATCAAATACTCTAAAATGATGGTGTACTGCCGAAATAGTGTGGAGGAGGTCTAACGTTTCGAGTGAAGGACCTTCGTCAGAGAGTTAAGACTTTCACTAGAAATGTTAGACCAACATTTTCGAGATTTCGATTAGAAATACCCAGTTTACCATTGCTGTGGAATGCGTTGACTAAGCATATTTTGGAATGACAATTCCTTTGGTGTATAAACCTTAAGCGATTCTCGTATGCAATCCGGTAAATGGTACAAGATCGAGAAAATATCCAGAGGTCGAGACATGCAGATCTTTCAGTATATTGGCCGCGTTAATACTCATGAATCGCAACCTGCGCTCTTCCATCTCAGCCCATGTATAACAATACTTAGAACACCTGACTGGCCATCAGAAGGGGTCAGGTTGTAACCTTTGCTTCACCATCTAGGTCCATATAGCTCAATGTGGTTACAGCATCTCACTGGCCGTGAGAAGGGGACTGGTTGTATGCATATATATAATATACACATTATCCCCGTAATTTTCTTTCATATACACAATTCGTATAAGAAGAGGCATTTTGACGTCGCCAACAAACTGTACTATCCTTCGCTCGACATCTCATCCAAGTTGCTCATTGGTTAGAGCATCTCACTAGAGTGTAACTATACATGTATTTAATTCCATTTCTTGCTATATCAGAGAGTATTACTTCCAAAGAAAACGCAGACTCGTCATGCTGAGGGTGTCGGTAACGTGGAGAAACAAAAGGTTTTCTTGCTGAAGCTTGTTGCAATATATTCTGATCCTTAATGAGCTACTCTAGCAATTTAGCTATACATACAGGACTCAGATTGTAAAACAAAGATGGCATGCTTGTTTGTATACATACTCTAACCATTTAGCTACATGGATTCAGATGGTAGAGCGAAGGTTACTTATGTGTACAACCTAGTTGTTACCTTCTGATGACCAGTGAGATGCTCTAACCATTGAGCCATGGACTCAGACGACAGAGCGAATATTACATGCATGTGTGTACAACCTATAATCCTCTGATGATCATGAGTAAGATGCTCTAAGCATTGCATGAGCTACATGGACTCATGGTAGATCAAAGGTTGCGTATGTTTACAACCTGTAACTTTCTGATGACCAATGCTTTAACCATTGAGCTACATGGACTCAGATGATAGAGCGAAGATTATATACATGTATGCAGTGTACAACCCATGACCTTCTGATGACCAGTGAGACGCTCTAACCACTGAGGTACATGGACTCAGATGGTAGAGTGAATACTGTACATATGCTAACAACCTTACATATACTACATTGACTGAGACGGGAGAGCGAAGGTTTCGATAAGTATCGGTTGGCAATGTGAAATCACATATACCTGGGTCTTGCAATTATCCTTGAATTACAGCTTTGTAATAATAATTATGATGTTTTGCCACATGGAGAAACACGATGAAGTTATTTGAATACTTACAAAATAAACAAAACTTACCATCTTAGTTTAAATGTACTCTCTTCGGAGTAAAACTTTCTGACTAGAAGCTGTATATCGGTTCGATTGTCGGCTTGCATTTGTTTTATTTTCCGTCGCTTATCATTGTTTTATTGAATTATAACGGGGGGCCATTGGAATATAAACATATTCTTGAATTTATTAAATGCTCCGCTCGTTTTACTTCAGCGTACTCATAATACTTTTTAAAATGTACTTATTTTGGAACAAGGGGAATTACCAACTGATGTCTTGTGCACATTATAAGTTGTCGGTTTGTGTGGCTAATGCAGTGTTTTTTGTTACAAGGAGAATCCAAAGTAAACCATAATATTGCGTGCATGTAGGCGTGTATTTTGCATGAGATAAGGGCTCGAAAAAAAGATATAATTGACGAGGAATTTGTGGTGCGCAGTCAATGTTTAGAAATACAGATCGAATATTCTAAAAGATTGGTGTGCTGCCAAAATAGTGCGTAGGAGGTCTAACGTTTCGAGCGAAGGTCCTTCGTTAGAAAGTGAACTGAAGAACTCGGGAATTCGCTCAAAACATATCACCTTTTATAGAGTATTCGATTTATTTTTATTTTATTTTATTTTAGGTGAATGTTATATTCAATATAAAATATCCGTTATCCAGTGTCTATTGTGTTATATTGTCGCCCTATAACATGCAGGTAACTTACATTGTTTTTACACTTGTATAATTCACATTTCACCACGTTCACGCAAACATTGATGCAAAACAGTATAAAAACTACACGCTTTTATAGTGTTTATACAGCGACCAGCAAGTGGAGAGAAATTCACTGTAAAAAACAGATTGGTTGAAATAACCAGTTTGAAGGTTGTCTCAGATTTATAACCAATTCGAATGGTTAAAATAACCAAATATTTTGATTCAAATGACCGTAGTTCGGTTGTTTCAACCAATAAATTTGGCTATGTCAACCAGTAAATACCTATAAAAAATTAACAGTTCATTACTACGTATAAATCTATACATGCATGTATATTTACATGTGAAAATAATTCATTCAAGGAAGATAGATGCTAAAAGCCAGGATGGATGAATCCTCGTACAGGAAACGATTATCTGCTCTTGAACTGTTACAATCGAGAAATCAAAGACTTGATTTTCTTTTATAAAGCTCTTTATGGTATTTCTGATTTAAATGTGCACAACTACGTTTCCTTTGTTATACTCACGACCGAACACGACTTAGTCTTAATCCTACTCTCGTGCTAAAAACCCCATCTTGTAAAACTAGTACGTCAAGGCCTCTTACTTAACCGCATTGCAAAGTTGTGGAACAGTGTTTGTAAAGTAGCTCCACCTAGTTGTTTCTCCAGTACAGTGTAATTATATTTAGGAGTTTCCTTTCCCGCCATTACTCAGCACTTTTGCTCTCTGTATTTGACGTGGATAGGACCTGTACCAGATCAATCGCAAGGGACTGTCACTGTCACAGGGACTCACATACGCGATTGGGTAACTACTGTCGGAGAATATTGTCGGAGAGGTGCCTCGCATGGGTATACTCGCGTCCCCGTTCGCGCCCCGTCCGATTGGATAACTACTTTTTTTATTCTTGTTGTATTCTGAATTTTTGTAAAGAAATAATTTTGTAGTTGCCCAATAAAGTTTATTAAAAAAAAACGAATCAAGTACGGATTTTCGTTCGTTTATTTAAGTACGTATTTTTCTCCCATTATACACAATAACCCTCACTATACAATAAATGTTTTCTTGAAAAACTTTAAAACTTTTTTTCGGGCAATAGTTTTGTCCTCTAGCTCTGTCTTCTCGGGCAAGCGTTTTGTGATAATAATTATGCCGAGAGACGTTTTACTTATGGTCACAAATTTTCTCAAGTTACGAAAATCGTTCATGTACATGTTAACACAGTTTTTCTTGTGTTAAAATAGTAATGAGCAAAGATTCCGAAACGTCGTAGTTGACAAAGTTTTGAAAACAAAACAATATATTTATAAAACCATCAATATAAAGACTCTTTATCCAACTGTTCGGGGAAAGCCCCTTTATCAAGATAGACAAGTTTCCAAGGTGACAGGGAACCCTATTTTTATTTATATTCTAAAAACTAATTACAAATTCAAAAATATTACAAAAATGCCTGCCATAACGAATTCCTTTCTTCACATGATGCTCCTGCTGACACGACCTATTGTCCAAATACTGATATGTATCAGTGGGTTTACAATAAACCTAGGTAACTAACTATAAAGTAAATGGTTTGAACCTAGGAGTATCATTATATGTGTGAAGTTGATCGTCCCGGTTTGACGCCAACGGAGGTACGATTTCGAAAGAACAAAACTAAATACCCGCAAACATTATATTATAAAGGAATAGCATAAAAAGAGGTGCATTAACCATTAAACGTCCCGCTCGATTCGGGTCATTTTACTAAATGACCCTCATCGAGCGGGACGTTTAATAGCTAATGCACCTCTTTTTACGCTATTACTTATAATAATAACCGCGGTACATCAAAGAGAATCATCTTCAAAATAAACTAAACATCATTATTAACCTTATTTTCTTTAAGCTTAATCAAAACATCCAAAAACGAAAGCTGGTAATTATTAGACCACTCTGGTGTAAATTTAATCGTTCCATGGTGTGAATTAACGTAATTCAAAACTGCAACCAATGCTTCTTTTCCATGCAGCTAAATCTGAAAAAATGTGTGGATTTGGTAGAAATTGCGTAAGTACTTCATGTTGCAGGGATATAGCGAACCCATACCACTAAACAAGAGATTAATATTAGAAAACTCATTAGGCGAGGGGTTAGGGTTAGGGTCAATGTTGTTTTGGGGTTAGCGATTATTTTAAGTGATAAAATTTCCCTTAATCTCTTGTTTAGTGGTATATCCTGCAAGATTACTTACCAGAAATTGAGCAGCTATAACTGACCTCTATTAATATATAACTGGATTGCGGGCACTCACTACCAATGACTCACAGGAAGTGTGGCAAAAAGAATGACGTCAGCTGTAGTCCTTATTCTCATGTTCGTACACAGTACAGCATATCCTCTCTTCAAAAACGTAACTCGACAAAAAATCCTTAAAACAAACTGTAACAAATGTTCTTTATTTTATAAAAAATATTATTTTTGAAAAGGATTGTTTAGCTCTTTCCTGTCTGGCCCAGTCAAAATGGGTCGTATAAAACTGATAAAGTCACGGTAACGTTAGATTAAAAATTTAAACTCGACAAGCGCCAGGCACATGAGATCCACTCGGTGATTTGCACTTTGAATCTTTTTGATGCTACGCAATTTATATAACAAATGTGTCTTGTTCGGGAAATTTAAAAGCATTCCTAACAGCCGGTTTATTGGGCTTTCAGAAATGTATAGCTTTCGCAACAGTTATGGTTATTTTCAGAGATATCAATAGAACAAAGAGGTGGTTCAATTTTGGATGTTTTTCAGGCCGTCAGGAAAGAGTTAATTTCTGCCATAACATGGTTTATATAGTTAAACTGGGCTTTGCACGGTATCTATCATTTCAACTTTCCTGTATGAGGAATTAAAATAGTTTATTTCGACTAATTTTCGTCCAAAGAGCATTCATGACAGCTATCCCTATGTGATCGCCATCAAAACAACTCCACTGCCGATAAAGCATCACTCAATGACATCATATTTTCAAAACCAATATATGGCATCAAAATTCTCAAATTTTCAACTTCAACTAACCCATATCTTCTTAACTAAATTGATAGGAATGCTGAAAATAAACTAAAGTCAGTAAGATCTTTCATAATAACTACATTAGTATTTTGGCTGTACCTTGTCAAAATAATTATAATTAAACATTAAAGATAATATGAAATTATATCAAAACTAGACTTCAGTTCCCTTTCTCAGTTCCCCGCGGAGAGGTAAAAACCGACGCGGAAACTTGCCAAGATGGCGAATCACGCGAACGCGTGGACAGGAGGTCAGTACTTATTCTGTACCATTGATTAGCTCCTTCAAATGAAAAATTGTTGTAATTGTTCTCTTTGATTCCAATCTGGTTCATTTCTGATAATTCTGTGCAGCACGACAGGAAGCGTTGGGAATAATTTCAGGAAGTAATCTTCGGGATTGCCAACCTTCCCTTGCACAGAGCTGGGGGGTGTCTCGTCGTGCCAATGCTGGGCTGTGTTACGTATAAGGCGCAACAGGTCGGCCTTGTTATCAGAGTAGGGACGACGTTTGCTTAGGTAGGACAATACGTCGGCATCAATCATCGGTTTCCAACTAGGATTGGGGAGGGATGGATCAGCGTTTAGTTGCTTGACAACCACAGAGTTAGCATCATATGACATGGGCTTCACCTCGGGTTGGTTACCAACACTCGAAACTAAATTAAACTTCTCGTTCGCGGTGAGTAGATAGGGATGACGTAGACATTGTTGAACACTAGGTCTGTCTTCGGGATCGTGTTGAAGCATCCATCCAATCAAATCTTTAGCCGCTGGATCGTCAAGTTTGCTCAGATTAACTGGCTTTCCTTGTGATAAATGAAACCGACGGCAATTTGATCTACCGTATGGATGGCCTCCTTTCATTAAAATATAGAAGAACAGCATTCCTGTAACTTGGATGTCTGACTGTTTCTTGTATCGCACGTTGATCTCTTCGTCTGACGAATCGTCGTCGTTCTCACTGGTTTGAAGGGATTCCACAGCTATCCAGTCTTCTGTTCCCTTCGGTCCACTTCGCCATGTTGTCTGTCCTTTGGTTAACCTGCGACTTATACCGAAGTCCGCCAAAAGCATTTCACCTTGAGAACTCACGAGAACATTTGCTGGTTTTAGATCCCTGTGCAGGATTTCTTCGTCGCCACAATGCAGTGCTTCTAAACCAAGCAATATTTGACAGATGATGGTTGGACCGTTCTTGTTCAACTCGTCTTTGCTCCGTTGCTTCACATAATCCCTCAAACTTTCCTCGTGTAGGTCTAGGACTAAGTAAGCATGCCTGGAATCAACACTGTCTGTGTAAAAGCGATAGTTCACTATGTGCGGTTCTTTTTTAACGTTTGGACAATTCAAAATATCTTTCTCATTTAAACCCAGCTGTTGAGATAGGTTGATAGGGATGGACTTCACTGCTACTTCAATCCCATCATCGGACAGGCCAATGTAAACGATTGTCCCATCACTTCCGTTACCAATAGCAAATTCTGGCTTGAAACATGCTCTACAAGTACCTATCCTGGTAACTTCTGATGGTTCTTCCGTCTGAAGAATTTTGACCAATGCTTCGAATTTTGGGCGATGCTTCTGAGATGATTGTCTCCATTGAACTTTTCGTCTGAGGAATAAAAACAAAGACATGCATTCACACCATTTTCACCTTGATATCAATCCCCATACTTATATTCGTACTAACCCTCGAACAACCATTTTTCAGTATTTCCGAGGAAAGTCTTATTTTAAAGTATATTTTTTTGTGCTCGAAATGTTAGACCCCTATATGGCGGATGCAAACTATCTATTTCATTTGAACGGTCATGTAACAAATATCCCATTGAGTGGTTTACCGATTATACATTACACAGATATAAATACATCCGAAACTCGTAAAATACCCGACCGTATTATCGGTAAAACCATTGAAAAAGATGTATGTATTTTAAGAATACTAAACATATAGATAAGTAACTGAATAAGTAAATAAATAAATAAATAGATAAGTAAATAAATAAATAAATAAACAAGTAAATAAATAGACAGATTATTAAATAGATAGATAAATAAACAAATAAATAGATAGATAAATAAATGGTAAGTAAATAAATAGATAAGAAAATAAACAAATAAAAAATGTATAAGTAAATAAACAAGTAAATAAATGAATAGATAAATAATAAAAAATAAATAAATGAATAGATAAGTAAATAAATAGATAAGTAAATAAATAAATAGATAAGCAAATAAACAAATAAATACATAAATAGATAAGTAAATAAATAATCGAACAAATAAATAAATAGATAAGTAAATAAATGAATAATCAAATAAATAAGTAAATAAGATATATAGTTAATAATAGAAGCAAATAAATAAATAAATATTTAAATAGACAAATAGATAAGTAAATAAACAAATTTATAATAAATAAGTAAATAATATAATATAATATAATATAATAAGTAAATAGATAAGTAAATAAATATAATATAATATAATATAATATAATAAGTAAATAGATAAGTAAATAAATAAAATAAATAAATAGTTAAGGAAATAAGCAAATAAATAGACAAATAAATAAATAAGTAAATATATAGATAAGTAAATACGCAAATGAATAAATATATAGATAAGTAAATAAATAAATAGACAAGTAAATAAGCAAATAAATAAATGAGCAAATAAGTAAATAGATAAGTAAATAAATCAATATCTAAATAAAAATCGGTCAGTAAATAAATAGATAAGTAAGTAAATAAGTAAATAAATAAATAAATAAATAAATAGATCAGTAAATAAATAGATTAGTCAATAAATAAATAGATAAGTAAATAGATAAGTACATAAATAGATAAGTAAATAAATTAATTAATAGGTAAATAAACAAATAAGTAAATAAATAATCAAATAAATTAATAAATAGTTAAGGAAATAAGCAAATGCATAAATAGATAGATAAATATATTGATAAATAAATAAATATATAAATAGACAAGTAAATAAGCAAATGAATAAGTAAATAAATAAATAGATAAGTAAAAAAGGAAATAAATAAATAAATAGATCAGTAAATAAATCGATATGTAAATTAATCGATCAGTAAATAAAGTAAATAAATAGATAAGTAAATACGTAAATACACATAAATAAATAGATGATAAGTAAATAAATAAATAGATAAGCAAATAAACAAATAGATAAGCAAATAAACAAATAAATAGATAAATAGACAATTAAGTAAATAAATAATCGAATAATAAATAAATAGATAAGTAAATAAATAAATAATCAATTAAATAAGTAAAAAAGCAATTAAATAAGTAAAAAAGCAAATAAATAAATAATTAAATAAATAAATAGTTAAAGAAATATGCAAATACATAAATAGATAGATAAATAAATAAATATATTGATAAGTAAATAAATAAATAAATAGACAAGTAAATAAATAAATAAATAGACAAGTAAATAAGCAAATAAATGAATAGATAAGTAAATAAATAAATAGATAAGTAAATAAATCAATATGTAGATAAATCGATCAGTAAATAAATAGATAAGTAAATAACTAAATAAATAGATAAGTAAATAAATAGATTAATAAATAAATGAATAGATAAGTAAATATGTAAATACAAGTAAATGAGCAACTAAATAATAGATAAGTAAATAAGAAAAGAAACAAATAAATAGATAAGTAAATGTGCAGGTAAAAAATATCAAATAAATAAATGAATATTTTATGTAGATCTTACGAATATAATCGCTTACCTTTATTGTCAATGTCTTTAGTAACCTTGTGATAACTTGATAATCGTTCCTGTTCGTCAACTCCTTCCTTGATAGCAATTTCTTGGCTTTTCTTCGAATTATTATTCGCCTTGTTATGATCATGAATCTTTTGGGAAGCATCTGCTAATTTTTTCTTTACTGTTTTTACTTGCTTCTCCAATCCCGTATCGTGAGAAGCTTTTTTAGCGTCCTTGTAAAACGTAATTGCTCGTTGATACTCGCCCATTTCACGACAGCAGTCTCCACACCATTCACTCAAATCTCCCTCGTGAACTCTATCTGCAACGTTTACGGCAATCTCTGCGCCTTTCACAAAATTACACAAAGCTATTTTGTATTTGCCAAGAGAAAAGTAGGAAACTCCTATTCCTTTGCAACAACGTATTTCTTGCCTTTCGTCGCCCAGTGTTTCTCCAATTTCTTTGGCTTTAACATAATATGCAATGCTCTTTATATATCTACCAATGCTTGCATAGGTAATTCCTAACATTAGGTATATATTTCCTACTTTTTGTATATCACTTCGTCTTTCTGCATTTCTTTTGGCTTTCTGATAATAATAGATTGCTGTGAGATATCGACCATTCCTCCTACATGTATCTCCCAACTTTAGGTACAAATTATAATCTTGCATTGTGTCATCTTGTTGCTCTGCAATATATTTAATTTTCTGGAATTATTACATGTATCACCAGAATTTTGTTGTGTAATATGGGGTTGTTAAAATCTAAATTTTCATTTGTGAGGAAAACACCATTGTGGAACACAAGGAAAAGCAATTGTGGAATGGGAATATGCAAATAAAAAAAATCGATTAAGTTGTAAGAAAAAGTGTCCTTGTTTTAAGAAAAAATTCTCAAATGTGTCAAAAAATATTTTTTTTTTAAGATTTAAGATTAAGACTTGTAATATACTTCAATTAATGGGTAATAAGGCCCAACCTAAAACGTAACCAAGGAAAGAGCCTAAAAAGACTTATTTGAGTTTTTGTCTCCATGGGAATGAAATTAACGAAATAATTGCACTCCTCTCGACAAATCAGAATGCAGTAATTTTGACATGCATATAATAAGAGGTAAAGTTAACTCTGCAGTGAATCTTCTTTCTCAGAAGTTTTTAAGTTTTCGTTCATGAAATTTGATTAAGAGTTTAGACTAACAACTTTCCTGTTTAAGTATAAGCATTTCATTCTTTATAATTTTCTCCTAGTTCTTGACTAATTTCGCTTACTTTTTCGTACAGTAGAATTGGTGATTTATATTTACCATTGCTGAATGATGCTATACCACGCGGTTCATTTTTTTTCGGTCCTTTGATGCATGTCGATCCCATTTCTGTCTAACTTTCAGTTGACCGTCATCCTGACTATTTATCTAAAATTCCATATTGCAACGCTAGTTTGTGTTCTGTATTCCTAATTAAAGATAAAAATGCGACTGACGTTTGTTTATATAGATCAATATAAAGACGTCGAAACATAATTATAATTAAAACAAAGTCCTCAGTTGGGGTTTAGGGATTTTGGGTTTACGCTTTAGGATTAGGGTCAATTGGGATTTAGGGTTAGCACCTCTCGTCCCTGGTAGGTAATGTAATTCGGTGATTCTGATTGGATAATTATCTCATGAATTATTAATGAGTTTGAGAAGTGTTTATTCTGTATAAAGATTTGTATTATTATATTATTATTAATATTATTTATCATTATTATTTTCCAAATATCTAATATTCGCATTCATTTCATGTTTCTTGTCTCGATAACAAGAAATCGCTTTTTAAATTGCTTGCCTTCGTCTAAGCGTCGTCCAGAATTGTTATTGAGTGTTATGATTATCGTAGCGTTAAGAGTATAGACATTTACGATGGTGCTAGATCGATGACCAAAAATTTAAAATTGAGTTATCAACTGTATATACTATACTGTATAATATATAGTAATAAACTAAGTCAAAGGTAAAACAAAACCTTTCATGGACAACTCGATGTTACAGAATTTATAAACACCCGAATATGATATAAAACGTCGTGTGCTGCGTAGGCAGTGTAGAAATACAAATCAATTACTCTATAAGGTTGGTGTACTGGCGGAATGGTGTGTAGGAGTGTCACTGTAACGTTGGAGAAACACAAAATGTTTTCCTACTGAAGTTTGTTGCAACATTCTGATCCTTAATGAGATACTCTAATAATCGAGATACATACTGAGATTGTGAGAACAAAGATTACATGCTTATGTGTACAATCTATAACCTTCTCTTGACCAGTGAGACGCTCTATAACCATCGAGTTACATAGTTTCAGATGGCAAAGCAATATGCTCTAACAATTGATCGCGGAACTACATGGATAGATGGTACAACCTGTAACTTTCTGAAGTCAAGCTCGTATCCTGCTAATATATACACTGCTGTAGTGAATGTGCGTGGGAGAGCTTGGAGTAGACAGACGATACATGGACGATCGTCAAGCTCGTATCTTCAGAAAAATTATTCTGAGTCCCGATCAGGGATCGAACCTGTAACCTTCTAATTGCTGGTGAGACGCTCTAACCATTGAGACACCAAGACTCAATGATGGAGAGATGGAGAGCGAAGGTTACAATGATGTCAATGATGTACTGGTTCGATTGATATATATGTACTGCCTATGCGGCAGTCACTATATATCGGTAAGGTTTGGATGTGTTAATATATACACTGCTGTAGCGAATGTGGGAGAGCTTGGAGTAGACAGACGATACATGGACGATCGTCAAGCTCGTATCCTCAGAGTCTCGCTAGCTCAATGGTTAGAGCGTCTCACCGGCAATCAGAAGGTTATAGGTTCGATTCCTGTCCGAGACTCGGAATCATTTTTCTGAGGATACGAGCTTGACGATCGTCCATGTATCGTCTGTTTACTCCAATATCTCCCACATTCACTACAGCAGTGTGTATATTAACACTGTAACTTTCTGATGACCTGCAGCGATATGCTATACATGGACTGAGATGGGAGAGCGAAAGTTTCGATAAGTGCTAGTTCGCAATGTCAAGTACATCAGCTTGGGTCTTAACTCGGCTTGAATTGATCATTAAATTACAGCTTTCGTAATAATAATTATGATATGTTTTGCCACAACACGATGAAGTTGAATACTTACAAAAGAAACACAACTTACCATCTCTAAATTTACATGTCTTTGGAGTAAACTATGTTTCTGGCTGGACTGAGTATCTGTTCGATTGCATGCTTGCCTGGATTTGAGTTCTATTTGCAGTCACTTTAATTATGCGGGGCGTGTTTATTAACACAACACAATCAACTTATTGTTGCTGCGTCGCAACAATTATTATTTTAAAAATATCCAATTGTTCGCATTCATTTCATATTTCTTATAGAAAGTGCTCTCGATAACAATAAATCGCTTTTAAATTGCTTGCCTTCGTCTAAGCGTCGTCGAGTGAGCATTTTTCGAAATTTTATTGAGTGTAGATGATTACTGTAGCGTTAAGAGTATAGACATCGAGTGATTATTCGATACATTTTCTGGACAATGGCTTGATAGATGACCAAAGTAAATTTAAAATCGAGTTATCAACTGTGATAATGTAGTAATAAACTAAGTCAAAGTTAAAACAAAACCTTTCATGAAAAACTCGATGTTACAGAATTTAGAAATACCCGAATATGATATGAAAACGTCGTGTGCTGCGTAGGCAGTGTAGAAATACAAATCAAATACTCTAAAATGTTGGTGTACTGCCGAAATAGTGTGGAGGAGGTCTAAGGTTTCGAGCGATGGTCCTTCGTCAGAGAGTTAAGACTCTCACAAGAAGCGTTAGACCAACATTTTCGAGATTTCGATTAGAAATACCCACTTTACTATTTCTGTGGAATGCGTTGACTAAGCATATTTTGGAATGACAATTCCTTTGGTGTACAAACCTTGAGCGATGCAATCCGGTAAATGGTACAAGATCAAGAAAATATCTAGACAGGTCGAGACATGCAGATCTTTCAGTGCATTGGTTGCGATAATAATCATGAATCGAAACCTGCGCTCTTCCATCTCAGCCCTTGTAGTACAATACTTAGAACATGTAGTACAATACTTAGAACACCTGACTTCAGGTTATCAGAAGTGGTCAGTTTGTAACGTTTGTTTCACCATCTAGGTCCATA
The DNA here is from genome assembly GCA_035772405.1 of Chrysogorgia sp. JL179-B06. Classification (NCBI taxonomy): domain Eukaryota; kingdom Metazoa; phylum Cnidaria; class Anthozoa; order Scleralcyonacea; family Chrysogorgiidae; genus Chrysogorgia; species Chrysogorgia sp. JL179-B06. The sequence continues at coordinate 1,269,396 of JAYKKM010000320.1, forward strand.
TAGCTCAATGAGGTTATAGCATCTTGTGTACTGGCCATTAGAAGGGAACTGGTTGTACATATATATACACACACATTTTCCCCGTAATTTTCTTTCATATATACACAATTCGTAGAAGTATTACTTCCAAAGAAAACGCAGACTCGTCATGCCGCTGAGGGTGTCGGTATAACGTGGAGAAATAAAATGTTTTCTTACTGAAGCTTGTTGCAATATATTCTGATCTACTTAATGAGCTACTCTATAGCAATTGAGCTATACATACAGGACTCAGATTGTATAGAGCAAAGATGGCATGATGTTTGTTTGTATACATACTCTAACCATTTAGCTACATGGATTCAGATGGTAGAGCGAAGGTTACTTATGTGTACAACCTGTTACCTTCTGATGACCAGTGAGATGCTCTAACCATTGAGCCATGGACTCAGACGACAGAACGAATATTACATGCATGTGTGTACAACCTATAATCCTCTGATGATCATGAGTAAGATGCTCTAAGCATTGCATGACTATAATATACATGCATGGACTGATGGTAGAGCAAAGGTTGCGTATGTTTACAACCTGTAACTTTCTGATGACCAATGCTTTAACCATTGAGCTACATGGACTCAGATGATAGAGCGAAGATTATATACATGTGTGCAGTGTACAACCCATGACCTTCTGATGACCAGTGAGACACTCTAACCTGCACTGAGGTACATGGACTCAGATGGTAGAGTGAATACTGTACATATGCTAACAACCTTACATTTACAGCGATATACTAGTCTTGTGCTACATTGACTGAGACGGGAGAGCGAAGGTTTTGATAAGTATCGGTTGGCAATGTGAAATCACATATACCTGGGTCTTGCAATTATCCTTGAATTACAGCTTTGTAATAATAATTATGATGTTTTGCCACATGGAGAAACACGATGAAGTTATTTGAATACTTACAAAATAAACAAAACTTACCATCTTAGTGTAAATTTCCACTCTTCGGAGTAAAACTTTCTGACTATAGAAGCTATCGGTTCGATTGTCGGCTTGCATTTGTTTTATTTTCCGTCGCTTATCATTGTTTTATTGAATTATAACGGGGGGCCATTGAAATATAAACAAATTCTTGAATTTATTAAATGCTCCGCTCGTTTTACTTGAGTGTAGTCAATACTTGTTAAAATATACTTATTTTGTAACAAGGAGGATTACCAACTGACGTCTTCTGCACATAATAAGTTGTCGGTTTGTGTGGCTAATGCAGTGTTTTTGGTACAAGGAGAATACAAAGTAAACCATATATTTAGCACAAGATAAGGGCTCGAAAAACAGATATAATTAAAGAGGAATTTGTGGTACGCAGCCGATGTTTAGAAATACAAATCGAATATTAAATAGTGTGTAGGAGGTCCAACGTTTCGAGCGAAGGACCTTGTTATAGAAAGTATGTGACCTGAAGAACTCAACTCGGGAATTCGCTCAAAACGTATATCACCTTTAATAGAGTATTCGATTTATTTTAATTTTATTTTATTTTAGGTGAATGTTATATTCAATATAAAATATCCGTTATCCAGTGTCTAGTATGTTATATTGTCGCCCTAACAGGTAACTTACATTGTTTTTACGCTTGTATAATTCACATTTCACCACGTTCACGCAGACATGGATGCAAAACCGTATAAAACTACACGCTGTTGAGAAACTTTACAAAACTTTACTTTATATTATGTTACGAATTAGATGAGTCACGTGACTTTATTGATCACGTGGGACAAACCGGACAGGTTATTGATTGATTGATATGCACAAGATCGTACGTTTTTAAGAGTGTATGTTGTAGTCTGTTATGTATGTATGTCAAAATGAGTAGTCTTTTGTTTAAGCTCATTTGAATGAGTTCGGCACATGCGACCTAGGCCTTATCATAAATAATTTTATGGAAACAGAATCAACAATTTCATCAGAAAGTGAATTAAAGAACTTCGGACCTTGATATCTTATTGAAAACTGACAGATATTTGTTCGACATAAAGGAATTTTAAAAGATCCAGCGTTTCTTGTTTCATAGGTATAAACTTGACTATTTACTGTGAATAAGTTGTCAAATGTTTTAGGTAACAACTTATGTTTATAAGAAAAGATAAATTGTCCTATTTGTAACGAGCAAATATCATGGAATTTCATTATATTAAGCTCTTTAAAAAATGGGATCAGTATGTGAATCAAATTTATTTTTACTTAAATAAACTTAAACTTTAAACTTAAATTTACTTTATACTATAAAAGCGTGTGTAATATTTATTTGACTAATCCAAACCATATAATACTGAAATACTCATGAGTTCGGCACATGTGAAGTTCGACGTTCGACCTGGGCCTAAATTTAAAGCACTACAAAACGAATGAATGCCTTTAACAAAATGTTACTCTAATATGTACTATATCCTTAATTCATTATTATTATGCTAATTTATCTTTTTCTTGTAATCAACTTAAACTTATAGGAGGAAGTCCAAATTTTTAATAAGCCTTATGGTTTCCTATTGGACTTCCTCGCCACTTTCTTGTCAATTTTTATTATATTTTATACTTGGAAACTCTTTGTGGTAAAATTCAATAAATTCAAATTCAAATTGATTACACAGCGACAATACCATGCATGCAAATGGAGAAATGTGAATTATTTTGTTTGACACACTGTAAAAACAGATTGATTGAAACAACCAGTTGGTTGATAGGTTGTCTTAGATTCATAACCAATTTGAATGGTTAAACTAACAAAATATTTTGATAAAAATAATAATAATAATAATAATTACAGTTCTTGGCTTGCCACGCTTTTCGCAAAGCCTCATTACGTTTACAAGATGAAATTACAATAAGTTAAAATACAACAAACTAAAAATTATTCCGTACTACATGAATTAAAAAAGTCTTTAAATAGGATTTAAATTTGATAACTGACTTTGAATTTCTAATATTATATATTATAATATTATACAAAATGACCTTAGTTTGGTTAATAAATAAATTTGGCTGTTTCGACCAATAAATTTGGCTGTTTCAACCCGTACTGAAAAATTGATGAATTTGAGACAACCGAATTCGTTTGGTTGTTTTAACCCATCTGTTTTACAGTGCATTATTATACGCATAAATCTACATGATATTGTGTATATTTACATGCGAAAATAATTCATTAAACGGCTAACGAATCAAATACGAATTTATGTACGTTTATTTCAGTACGTATTTTTCTTCCATTATACACAATAACGCTCACTGCAAGAATTGTTTTCTTGAAAAAACTTCAGGGCAACGTATTTGGTCTATCGCGGGATGATGCCGAAACCTAGACTCAACCACAGGTGGTAACTCGAGTAATTATTGTTGCTGTTTCGCAACAATTATTATTATTTCTCATTATTATTTTGAAAATATCCAATATTCCCATTCATTTCATATAGAAATCGCTTTTTAAATCGCTTGCCTTCGTCTATGATTATCGTAGCGTGAGAGTAGACATTGCGTGATTATTCGATAAATTTTCTGGACTGTGCTGCTTGATAGATGACCAATGAAAGTAAATTTAAAATCGAGTTATCAACTGTATACACTGTAGCAATAAACTAAGTCAAAGGTAAAACAAAACCTTTCATGAACAACTCGACGTTACAGAATTTAGAAATATCCACATATATAAAACGTCGTGTGCTGCGTAGGCAGTGTTGATATAATTAAATATTCTAAAAGGTTTGTGTACTGCCGAAATAGTGTATAGGAGGTCTAACGTTTCGAGAGGAGGACCTTCTTCAGATCGAGAGTAAAAAGACCAACATTTTCGAGTTTTTGATTGCAAATACCCAGCATAATTTGGAATGACAATTCCTTTGGTGTATAAGTCTTAAAGTGTTTATGAAACGAAAATTGAGATGAGTTTTTATTGATTTATTTGAAAGAGCTCCTCAAACGATAAAGAATGGAGTTTGTAGTTCTTCCATATCTTATCTCGTTCTCGAGTTATTCAAGATTGTGTAATATGACCTATGACGTCAGTAGTTGTAACCACCATTATGACGAATCAGAAAATGAAGCATATCTTCAAAACTATTGAATAAAATTCCTTGAAACTTTGCACAAGTGTACAGGTCACTAAATTGAATAACCAACGTAAACTTTATCGTTGCCATGGTAACATATTAGTTCCTAGACTCCTTTATTCCTCTCATTGACATGTTTATATTCTGTCTTTTCTAAACCAATATTTAATTGTCGATCAGTGAGGTATATTTTCAATAGTATTGCCAACAAAACAGAGCAACTTTGGGTCAAAATCTTTGTAGGGCATGGTGGAAAATAGAAAATGTTTCGTGCAGGATGAAAGGTCTGGGAACTAATATATATTGCTATGGTAACAATAATGTTGACATATGGATATTCAATTTAGTAACCTGTATACTTGTATAAAGTTTCAAACAATTTTGCTCAATATTTTTGAAGATATGCTTCATTTTCTGATTCATTATAATTGTGTGTACAACTAGTGACGTCATAGGTCATATTACACAATCTTGAATAACTCGAGAACGAGATAAGGTATGGAAGAACTACAAACACCATTCTTTATCGTTTGAGGAGTTCTCTCAAATAAATCAATAAAAAAGTCACCTCAATTTTCGTTTCATAAATATCTAGACAGGTCGAGACATGCAGATCTTTCAGTACATTAATTAGCTGCGTTAATAATCATGAATCGAAACCTGTATGCACTCTTCCATCTCAGCCCAGGTCATGTATAGTACAATACTTAGAATACCTGACTGGCCATCTGAAGGGGTCAGGTTGTAACCTTTGCTTCACCATCTACGGTCCATATAGCTCAATGAGGTTATAGCATCTCACTGTCCAATTAAGTAGCTCATTGGTTAGAGAATCTCGCTAGAGCGTATTGCTATATTATCAGAAAGCATATATTACTTATACTACAAAGAAAACGCAGACTCGTCATGCTGAGGGTGTCACTAACGTGGAGAAACAGAAGCTTGTTGCAATATTCTGATCATTAATGAGCTACTCTAGCGATTGAGCTACATTGACAAAGATCGCATGCTTGTTTGTATACATGCTCTAACCATTGAGCTACATCGTCTCAGATGGCATGAGAGCGAAGCCGGATTACATATGTGAATACCTGTAGCTTTCTGATCACAAGTGAGATTCTCTAGTCTAACCATTGAGCTACAAATATGGACTCAGATGATAGAGCGAAGATTACATGCATGTGTGCAGTACAACCTACAACCTTCTGATGACCAGTGAGACGCTCTAATCATGCACTGAGCCACATGGACTGATATGGTAGAGCGAAGGTTTCAATAATTGGGTGGCGGTTCGCAATGTGAAATACATATACTATATATGTAATAATAATTATGATGTTTTGCCACATGGAGAAACGCGATGAAGTTAAATACTTACAAAAGCAACAAAACTTAATACCATCTTATAGGTAATAATTGGCATTTCACTCGATCAAACTATATGTTGAAAGGATTTATGGTGAAGGAAAATTTCGAGTGTTGGAATACATACATTTTTAGACCAAACCGGGACCAGTTGCGAAAAATGCAACTTTAAGGCCTTCCGGCTGGGAATTGAACCCGCGACCCTGCGATGCTAGTGCAGTGCTCTGACCACTGAGCTATACGGAAGCCGTTGCCGAGAGCCTATATAGTCACGAGTTCTGTATATATGGTGGTAATGCCGGGATAAGATTCTGGGTATATTATAGGTAATAATTGGCATTTCACTCGATCAAACTACATGTTGAAAGGATTTATGGTGAAGGAAAATTTCGAGTGTTGGAATACATAGTTCGATTGCCTGCCTTACATCTCCTTTCGATTGTCTGCCTTACTTTGCAGTCACATATCTGCGTGTCAATTGAATTAACGGGGGGCGAATTGGAATTAATATGAAAACATTTTTGAATTTATTAAATGCTCTGCTTGCTTTATTCACCGTACTCATAATACTTGCTAAAATGTACTTATGTTATAACAAGGATAATTACCAACTGACGTCTTACGCACATCATAAGTTGACGGTCCATGTCGCTGATGATCAAATATTTTAAAAGATTGGTGTACTACCAAAATAATGTGTAGGATGTCTACACGAGTGAATGCCCATTGTCAGAAAGTGAACTGAAGAACTCGGGCATTCGCTCAAAACTATCAACCTTTTATGGAGTATTCGATTTATTTTCCTTTCATTTTAGGTGAATGTTATATTCAATATAAAATATCCGTTATCCAAAAGTGTCTAGTATGTTATATATTGTCGCCCTAACAGGTAACTTACATTGTTTTTACACTTATACGCGTATTCACATTTCACCACGTTCACGCAAACACTGGTGCAAAGCCGTTACAAAACTACACGCTTTTATAGTGTTTACACAGCGACATGCATGAAACTGATGGGAGAAATGTGAATTATTTTGTTTGACACACTGTAAAACAGATTGGTTGAAACAACCAGTTGGTTGATCGGTTGTCTTAGATTCATAACCAATTTGAATGGTTAAACTAACAAAATATTTTGATTAAAATTACCGTATAGTTTGGTTGTTTCAACCAATAAATTTGGCTGTTTCAACCCGTATACTGAAAAATTTATGATTTTGAGACAACCGAATTCGTTTGGTTGTTTTAACTCATCTGTTTTACAGTGCATTATTATACGTATATAAATCTACATGACATTGTGTATATTTACATGTGAAAATAATTCATTAAACGGCTAGCGAATCAAATACGGATTTATGTACGTTTATTTAAGTACGTAATTTTTCTCCCATTATACACAATAACGCTCACTGCAAGAAATGTTTTCTTGAAAAAACTTCAGGGCCACGTATTTGGTCTTCAGGGCAACTGCATTTGCTCGGGCCAGGGTAATGTATTTGCTATTCAGGGCAACTGTATTTGCTCTTCAGGGCCATGTATTTGCTCTTCAGGGCAATGTATTTGGTCTTCTGTCGCAATGTATTTGCTCGTCAGGGCAACGTATTTGCTGTTCAGGGCAACGTATTTGCACTTCAGGGCAATTATTTGCTCTTCAGGGCAATGTATTTGCTCTTCAGGGCAATGTATTTGCTCTTCAGGGCAATGTATTTGCTCTTCAGAGCAATGTATTTGTTCTTCAGGGAAATGTATTTGTTCTTCATGGAAATGTATTTGCTCTTCAGGGCAATATAATTATTTGCTCGTCAGGACAATTGTATTTGCTCTTTAGGGCAATGTATTTGCTCTTTAGGGCAATGTATTTGTTCGTTAGTCCAATGTATTTGTTTGTCAGGGGAATGTATTCTTTTCAGGGGAATATATTTGCTCTTCAGGGAAATGTATTTGCTGTTCGTAATACGTACTATAAATACCTTTTGAAGCGAGTTAAAGTAATTATACAGTAATGCGTATTCGTTGCCCTAGTAACCGTGGACGAAAGGTACTCCCTAAACCACAAATAATAAATATTAAAATATTTATTTGTATACTGCTAATATCATGCAATATTCTAAAGCACTAAACATTAGATAACATAGAGATTATAAACAACATACAAAAACTATTAAAACTATGGATTAAAAAATACTAAATTTAAAGTTTGTAAGATAAACTAACTGTAATCCTAAACCACAACTTAGCCTTGAACAAACCTATGGACTAATGTAGGACATAACGACATAACCATTTTGGGATGCGCAGAAGATATATACTAGTTTCGGCTATATGTAATAACATATAAATAATATTAATAACATATGTAATAACATATAAACATATAATACAATAGTATTCGCTCGTCAGGGCAATGTATTTTCTCATTCCAGGCATATAATATGAAATTATATCAAAACTAGACTGCAGTTCCCTTTTCTCAGTTCCTCGTGGAGAGGTAAAAACCGATGCGGAAACTTGCCAAGATGGCGAATCACGAGAACGCGTGGACAGGAGGTCAGTACTTGTTCTGTACCATTGATTAGCTCCTTCATGACATGAAAAATTGTTTTCTTTGATTCCAGTCTGGTTCATTTCTGATAATTCTGTGTAGCACGACAGGAAGCGTTGGGAATAATTCCAGGAAGTAATCTTCGGGATTGCCAACCTTCCCTTGCACAGAGCTGGGGGGTGTCTCGTCATGCCAATGCTGGGCTGTGTTACGTATAAGGCGCAACAGGTCGGCCATGTTATCAGAATAGTGACGATGTTTGCTTAGGTAGGACAATACTTCGGCATCAATCATCGGTTTCCAACTAGGTTTGGGGAGGGAAGGATCAGCGTTTAGTTGCTTGACAACCACAGAGTTAGAATCATATGACTTGGGCTTCACCTCGGGCTGGTTACCAACACTTGAAACTAAATTAAACTTCTCGTTCGCGGTGAGTAGATAGGGATGACGTAGACATTGTTGAACAGTAGGTCTGTCTTTGGGATCGTGTTGAAGCATCCATCCAATCAAATCTTTAGCCGCTGGATCGTCAAGTTTGCTCAGATTAACTGGCTTTCCTTGTAACAAATGAAACCAATGGGAATTTTGTCTACCATAGGGATGCCCTCCTTTCGTTAAAATGTAGAAGAACAGCATTCCTGTAACTTGGATGTCTGACTGTTTCTTGTATCGCACGTTGATCTCTTCGTCCAACAAATCGTTGTCATTCTCGCCGGTTTGAAGGGATTCCACAGCTATCCAGTCTTCTTTCCCCCTGGGTCCACTTCGCCATGTTGTCTGTCCTTTGGGTAACTTGCGACTTATACCGAAGTCCGCCAAAAGCACTTCGCCTTGGGAATTCACGAGAACGTTTGCTGGTTTTATATCCCTGTGCAGGATTTCTTCGTCGCCACAATGCAGTGCTTGTAAACCAAGCAATATTTGACGGATGATGGTTGGACCGTTCTTGTTCAACTCGTCTTTGCTCCGTTGCCTCACATAATCCCTCAAATTTTCCTCGTGCAGGTCTAGGACTAAGTAAGCATGCCTGGAATCAACACTGTCCGTGTAAAAGCGATAGTTCACTATGTGCGGTTCCTTTTTAACGTTTGGACAATTCAAAATTTCTTTCTCATTTAAACCCAGCTGTTGAGATAGGTTGATAGGGATGGACTTCACTGCTACTTCAATCCCATCATCCGACAGGCCAATGTAAACGATTGTTCCATCACTTCCGTTACCAATAGCAAATTCTGGCTTGAAACATGCTCTACAAGTACCTATCCTGGTAACTTCTGATGGTTCTAATTCCGTCTGAAGAATTTTGACTAATCCTTCGAATTTTGGGCGATGCTTCTGAGATGTTTTCCTCCATTGAACTTTCCTCCTTTCGTCTGAGGAATAAAAACAAAGACATGATGCACACCATTTTTTTATTATAACCAAAAATCAAACGCTTGAATACTAACCCTCACCTTAATATCAATCGTCATACTAATATTCGTACTAACCCTCGAACAACCAGTTTTCAGTATTTCCGAGGAAAATCTTATTTTAAAGTATATTTTCTAGCGATCACCTTTTATTTCACATCATTTTCACTCTCTGACGAAGCTGCTCGAAATGTTAGACCACATACACACTATTTCATTGCATAATGTGTAATGTATATTGATACCTTGAAAATCACTAACAAGTTGTAACTGCGTTTATTATATGGCAATGACGTCATTTTTCCCAATAAAGCTAAGAGAACTGGTCAAATCCAGGAATGGAATACAAACTAAGTACTGTTTAAAACACGAGCAGCAGTGTTTTATCAGATATAAAACACGAGGCGAAGCCGAGTGTTTTATATCTGATAAAACACTGCTGCGAGTGTTTTAAACGGCTTAAAAAACGACCAGCATTTGGTAAGTTCGTTGGCGTAGTAATTTTGAAAAATAACGTTGTCTAAGCCGAGAAAATCAAAGCTAAAGTTTATGTAAATTAGGATGAATCTTTATCACATATAAAGATACGACACGGTGTTGATTTTCCTTTGTGTTTTCTTCATGAATTATTAATGAGTTTTTTAAATTCCGTATAGTACACTTCAGTACCAGTTTAACCAGTTTAAAAGAGGTAAAATCGGCATTGTATGGAAAATCTAAAGTAAAATGGCAGATGAAAACTGTCTATTTTATTTGAACGGTCGTGTAATAAATAAGTAAAAAAGTAGAATTTAGTGACGAAATACTGACGTTTCGAGCGGAGCCCTTCATCAGAGTAAGACGAGATGAAATAAAATAAATAGGGCTTATATATATACCAAAAGGGTGTCACATCCGAAACTCGATAAAGTCGACAAGTAAAAAAATAAATAGGTAGGTAAATAAATAAGGAAATAGTAAGTAAATAAATAGATAAGTAAATAAATACATATAGATAGATAGATAAATAAATAGATATATAAATAAATGCTAAGTAAATAAATATATAAGAAAATAAACAAATAATAAATGGATAAGCAAATAAGCAAATAAATAAATAGACAAATAATAAAAAATAAGTAAATGAATAGATAAGTAAATAAATAGATTGATAAGTAAATAAATAGACAATTAAATCAATAAATAAGTAAATAAACAAATAGATAGGTATATAAATAAATAAATAAATAGATAAATAAGTAGATAAGTAAATACATAGATAAGTAAATAAACAAATAATAAATGGATAAGTAAGCAATTTAAATAGATAAATGTAATAAAAAGATAAGTAAATGAATAGATAATTAAATATATAGATAAGTAAATAAATAAATGGATATATAAATAAATAAATAAATAAATAGATAGATAGATAGATAAGTAAATAAATAGATAAGTAAATAAATTAATAGATATATAAATAAATATATAAATAAATAAATAAATAAATAATCAAATAAATAAAATAAATAGTTAAGGAAAAAAGCAAATAAATAAAGAGATAGATAAATAAATAAATAAATATATAAATAAATAAGTAAACATATAGACAAGTAAATAAGCAAATGAATCAATATATTGATAAGTAAATAAATAGATAGATAGGTAAATAAATCTATATATAAGTAAATAGATAAGTAAATAAATAGATAAGTAAATAATAAATAGATAGGTAAATAAATAGATAAATAAATAAATATAACTAGGTAAGTAAATAAATAGATTAGTAAATAATAAATAGATAGGTAAATAAATAGATAAATAAATAAATAGATAAATAAATAAATATAACTAGATAAGTAAATAAATAGATAAGTAAATAAATAAATAGATAAGTGAATAAATAGGTAAATAAATAGATAAATAAATAAATATAACTAGATAAGTAAATAAATAGATAAGTAAATAAATAAATATATAAGTGAATAAATAGGTAAATAAATAGATAAATAAATAAATATAACTAGATAAGTAAATAAATAGATAAGTAAATAAATAAATAGATAAGTGAATAAATAGGTAAATAAATAGATAAGCAAATGAATAAATAGGTAAATAAACAAATAAACAAATAGATAAGTAAATAAATAACTAGAATAAGTAAATAAATAGATAAGTAAATAAATAGATAAGGGAATAAATAGGTAAATAAATAGATGTGTAAATAAATAAATAAATAAATGAATAGATAAGTAAATGAATAAATAGGTAAAAATAAAAGAACAAATAAATAAATGAATAAGTTATTTAGATCTTACGAATATAATCGCTTACCTTTGTCAATGTCTTTAGTAACCTTGTGATCACTTGATAATCCTTCCTGTTCGTTATCTCCTTCCTTGATAGCAATTTCTTGGCCTTTCTTCAAACAATTATTCTCTTTGAGATTATGAATCTTTTGGCAGGCATCTTCTAATTTTTCTTTTACTTTTTTTACTTGCTTCTCCAATCCCTCCTCGTCAGCAGCTGTTTTAGCTTCCTCGTAAAACGTAATTGCTTCTTGATACTGGCCCATTTCACGACAGCAGTCTCCACGCCATTCTTTCAAATTTGTCTCGTGAGCTCTATTTCCAACGTTTAGGGCAATCTCTGCGCCTTTCACAAAATTACACAAAGCTATTTTGTATTTACCAAGAGAAAAATTGGAAACTCCTATTCCTTTGCAACAACGCGTTTTTTGCCTTTCGTCACCCAGTGTTTCTCCAATTTCTTTGGCTTTAACATAATACTCAATGCTCGTTATATATTTACCAATGCATGCATACGTAATTCCTAACATTAAGTATATATTTCCTACTTTTTGCATATCACTTCGTTTTTCTGCATTTCTTTTGGCTTGCTCATAGTAATCAATTGCTTTGGGATATCGACCATTCCTTCTGCAGGCATCTCCGAACGCTAGGTTCAAATTATAGTCTTGCATTGTGTCATCTTGTCGCTCTGCAATATATTTAATTTTCTGGAATTATTACATGTAACACAAGAATTTTGATATAGATAAGCAAATAAATAAATAAGTAAATAAGCAAATAAATAAATAAGCAAATAAATAAATAATCAAATAAATAAATAATCAAATAAATAAATAAGTAAATAAGCAAATAAATAAATAGATAAATAAATATTTGGATAAGTCAATAAATAGATAAATAAATAATAGATCAGTAAATAAATAAAAATATAATAAATAAGCAAATAAAAAAATTAATTAATAGATAATTAAGTACATAAATAATCGAATAAATAAATAAATAGTTAAGGAAATAAGCAAATAAATAAATATAGATAGATAAATAAATAAATATATAAATAAATAAGTAAATATATAGATAAGTAAATAAGCAAACGAATAAAAAATGTAATACTTTTTTAATATATAAAACTTCTTTAAGTTTCAGGTAAAAAACTGATTTTGCAGAATCTAAGATTTTGAAACAAGATGGAGAGTATTGATGTTCACAAGCCGGAGATTTTTAAAGTGCTTGAAAAATGTGTGAATTTCTGTCAGTTGAAACGTGTTCCTTAATTCTAGTTGTGACGGACGACGAGTAGTTTCGCCAATATAACGAGAATTACATCCCGCACAAATAAATTGATAAACCACGAAAGACTTAATTTCACGAGATATAGAATCTTTGAAACTGAAAAGTTTTTGATTTTGTAGGAAGTAAAAATCAATTTAAATTCTAAATCAGTGCAAAAACGTTTGATAAGGTGTTTTAGTCTGCGTTGTGTTAGTATCGAATTGAAACCAATATATGGCAGTATGGCGGATATTTTGTTTGGAGGAACTTTGTGAATTTTGTACTTTTTGTGTCTACTGGATTATATCCAGTAGACAACTATGTCATCACCGTGGTTTCTTGGGCGTTTGATGCTGTCACGTGACCCGAGATCCTTACGGATGTTTACGAGTTACGACAATAAGCATATTTGCGAATTTCATTTCGATTCATGCAGTGTTCGAAATACATGGCAAGGTAGCCCAAAAAAGAAAATCGCTCGTCGAGAACTCCTTTCACATCTTGGGTTGCGACTGTACCAGACAGACATGCACATATGAAACCCCCGCTTTTTTTGTTCATTCATTTGGGATTGTATCAGTGCAACAAGTGGACATATTAAAATCACTATTGGGCACAATGGATAGTCACTGTAGCCTGTTCTGGGACAAGTTGGAAGCTATCAAAGACTAGTCTTCCATACCCTGTGAGGCTGTGAGCATGCAGATGGCGAAAACATCTCGGCGCTGGATGAGATAAAATAGGCCATCTCTTTGATCCTCGTTCAGCTTCGTAACACCAGAAAATCCTTCTAAAACTCTATTGACCGCATCGTCGAAATCCTCACGTGAAATAGAAGACATATTGAAAGACAATAACCGCCTGGACGATCCTTTCTGTCAAGCAGATGAAGGTCACAGCATGATGTAGCCAATAAAATAAATCATTAAATGAAAGTTTCTGTTCATGACCAATCAACGTCGAAATCCAGATTCTGGACTGAATTGGCTCTTTCAGCGTTGTCATTGGGCGGCGAGTTCTGAGAAAGCGCCATCTGGTCCAGAGGTTCTTCCCGCTCGCCCTCCCTCCCGCCTTGCCCGCACGCCCGCCTTTCTCGCCCGCCTAATCGAGCGCGGAAGAACCTCTGGCACCCAGGGTAGGTGTTTGGTGAAATGATCAAATGATTATGTGATAGAACACTGGATAGAGAAGAAATAGAACGTTTCTTTCCAGTTATAGGGGAAATACCCAATGAGTCCCAGTAAAAGGAAGACAAACATATATAATCTGTTTAGAGCAAGAGGTAACTTTTGGTTTGCAGGAAAATATTTTGTCCAGAAAAGCACGTAAACAGCTATCTACAAAATCTAACAGGAAATTTCTGAAGAACATGTAATTCCCTTTCTATGATATCTTAACTCAAAACATTCTAAATCTAGTATTGAATTTCTCACGAACTTGAAACTAATTCAACTCTCTCTTTCCTAGACATTAAAAAACTCGCGCAAATGGTTCTTTTGCTACTTCTGTTCATCATAAACCCACATCTACGGATTTATTTTTTAAGTTTTATCCCTTTGAATTATAAGAAAGATCTTATGTTTTCATTATTATTTCCGAATCTTTACTTCAACATCTGTTCATCGTATATAAATTTCTAGATGACTAGATATTAAGTAAATATATAGATATAAGTAAATAAATAGATAAGTGATTAAATAAATAAATAAATAACTAAATAAATAAATGTGTAGGCCAAAATAAAAGAACAAAATAAATAAATGAATAAGTTATTTAGATCTTACGAATATAATCGCTTACCTTTGTCAATGTCTTTAGTAACCTTGTGATAACTTGATAATCTTTCCTGTTCGTTATCTCCTTCCTTTATAGCAATTTCTTGGCCTTTCTTCAAACAATTATTCTCCTTAAGATTATCAATTTTTTGGGAGGCATCTGCTATTTTTTTCTTTATTATTTCTACTTGCTTCTCCAATCGTTCCTCGTGAGCATCTTTTTTTGCTTTCTCGTAAAACGTAATTGCTTCTTGATACTGGCCCATTTCACGACAGCAGTCTCCACACCATTCTTTCAAATATCCCTCGTGAGCTCTATTTCCAACGTTTAGGGCAACCTCTGCGCCTTTCACAAAATTACACTTAGCTCTTTTGTATTTACCAAGAGAAAAATAGGAAACTCCTATTTCTTTGCAACAACGCATTTCTTGCCTTCCGTCGCCCAGTGTTTCTCCAATGTCCTTGGCTTTAACATAATATTTAATGCTCTTCGTATATCTACGAATGCATACATAGGTAATTCCTAACATTAGGTATATATTTCCTACGTTTTGCATATCACTTCGTCTTTCTGCATTTCTTTTGGCTTTCTGATAATAATCGATTGCTGTGAGATATCGACCATTCCTTCTACAGGCATCTCCGAATGCTAGGTTCAAATTATAGTCTTGCATTGTGTCATCTTGTCGCTCTGCAATATATTTAATTTTCTGGAATTATAACATGTATCACAAGAATTTTGTTGTGTAATGTGGGGTTGTTAAAATCTAAATTTTCATGTATGAGGAAAATATTGTAGAACACAAGGAAATGCAATTGTAGAACACAAGGAAAGCCAGTTGTGGAATGGGAATATAAAAATTAAAATTCTATTTTTCGTTAAAATTCGAAAGGTTCAATTCAAAACCGAATAAATAATTGAAATTGGTTACTCGGTTCTACTTTTATGATCTGTTAAAGATCGAGTTTTCAGCCCTTTTGCTAAACTCAGTTGAACAACGACCGCGTCGGAAGAAAGCCTGGTACTACCGGTAAGTGATGTCATAATGATGTCATACGGCGAGAAAATACTGTATATTTTGGTTTTATTTTAGTGAAATTTGGAATAGTGTTTACTCTTGGGTGAGTGATAAGTGACAAACCAAATATCAAGCGCTGGAATATTATTTTGTTCAATAAACCTATTACCAGTATGACACTATGACGTCATACCGGTAATAGTGCCATTCTTCTCATAACACGGTCGTGCAACAAGAGATTCGAAGAAATACTCCTCAATAAATCCTGCGCTATATCATGAAATTCATTTTTATCTTCACTTTTACAAAGTTAAATGATATCTCTTTCGGAGGAAAATAGAACCTCAAAAGGTATAGTTGACCTTTAAGTTGTAAGAAAGTCTCCTTATTTTAAGAACAAATTCTCAAATGTGTCAAGAAAATATTTCTTATTTTAAGATTTAAGATTAAGATTTGTAATATATATAATCAATGGTTATTTTAATCGAGAATAAGGCTTAATCTAAAACGTAACCAAGGAAAGAGCCTAAACATATTTATTTGAGTTTTTGTCTCCATGGTAATATTAATTTCACTATAGACGTGTGAAGTTGCCCTTACAAAAATTCCACATGAACTGTTCCAAAATCACATGTGATCACATGTGATCACATGTGATTTTGAAACACGTTCAAGTGGAATTTTTGTAAGGGTGATGTGTGAACTTCACACATCTAATGATACTCCTAGGTTCAAACCATTTACTTTATTAATTTCACTCCCCGCGGAGTACAATTAACTTAACGAAATAATTGCGCTCCTCTCAACAAATCAGCAATGCAATAATTTTGACATGCATATAACAAGAGGTAAAGTTAACCCTGCAGTGAAAGTTCTTTCTAGAAGTTTTTAAGTTTTCGTTCATGAAGTTTTATTAAAAGTTTAGACTAAGCACTTTCCTGTATAAGCATTTCCTTCTTTTTATTTGTCTCCTACAATAGAATTGGTGATTCATGTTTACCATTGCTGAATGATGCTATGCCATGCGGTTCATTTTGTTTCGGTCCAAATTTGTTGCATTTCGATCCCATTTCTTTCTCACATTCAGTTTACCGTCATCCGGGCTATTTATCTAAAATTCCATTTTCCAACGCTAGTTTGTATTCTAATTAAAGATAAAAATGCGACTAACGTTTGTTTATAGATCAATATAAAGACGTCTAAATATAATTATAATTAAAACAGTCCTCAGTTGGGGTTTAGTTCTAGGGATTTTCGGCTTACGCTTTAAGATTAGGATCACTTGGGATTTAGGGTCAGCATCTCTCGTCCCTGCTAACTAGGGTAGTGTATTTTCTCGTCAGGGCAATGTATTTGCTGTTCCGTATATGTAATACGTACTATCGGACCCGCTGTAAAATTGTATACAGTATGTTGCGGATGCCCTACTTGTTATAAGTGTTCATTGTCATATAAGTGTTCATTGTCATCATAGGTCCATGTAGCTCAATGTGGTTACGGCATCTCACTGGCCACGAGAAGGGGACTGGTTGTACGTAATATATATACACATTTTCTCATTTTTCTTTCCTATTCACAATTCGTAGAAGAGGCACTTTGACGTCGCCAACAAACTGTACCTTGTCATCTTAATGCAAGTAGCTCATTGGTTAGAGCATCTCACTAAAACGTAACTACATGTATTTAATTCTATTCCTAGCTATATTATCAAAAAGTATTACTTAATACAAAGAAAACACAGACTTGTCATGCTGAGGGTTTCGGTAACGTGGAGCTGGTACAACATTTTGATCGTTAATGAGATACTCAATGAACTACATGGACTGAGATTGTAGAACAAAGATCATATGCTTGTATGTACATGCTCTAAACATTGAGCTACATGGTCTCAGATGGCAGAGCGAAGATTACATATGTATAGCTTTCTGATGACCAGCGTCACGAAATGCTCTAAGTCTATACCATTGACGGCTACATGAACTCACATGACACAACAAAGATACATACACTGTACATGTGTGTAATAATAATAATAATAATAATAATAATAATAATAATAAAGACGTATTAGGAGCATTACACAATAGTCTCATGCTCTTACAACAACAATATATTCTTAATGTTACTTATAAATCTAATTATAGTTTCATTATAAGATAAAGCCTACTACAATATATTACCATTAATTCCGTAACAAGGCCACTAGGTTCTCCTCAGTCAATGACGAATCCCGCGAAGAACCAACCAAACAAACTAACGCTATAACCACGCACCGAGCTACATGTCATGGACTGAGGATCAGAGCGATGTGAAATACATTACTAGATGTTGAATACTTACAAAGAAACAAAACTTACCATCTTAGCTTAATTGTACACTCTGCGGAGTAAACTATCACTGATTACGCAGTCGGTAACTTCAAAACTATAGTGCTACTTCTGCGCTCGCCTCGTCCACGAGGGATCGAGGGCGCGCGCGTCACGGCACGCGAAAGACTGAATCTGACGAGGCGAATTTCGCTATCGGTCTCGTGCCTGTATTTAGCTTTAGATGGAGTTTACCACCCATTTTGGGCTGCATTCCCGAACGAACTCTGCGGAGTAAACTATCAACACTCAGACAAATATCACTATATTAAATTTATATTATTATTATATGTTAACGTAGGCCAATAATGTGAAAACATTTTTGAATTTATTAAATACTCTGCTTGCTTTACTTCCGCATACTGACTTACCAACTGACGTCTTCTGCAGTCTTCACATTATAAGTTGTAGGTTTGTGTGGCTGATGAGTTTTTGGTACAAGGAGAATCCAATGTATAAACCATAATATTGAGTTATAGGTGATGTGTAGCCGTGTATTTAGCATAAGATAAGGCTCGGAGAGAAAGGTATAATTAACGAAGAATTTGTGGTGCGCAGCCAATACAAATAGAATATTCTAAAAGATCGGTGTGCTGCCGAAATAGTGTGTACGAGGTCAACGAAGACTCTTCGTCAGAAAGTGAAAGTGCTAGAACTTCAACCTTTTATAGATTATTCGATTTATTTTTCTTTCATTTTATTTTAGGCGAATGTTATATTCAATATAAAATATCCGTTATCCAGTGTCTAGCTAATACGCGTGTGATTATCGAGTTATAATGGCATGAGAGATGTGCGTAAAACACGAGGCGATATATAGCCTAGTGTTTTGCTAGCTTCTGGAGTTCCATTATAAATCCATAATCACACAAGACAAAGTTGTTTATAATTTCTTTAATAAAATAACACTATTAAATTAACAATAAATCCATGTAAAACATATAAAAACGTATAAAACCTGTTATAATGTACGTTGTTAGGCAGTATTTGTGCGTTGTTAAGCAGCCTTTCTGCGTTGTTAGGAAGCCATTATTAGATTATTATTAGATTAGCCTTGTATCCAGGTAACGGGAGTCAATTAAAGCAGGGACACGCGAAGTCATTGCACATTAATTCAACAAACTTTCTTTGTATTTCACTGCTGAATTTTGCGTGTTCCTGCTTTGACGTCATTTCCTGTGAATAATAAATCACTTTAGCAGCGCTTAAAGATATGAAGATGAAATTTTCGCACAACAACATATTTTATAATTCTTCTCAAGATATTCCAACGATCACAAATACGTAAAATCCCCAAACTCCGGATAGGCATTAGGCTAGATTTACAGTGCATTATCACCAACCTCGTACCCAGGGCATTTTGCCTGGTCGGCGAAAATGGCTCTGGGATCGGCTGGTCACCTGACACACAGAATTTCTAGGTGTTTAGATATGATAATTTTTGTGGTCTTTGTTCCATTGCCTTTGTCTACTTTGTTGACCTGAATAATTGAGAAATATTCAACGCTCTTCAGAGTTGTACATGTCAGCACTAGTCGGCATAAAAGCAGCCAACAAGCTTAATAATCCACCATACAGCCATGGTTATCTCTTACAAAAGGTATGAAGAAGCATATATCCAATTTAGCGAAAGCTATCACTTCTAATTTGCTGTAAAATTTGACGACAGCATTCAGATTTAGATGAATAAATTATACTTGGCTGAATTAATCGAGTGTTATGAATGGACCAGCCGATCCAGCCGACATTCCGCGCCGTGGAGGCAAAATGCCCTGGGAACGAGGTTGCATATTATCACGTATAAATCTGCATGTATATTTATTTACATGTGAAAATAATTCATTAAAAGGTTAACGAATCAAGTACGGATTTTCGTACGTTTATTTAAGTACGTATTTTTCTCCCACTATGCACAATAACGCTCACTGCAAGAAATGTTTTCTTGAAAAACTTTAAAACTGTTCTTGGGCAAGCGTTTTATCCTCTTTGTCTTCTCGGGCAAGCGTTTTGTGATAAGAATAATTTTCTTTTGTAAGGGTGATGTGTGAACTTCACACATCTAATGATACTCCTAGGTTCAAACCATTTACTTGATTAATTTCACTCCCCGCGGAGTACAATTAACTTGACGAAATAATTGCGCTCCTCTCAACAAATCAGCAATGCAATAATTTTGACATGCATATAACAAGAGGTAAAGTTAACCCTGCAGTGAAAGTTCTTTCTAGAAGTTTTTAAGTATTCGTTCATGAAGTTTTATTAAAAGTTTAGACTAAGCACTTTCCTGTATAAGCATTTCCTTTTTATTATTTGTCTCCTACAATAGAATTGGTGATTCATATTTACCATTGCTGAATGATGCTATGCCATGCGGTTCATTTTGTTTCGGTCCAAATTTGTTGCATTTCGATCCCATTTCTTTCTCACATTCAGTTTACCGTCATCCGGGCTATTTATCTAAAATTCCATTTTCCAACGCTAGTTTGTATTCTAATTAAAGATAAAAATGCGACTAACGTTTGTTTATATAGATCAATATAAAGACGTCTAAATTTAGCCTGCGTGGCGGCGTTAGGGGGAGGGGGAAAGCGGAAAGGCGAAGTGGGGAGGTGGGTGTAAACGCCTGCACGAAAGACCCATGTTGTTGGATTTCCGCCCACATGAAGAACTGTCAAAAACAACCAATCAGCAACTAGCGGGCTTTCCTTCATTGTGAAATA